>VMRM01000011.1:18128938-18680971 GCA_010277075.1 Poeciliopsis retropinna | reverse complement strand
TGGAGAAACTCAAGCAGACAGTGGGTGGGAGGAGAGATCTGGACCAGAGGAAGGCTCCAAGTGTTTTAGGGTTACTTCTTCACAGCCAGAACAGGAACGGACAGGATGTGTCATCGGCCCACCGGTCCTTCCAACAGGAGTTCTGCTCTGAGTCACATGCTCAGGTATAAAATAACAAAAGCTGATTGTTAGGTACGACGTGAAGTCGGCCTAACGGCGCTCTCAGGATGCAGCAACTCCAGGTCATGGAAGAACATGTGGAATAGGAACAGAAGATGTCATCTCCTGAATGTTACAGCAGAGGTTTATGCTCCGTTCGGGAAAAAGCGATCGATTTCTACAAGATCCTGGTTCGGTGCCACTAGCGTAGAAAGATGACTTCAACAAGCATCCTGGATTGTTGCAATCAACCATCACCGCGATCATGCCTCACTGCCACAAGGTAACTCTACATGCCTGATGCTTCAGGGCTCACAAAGAGACCGCTGTACTGTCGGAGACCACGGTTTATGAGGCAGCACCTTATCTCCACTGCAGATCAGGACGCTGCAGAAACTCTAAATCTTACCAAGTATTTTTAGTCAAGTTTCTAGCGCCAATATCTTAGTACTCCACTGGAACTAGTACTTTTTCATAAATATCAAGGAATTATTTGCTTAAAACAAGCTTCTATATCTTACTGAAAAGTTACTTGTAAGTTTGCTGTGTCTTATTTCGAGTTTGCACTAAAAAAAAATCTTAGTATTAGGGACAGGTAAGAGACATGGAGACTCTGCAGATTGCCCCTTGAACTTTCAGTTGGTGTCAGGATTAGAAACCTTGCAGGTGGCTGGAAGGCCAAGTGTGGCAGTGTTCATCCAAAGTCCTGGTCCTGTTCAGCTGGATGCAGACGTGTTGGTGCCACACCAACACGTCTGAAGATCTGGAAATAGACTTGAAATTTCTATTCAACATCCTACAGCCTGCTGGTCAAACAGAGACAACATTCTGAGAATCTGTTTTAAGGTTCTCAGAACGTGAGCATGTCCAGCCCAACAATAAGTGATTTAATACCCAGCAGTGATTGGAAGAGCATGATGGAGGAAGGAAGTCATCATAACCCAATAAAAGAAGAATCCTGCATATTCAAACAAATAAAACTCGTCTTTCGCTCTCTGTCTGGTCTTCTCGGTTCTTTCATTGGATATTTTTTTCCAATAAACATCTGCTTTCTTTGAAAGAATTTTTCTTTTTTCTGCAGAGATGATGTGGAAATTCTCATTCTGATGTAACTGGAAACAGGGAGCTCTTCCAACAAGTTCAAGCGTTTTGGTACAGTATCAGTGTGGCAATGAGCCGCCTGCTGGCTACTGACCAGAACAAATGTCTGAAGCTCCCGGAGGATCCACCAGCCCCCTCAGCACAGACCAAGTCGACCCCAAAAACCTCCAAATGTCTCCAACAAGCTGAAACTGACTAAAGACCAGATGCTCAGGATTCTTTTCAGTCAGGATGGAAAAACGGATTGCAATCCCAGACTGAGAAGTCTTGCCATATTCTTATCAAAACATTAAATACATCAAAGTGTGCTTATGTGAGAGTTAAATCGGGGTGAACTGTAGAGCGGTTTACAATAACACTAGAATCTCATTGCTCGGCCTCATTATTCAGCCATCACCTTTACCCAACTGAGAAAAAGTGAAGATTGGGGCAAAGAGGCTGGAATTATTCGTTTGTTCTCCCAAACATCCAGCCGGTGGTTATTAGCATGTCTGCTAAAAGCTTTGTCCCGTTCAAACATTTCCATGTGTCGTCTTTCAGCCTCCTCCTCTGCAGCTGTGCGTGGCCGAAGCATCCTCACCTTTAGCTGCTGTGTGGGAGCCGTAAACCTTGATAGAACCTGCAGGTCCGGCTTGGAATAACACTGCTAGCTTTAATGAGGTTAATAAAAGGCCAACGGGGTTTTTTTTAGAAGAGCCGGAGCCCGGCTTCATGTGTTTAGAATTTTTTGGAAGTCTCTCTTTGTTTTCTTCGGCGGAAACATGAAATATCCATTCAGCGTCGCTTTGATGTCAGACGGATCTTGCTGACGAGTTCTGCCACTACGACATCTTTAATTCTACAATGTGACGCTGCATGGTAACCATCAATGTCTACATGTTGAGATCACACAATGCGATGTGTTCAGATCCTGTATAATATCAAAAATGTCTGTGTTGTTGCGGGTCAGGAGACTTTTAGGAATTCGTTTCTAAAAGAATTCCTAATGTATATAAATAGCATCATAGCTCGCATCATGTACAAGCACTCAGAAACACCAAAGATGTCAGACGAGTGGATATGCTGAAATTTCGGAGCAAGTTATTTCTTCTTTTCAAGCAGGGCTACGTAGAAATAATGGAAGTGGTAAGATTATTACACACAGAGGGTAATACATAATGTCCTTTTCTACAAATACATTACCCCCATCAGGGGTTTGAAGCCAACACTTAGTCTGAGCTCTCAGTTCCTTCAGACTAGCCAGCAGCAATTGGCAAACAGCTGGTGGAACTGTGAATCTGCTGAGCTCATTATAGGAGCTACTTCTCAAAGGAATGCTAATAAAAATATTGTTAAAGGGTTAATAGAGGAGCCGTGTTGTGATGACTTCCTGAAGGTAAAGTTTTGGAAACAGCGGAAGTTTCTTAAAGGGACAGAGCCCCAATTACAAAGTCAATTGGACTACAGTGCTGGCAAAAAGTCGCTATCAACAAGAACTTCTACAAAATACTTGAGGTCAGAATGATTTATTTTTTTTGTTTCTTTTAAAATGCAGCATTTAGATGAATAAGTTGTTTCCTACACTTACTAATAAGTAATTATTATTATAAACATAAACAAAACAATAATTTGCATTCATACCAACTCAAAACGAGTTGTCTCCATACTAACGGCTCAAAATCTCTCTACTACGATAAATATTAACTCGTTCCTCAACTGTAATGGTGTGAAAATGCAACAAACCTAAAGATTATTTTCTGAAAATAGTTTTCTGATCATTTTCAATTTAAACACTGATTGGCTTTTTCATTCATTCTAGTCTTCTTCTCCTGAAGACTAGAATATTTATAACATATTGGAATGATCACAGAAGCAGGAAATGAATCTACAAGGAGCCACCGCCCACTTTCCCAGAAGGAAGCACTCTGACCTCTTAATGGCTTAAAGCAGGTGCTGATAGTCAGGAGAGCAGAGATGTTTGCATCAGGAAGGTGGGAAAATCCACGTTAAAAAAACAAAACAAGTCTAATGAACATCATAAATGTAAAAAAAATTCACAGAGAGAAAAATATCAGCTGATGAAGAAGAGCAGGAAGCAGCAGACAGAGGAATGGATTCACCGTCTGGATCTTCCTGAATGGGAGCCCAACCAAACTGAGCAGAGGCGAAATGTCTCCCTGTCCCCGGCTGAGTCCAGAATCAAACTCCATCCCAGCAGAACTGGACCAGAAATCACTGAGCAGCAGCTGTCTGGAGGAGAGGAATGACCTTGAGAGCAGTTGGATAGTTTTTCTGCAGGTTGGTAGGAGGTGGAAGACTGTTTCTGACTTCTGAGTGATGAATCTCCTCACTACAAAGTGTTTGAGGCATTAAAGGCTCGTTTCCCGTGTCTTCTTGTTCCAATCAGGATCAGAGTGGTTGTGTGTTGGACCTGAAGCTGTCAAATCAATTTAGAAATTGAATCACACTAGCGCTGTGATTAATCACGATTAATCACTATGTTTAACTTTGTTAGCTTGAAATATATCCTCTTAGCTCTCAAACTGCTGAGAGGGTAACGTCTCTACCCTAAAAGCGGTAAAGAGGCTTTTAGGTCAAGATGGGTAGGTCGATTAATCTGCGTTATATAATATTAAAGCATTAGCATTTTTTGATTAACTGCATGCCTTATTAGTTAGATCTCAAAAACAGGAAGCTGTGAAGAAATAAAAGTGTCCTGACGGGCCGAAGTGGGACAGGTTCGCTCGGCTAAAATGTTCCAAACCACCAGAACCTCATCGGAACAATCCCTCAGCTCCACTCCTTTCGAGGACAGGATCAGCTGTTTATGGTTTTATTTAAGCTTATTTTCTCACTATTTTGTTTCATGCATTAGACTAATCGACACAGACGTCTGCTGTTGATTTAGGCTGAACACATTAGACAGTCCAATCTTAAACGTGTCCATTTGTCTACCCTCCTGTTTTCTCTCCAAATACTCCAATAATGAGGGTTTTCATTCAGTGGACACTTAAGACGCAACCTGAAATATATATATCCCTCCCACCCCCCCAGTTCATATCTGTTGACGAAACCGGAGATTTGTGATTAAATAATTGTAATAACATTTCCTTTATATTCTTCAAACAGTGAGTTCCACTACTTTATCACTTGTGGTGCAAGTGTAGATTTAAAGGCCTGCAGATGGGCCAACCGCCACATCTGGAGGTGGGATTGTTTCTGTTCCTGTCCACATGTTTTATCTTTTCATGAAACATTATTAAATATAATTACTTCGTTATTTTATTTATTTTTCTTCCCCTCCACCACGGTACGCGTAGGAACACAGAGGGCTCAACACAAAAGCAGCCCGGTCTTATTTCTCAAACTGCATTTCCTTTCATCGCATGCAGTGTCAGCAGAGGCAACTCATGACCCCGGTGTGTCCTAGTGACACTGCCAACGTACGGCAAGCCATTACGATACTGAGAAAAACTAACAAATACAAATGTCATTGTTACCGTTTATTGTGTGCAGCTGCAGAATTTTATTCTTCTTTTTAAGCTAATGTTCATTTTGAAAGAACAAACTGAAAACCAACATTGTTCTCAATATATATATATAAAAAAATGAAACGCATCAAGCATAAAAGCGATGATGGTTTATATGTCATGGCCAAACATTAACTTTGGCTACGGCATATAAAGTGGGATTTTGTGAAGTATTTTTCTTTTCTTCTACATTACAAAAACTGTCGGTTAAATGAAGGTAAAATACCAAAAATAGAGCAGATGCTATTCACTATTTCCTCGTTTTAGTTGTATCTCAACATTCATATCTTGAGTTGACAACCAGCTTTTCTCCACTAACTTGAAAACACACATGGCTGCCCAATAACTTGTTTGGTCAAATAACCAATTTTTCAAAGCCTCAGCAGTTTTAGATTTAAAATTATTTTCCATCTTGAAATCATCATTAGAAAGATTCATTTTGGTTAACTGAACTCTCTGATCAGAACTTCTCCAAACTTTGAGCGCTGCATGTAAGATACTGACTTCTTATATGAACTCCAGTGCATTTTAAACTATTTCTAAACACAACCCAGCCAAGCTGCAGAATAGAAAAGTCTTAATAATGAAGGGTTTCTGATGAAGTAGCATCTGCTATCAAACATACATATATCCCTAAATATATATTTTAAAGACTTCAACATTTGGTTATTATTATCTTTTTGTTATGAACAGTTGATTTTTTTAAGATAATTTATGCAGTTGTGCTACGCTACACTTTGGTGTTCGTTAACTTTTGTTTTCTTTGTTCGTTCCTTATTTATTTATTTATAACAAATAAATAATATATGTTTCTGATATGTTTGTTGAAACTGTCACTATGTCATGACTGTATGGTGTAAGTCAGATAATCTGTGAAAAAATAAATAAATGTTGCTCTTCCTACCTGAGCTACAATGGCAATCTGCAAAAATGCAGGTCAAAAACAACCAATCAGAGGCAGGGGGCAAGGCTTGGTGTTGCCATTTAAATACTCCTTATATTGTTTTTAAGATAATTGTGTTGTGATTTTCTTTATTTTTTGGTACTTACTGGTTGTAGTTTTTCCAATTATTGACAAAACTTTTGTAGTCATGTCATTTTGACTTTGTCTGGACAGCCTTTGTTTTTAGCATTGTCAAGGGCAATGGAAGGAAAATAGTCTTTTGGCTAATTCTAGCGCATTTACAGCAATGTCAAATAAAAGTGCATTGTCCCTACCAATTACGTTAAATTAAATTAATCAGTTGCTAAACTAAACATGCCGATGGTGGAGAAACAACTTACCATTACAGAAAAGTTGTCATCGGTGGCTATGCTAACTAGCATGGCCAGCTCTCTGAGCTCAGTGAATCTGAGACCGAACCCAAGTAAAACATTCCATCCAATGAAACGAGCGGTTGGTGGTCGCTTGTCCCAGTTTGTGCCCTTAAATTTTTTTTTTAGTTTGTTCTGCTTTGGTTTCTGAGATATTAAAGATAATTTTTTTCTTCTTTCCTTTTAGGTCCAACAGGCTCCAAAACAAACCAGAGAGGCCCACTTTTTTTAGTGCTTGGTTTGTGCCGTTAAACTTGTCGTTTGTGCAGCTGAACCAGATATATTTCATTGTTGGCAAATTGAAAGGCGCCACATTGTAAACCGTTCTTTGTGTTTAACTCATACTTTCTTGCTGAGGCATTTGCAAAAAAAAAAAAGAGAGAGAACCGAACAAAACACTCAGCTGGTGCATATTACGACATGTCTGACTCTCTTTAAGCAGATATGTAAATCTTTAAGAACAAAAGACAACAATTTGTTCTCTTTGAAACCTTCTGATGTCCTTAGATATAGTTAATGTCTGGCTGGTGCCAGTGCAGAGTATTCTGTGACGACATCGGGTCTGAGAACTCGGAGTCCATGACGCAGAATGTTCTTGACCACGATTCACCTGCGCACACCTTCGTGAGACCATCAAACGAGGGATGGAGGGACGTGGGGGGAAGCGGAGGAGATTTTGTGGGTTTTATTTAGAAACCCAAGTCCAGGCCGGTAATTGGCCGCACTGTCTGTAATCGTAAACTGTCTGGATTTCTACTCTGCCTGCACAAATTTCCACAAGAGACGGAGGCTGCGGTAACTGCTCAACATCTGGATGGAGTAAAGCAAAGCGCACACTCTTCATCCATCCGAGCAAGTCCCAGCGTCCGTCCGGCTGCTGCCCCTCAGCTTTAAGTGTGTTTGCGTGTGTCAGTGTGTGTGTGTACATCAGGTTTTTATATCCTTATGGGAACCTACTTCTGTCTACAATGTGGGGTTATGGAGACCATTGTTCCTTGTGGGGACATTTTCTTGGTCCCCATCAGGGAAATTGTTGTTTTTGGGTTAGTGGTTTGGTCTGTGTTGGTTAGGTTTAGGGTAAAGGTCAATGTAAGGGTTATGTATATGATGGATAGGGTTAGAATTATGGTGAGGGTTAGGCCGTAAAAATGAATGGATGTGTAGTCCCCACAAGTGATGAAAACACAACTCCGTGTGTTGTGTGTGTGCACCTTCTGGCAGCTGTTTCACTGATGACAAGCTCGATAAGTCCCTCATTCTGACATCATGCTCCCATCCACACACGCCAGAGAAATGAATACTCACCAATGGGTTTTTTTTTTTCTTTTTCTTCTTTGTCTCTCCTCCTGTGTAAAGGGGAGGTTGAGTGGATCTGGACGTGCTGCCGGTCCGTGTTGCTAAACTGTAAATTTGCAGCGGATTGTTTCTCATTTACCAAACTCAACACTGAAAACAGACCCTGGGTTCTGTGCCGACCACAGCTTATGCAGTTGAGAAACACCAGCTGAACAGCAGCCCCGGAGGGGCTTCTTCTCTACGTTGAAATCAAGTTGTGGGTTTGATTCCAGCTCCATCCCACACACCTTGACGAGCCGTTGGGCGGGGCACTTACCAACACCTAGTCGCCCATTGATCTGCTGAGTGTGGCGTTTATGTGACTATTTGAAAGGTTGGTAAAAGCAGAACATCACCAGGCCCTGAAGACAAAGCTTATATTTTCAGTGAGTCACTGTTTTTTTTATTTAAAGGGGCAGCATTATGTATTTTCCAGCCACATGGTTCCATTTTATTGCACAATTAAGTGTGTCATGTTACCTTTATTTGTTATTAAAAAAGGCTGCGTACATCAAACATGACTTAAAAGAAATTTGACTTCACTTTGAAATTAGGTCTCTGTCTCTTTAAAAAGCTCCTGCTCTTTCTGAAACTCCGCCTTCAGGAAGTCATCACAAGTGTTTCTCCATTAACCCTTCAATGACATTTCAGTGAGAAGAGGTTTCCATAATGAGCCCATCAGCAGACTGCTGGTTGCACCAGGTGTATGCCAGTTGCTGCTGCTGCTAGTCTGGAGGAGCTGACAGCAAGTGTTGAGGCAGCTCTGATGGTTGTCACAGGAGATTAAAGGATTTCTCAAACATGCAAAGAATCAAAGCGACACTCCAGGTATGTTGTTGATGATGGAATAACATTATAGCAAAAAATGTGATTTTACATAGTACCACCTTTTTAAAAAGTGCTTTGAGCTGCTGGAT
Source organism: Poeciliopsis retropinna (assembly GCA_010277075.1). Classification (NCBI taxonomy): domain Eukaryota; kingdom Metazoa; phylum Chordata; class Actinopteri; order Cyprinodontiformes; family Poeciliidae; genus Poeciliopsis; species Poeciliopsis retropinna. The sequence goes on along the minus strand of VMRM01000011.1, from coordinate 18,672,636 downwards.
CTATACATTTTGGAACTACATTAAACCACTGAGTGTGTTTTTAAAGCAAGGTTTGTGTTATTGAATGAGTTCCTTGCAGAAAGGTCCAGACCTGACTCGTGGTCCGGTCCCCTCAGGCTGTGGAAAATGGCAGCAGCGTGGCAGAGTGGTGAGTTGCTGAACAGAAACCCCACAGAGAGACTGGACCTGAAGAGGGCCTTTATGGACTCTAGAGGCAGCTCGTCAAATACTTTGTCATCTACATACATGTGTGCTACAGCAGCCTGTCACCATGGAGATGAATATCTATCATATCTAACAGACATGCATGTGTTTGTAGCTCAGCCAGCCGCTGACTAAGTGTGTGTTCGGCACATTCACACTCTGGGTGTTTACGGTCCAACAGGTTTTCCCTAAAGCTGCAGAACATCCTGCTGTGAACATGAGCCAAACACACCTCGTCTGAACCCAAACAGCAAAAACAAGGAGAACCTTATTCACTGAGGAGAAGGAAGGAAATGCAACAAGCCTGAGAAAAACCGGATAGAAAAAAACAAAAATACATCCATCTGTATTCTTTTTTTGTCTATATATTTTTAATTCTTTTTTTTATTTTTCTTGACATAGTATAATGCTTAATTAATTCGAAAACTATCAATGACCCAGGTCCATTTTTATGCCGATATTTGGTCTCCAGGTGCACTTACACCTGTCTTAATTGGACCACTCTTCCTGAGTGCAGTAATGGTTTTGTATGGAAGATTAATCCTGCCATAATTAAGAATAAATACATACATAAACAAATGACTTATTAAAATAATTACAGGGCCAAAACGTAGCTTCACCGAAAAAAATAATTGTACCATTAAACACAACAGAATAAGAGGGAAGAGACGTTTTTAATAACCGATTAAAAGTGCATTTCTGTTTTGATTTCAGGTGATTCTCAGTCACTTTTGTCTCTCAATAGATGAACAGGAGATCCTTCTCATACCTGTCAGATCAGACCTCGGCGTGTGCTCAAGGAAAACCACACTGCAGCCGTCTAGAGCGCAGACAAATGATTCTGTTGCTTTATATATTTAGACATTTGCTGCGACTGTCTGTCAAAAATTTGAGCGAAGCTAGCAGACGCAATCTTTGGCTTATTAGCCTTGAATGATGCACATCCCTTTCTAAGCTGTGACAGGGTGATTTAGGGCCGCTTTGGTGTAAAATGATTTAGATGGATTACAGTCTGGAATCCCTGGGCTCTGTTTAAACGTTTGTCTTTGCTCTGAGGACAGAGGAATGCGGTGCGCATTGTGTGATCAAAACCCAACTCCTAACAGCGACATTTTTAACATAGCAAAGACGTCAGCACAGCTATTTCTATGTCTGCCGACAACTTCTAAAAGCTTATTCTCACTTCCCACAAAGGTCTTTATCGTGTAGGCATTTTTTTTTTTTTAACCGCAAATTTAACTTTATTCTGTTGGGATTTTAAGTGACAGACCAGCAGATAGTGTGTAGTTGAGGAAGTGGACAGAAAACATGTAGGACTCAGTTTTGTTTTGGAGTGAAGAAATGTAAGCTTTTCCTAAATCCGTGATGTTCTCCTTTCTCTGTATGAATATGGGAACAAAAAGTGGAAACCATACATCTTAATCCGTTTGAGTGTTGGTCTGTCACATAAAATCCCAATAAAACAAAGCAGTAACTTTTAGTTATGTGACGGAACATGGTCACTTCATTGATCCTCATTTGTTAACAAGCTACTTAAACCAATACATTAAATATTAGCAGATAGAAAGTACAAATTTTATATTAAAAATGCAGTAAATGAATTAAGTGGAAATATGTTGATTTAAAAATACTTTGATCCCAAAGAGAAATTAAATGTTGTAACTCATTTAAATAGTATATCTATAAATGAATCCAGAGCAAACTTAGAACTTTATGGAGCTAAACTGGGGCCATAAAGTTTGTTGAAACAAAAGCAAAAAAGAAACTATTTACAAATATTTGTATATACATACACACACACTTATATATATATATATATATATATATATATATATATATACTGCTCAAAAAATAAAGGGAACACTCAAATAACACATCCTAGATGGACAGTTTGATTTCACAGAAGTTTGATTTACTTGGAGTTATATTGTGTTAAGTGTTCCCTTTATTTTTTTAGCAGTATATACATATATGTATATATATATATGTATATATATATATATATATATATATATATATATATATATATATATTATATGTATATATATATACATATATATATTATATATATATCATATATATATATGTATATATATATGTATATATATACATATATATATACGTATATATATATGATATATATATATGTATATATATATACATATATATATACGTATATATATATCATATATATATGTATATATATACGTATATATATATACATATATATATGTATATATATATACATATATATATATGTATATATATATACATATATATATATATATGCATATGCATATATATATATATCACTGAAAAATACCTTTAATTGAGAAAATGGTTTGACATTGTTTTCAGTTAATTTTTTTTTTTTTTTTCTTTGAGCAAACTTTTTGGCCCCAATTTAGTTCCAAAGTTTCGGTTGAGAGTCAATGTACATGGGTGGGAATATTTTTATATGCATTTGTAAGAATGTAAGAATTTTTTTTTTTATTAACTGAAATGACGATATTCACTTCAAAAAGGAATTTTATTAAGTTTAATACACTGGGCGGATTAAAGTCAAGATATGTGTACATTCAGCTTTACAATTCATACATGAATTACCCCCATTAATGTCCTAAAATGTACAATTTACAAGGTTTTACATGGTTCAACTTGTTTCTAACCACAAAAATAATAATAAACTGTGGTTTTATTTTGAGACGTACATAAAAATCTAATTCAATTATATTTAGCTAATCTAAATTTAAATGCTCATGTATGCAATGTGTTAATATAAGTTAAAATCTTTATAACAAAATGGTCCGAGAGGACTATTTCCCAAGACGCACAAAGACAAAGACAAAGAATGGCACACATGCAAACATAAACGGGTTTAAAATCTGCTTGTGTACAGATCCCACTCAGGATACCGACCCCATCGGGAAGGAAAAGATACCAGCAACGTATTCAGAGATCTGAGTCACAGGACACTTTGAACAGGTTTTCTCAGACGCCGGTGTTGCTTTGATACTTCCAGATTGTGCAGAAACACAATCTGAACACTTTTCGTCTCTGATATCATCCGTCTTGTGAGCGAGTCTTTCTCCTCGCTCAGCGGTGCCAGCCTCTTTTGATTTATACGCTCTTCAGAAACAAAGCAAAGGATTACAGTCCAAGTCAATAACAGAAAGTAAAACGGCATTCCGAACACTGGAGTAAAACGAGGCAGTATTGTGAACGGCGCATGCTCCGAGCCTCAGGACTGCTTCCAGAAGCTTCTCCATCAGCAGCGACACATCGAGGAGGACGACGAAGAGGAGCGGGCAGGATGAAGCACATCCCGGTCAAACACTGCAGAGAAGTCGGGCCAGCATCGATATGGATGTGGTTGCTAAGGCAACGAGCTCTTAGGACAGAAGACAGCATGCTGGAAGCTGAGAACCCTGGTTCCCGCCGATCACACAGAGACAGAGAATAAAGATGTTTGTTGAACTTTGGCTTCCACTTATAGTTATTTTGACTAAAAAAAAACCACACACACACACACACAAAAAAGAAAACAGCTTGAAATCAAAGCAGAGACTTTGAACGAGGTCCTAAAAGATAAAGAAAAAAAAAAAAAAAAACAGCAGGAAGAAAAAAAAAAAAGCCTGACTCATTTAAATTGAGACTGAGCTGCGCAGCATCATTTCTACTAATTGTGCAAAACTAGTGTCTTAGTGGGGACGGTCGACCGTCTGGAGAGAGCTCAGCTCAGGACGAGAGACAGAGGGAGAGAGAGAGAGAAAGAGAGACAGGGTTAACAGATGTTAACGTGCTGCTATCGCGTCGGGTAGTTTAAAGCATGGAGCAGTAGCCGCCGCAGGCTCCGCCCCCGGCGTCTTCATCCGTCAGCTGCACCGCCCTGCCGTGGCTCTCGCTCTGCCACAGACCGGGCGTCTGGATGATCTTCTCCACAAGCTCCTCAAAAGCGCACTGGACACCGTCCTTTGTCTTTGCGCTGGCCTCTGCGTGGACGGGAGACAGAGTAAGACAGCGTGGACCAAAAGGACAGAAACGTGACGACTTGGAAAAGCAGCTTCTCTCGTGTGATATTCGGCTCTACTTCCTACGCTCGGCAGGTCTGAGTAGAGAACCAACTTACCGATGAAAAGCATGGAATGTTTTCTTGCGAACTTCAGCCCTTCGGCTCGGTCTACGTCGTGGTTGTCCTAAAAAAGGAAAGACTTAGTCTTAGCTTTATTTAAGCCAGTTTATAAAGTCTGACTACTGACTGAACTAGAGAAGCACTGACCCAATATTAAAGGGGCAGTATCATTTAACATTGACTTTTTTTTGTAGCGTTTTGTAAGAAAATCATATCTGGAATGTTACTTTGATTCTTTCAATGCATGTTTGAGAAATCCTTTAATCTCGTGAGAGAACCACTCAGCTGTGCAAAATGCCTGGGTGGTTCTAGCCCCGCCTTTGAGGCGCAGCTCCTCCTCGAAGATGCAGTTTTAAATCTTCCATCTTACAGAGCAGACGTCCCCTTGACGCAACTTCAGACTAGCCAGCAGCAATTAGCACCTGGTGGAGCTGAGCTCATTATAGGAGCCACTTTTAAGTGTGACGGCGGTAAAGACATTGTTAAAGTCTTAACAGAAGAGCCATGTTTTGATGATTGTCTGAAGGTGGAGTTTCTTAAAGAGACAGAGGCCCAATTGCAAGGTGTTACATTACAAAATCAAATTTCTTGTGTGTATTTGACAACTACTCCATTTTTATAACAATTTAACAACTATGTGGCTGGAAAACACAATACTACCCCTTTATTATCTGTATCAGCCCAGATATTGGAAAATAAAAAAAATTGATTTTGGCAATCTAAGCCAATCCAGCACTGATTTTCGGTATCGGATCTGTATTGTTTGATATCTGTATTTTTAAAAGGTAGTGTACCGGTGCATCCCTACGCAAAACATTCGGCGGATTTTTAATAAACACTTTCTGTTAGGCCTGAATGCAGAAACGGACACGTCCGAGCCGCTCACCTTGTCGATTTTGTTTCCGACGAGCATCTTGACGAGGTCGTTCCTGGTGCAGTAGGTCTCCAGCTCATTGAGCCAGTTGTCCAGCTTGGTGAAAGTCTCTCGTCTCGTCACATCGTACACTGCAGGTGATCAGAAAATAACAGAAATAAAAATAAAAAAAAACGTAGCTTAGACTGACACGTCTCCCGTTAATAACTAAAACACTCCTCAAAACATGCTGGATATTTATTTAAATAATTAAATATTAGAGGCCTTGAGACTGAAAGGTAATCACTTCAAATTAGTGATGCACAGATACAAGAATCTGACATTATTATTATTGATCACTACAGAAACTAAATTATTAACAAATTAAATTAGAAAAAAAATGTAGATAAAATACTTTCAAACGTCATTTTGCAAGGCCAAAAAGAAATGTTTTCAGCTTGGATTTAACAGTGGGATTTTACCTTTTCCTGACCTTAAAGTTAAAAAAAAAAAAAAAAAAACTTGTTTTTTTTGTTTTAATTTTTAAACAGTGGTGGTTCACCTACCCAGGATGACTCCCTGGGCACCGCGGTAGTAACTCGGTGTTAGGGTTCGAAAGCGCTCCTGTCCTGCGGTGTCCTGCAAAACAAAAAGCCATCTGAGGTTACAGTGTAGACAAGACATTCCTGATGCACTAGTGCCATCTTGTGGCAGCTTAGAGGAACAGCAATCACACAAACAGGTTTTGCTCTCATTTCTAATAGAAAAGAAATGAATGCCTTTAATCTAAATGTGAACATTTGAACTCACCCATATCGCCAGTTTTGCCTTGTTTCCATCCACTGATATGGTCTTCACCTTGAAGTCGACGCCTACATGCAGCAGAAATCAGACAATCGGTTAAATCGCCATGGTTACCTCATGCTCAAGTGTGATGACTCTCACAGGTTTTAATCCATCAGTGCCAAGAATATCACATTCAGCAGACAGACTCCAATTGCTGCCAGCAGACTGCCAAGACACACAGAACTGCAAAACGTCTCCAAACCTCTGGTAACCGGCCCCGTCTTTTAGATAAACAACGCTGTGAGGGAGCATCCAAACGCCCCATTGAGGGGACAGTGTGCTTTTTGTGTCTTAAACTCCCAACAAAACCCAGACACAGACTGGGTTTTCAGTCTGTGCTGAAAACCCAAAAATGAAAAACGGTGAATTTGAAACTACTCTGTAGTGCCACAATGCAGTTTCATCCGCCAGTGAACCAATCGCACGTCGTTAAGCGTTTATATGGTGCGTTCTGAGAAAGGACATCAGATCGGACAAAGTAAACAGGAAATAAAGGAGAAATTTAAACTATCTTCCAGTCTGACTCTTCACCCTTACACAATCGAACGCGTGTTTCCTCGTGAAACATCCAGGAAAGCATCTGTTTGCAATCGAGATGCCGCTAACGGTGGAGGTCGACGCGAGGTCGATCTGTGTTGGTCGTAACAGCAGAAACGTTTACCGTCTTTTTGTGGATGTAAAGATCTGGTTTCAACTGTGAAAATAGGACCCTTATTTTGGTGAAAGGAAGGAACTAGATTTCTCTCACTGTATTGAAATTCTCTATGTGGCAGCACTTGGGAGACCCGGATACAAACAAACAAACAAAAAAAAAACTAGAAATTATCATTTTCAAAAGTTCAGTATGGAGTACTCTGTTGGGCTAACAAAGGAAGTAGTGGGAGAAGAAGGAATTTTTCTGAAAATTTTGTAATTTAGAGGGGCATTATTATGTAAAATCAACTTTTTTTAGCTTTAACTCATGATATAATGTTATTCCCTCATCAATCACATACCTGCAGCGTTGCTTTGATTCTTTCATGCAAGTTTGAGAAAACCTTCAATCTCCCTTGGCAACCATTCAGAGGTGCCCAAAGCCTCGCTCTCACTAAGAGCTGCACGTTTACACTGGCTCCTTCAGACTAGCAGCGACAATTAGCAAACACCTGGTGGAACTGCGAATCCGTTGAGCTCATCATACAAACTACTTCTCAGTCAAACATTCCTAAGAACAGTTGTAAACGGCACAGAGGAGAAATAATGTGATGACTTTCCGAAAGTAGAGCATTGGAAAGAGCAGGAGCTTCTTAAAGAGACAGAGCTCCAATTTCAAAGTGTCAAATTGTAAAGTCATTCTCTTTAAGTCATATTTGACTTAAACAAAATTTATGTCAGTTTTTAAAAGTTTTTGTTATAGAAACTGTTACCTTGAGCTTTGTTACGAACTAAAAAATACCTGAAAATGTGCCTAAAAAACACATAATGCTGCCCCTTTAAAGGTCATTTTAAGCGAGTGCTTAAAATGACACAGATGATATGGTTTTAAAAACATAACTTGCTAATGGTCCGTATATGATCCAGTTTGTCCTTCACAAACTGCTTCATCTGGGTGGTTGTTGTGACATTTTATCTCTTCTCATATACAACTCAAACGTTTCATTGCTGCCGTATGAATTACAACTAAACATCTGTGAGAAAGGAGCTTGACTAAAGAAATGCAAACGCTACTTTATGTCTAATCTGAGAGGATTGGTATATGAAAACTTGCTTATTAAAGGGGACATTTTTCTCTTGAACAACATGTCGCAACTAAAGCGGGGAGAGTACCGGTTTGTTCCAATTCTTCAAACCCAGTATTGTGTGCGGTTCTGCAGCAGGAGCAGGGACTCTGACAGACGTGGCGTCTTTACTCACCTATCGTCGCCGACTGCTCCGGGTCAAACGTGTCATCTGTGAATCGTAGGAGGAGGCTGTTGGTGGGAAAACAGGAAGTTAAGTTCACGTCTCGTTATGACTCACTGCTTCTTTATCCCTTCATGATTCGGCTCTGGACAGTGCTTCCTGTTGCCTGGCTCAAATATCCACCGACCTCATCTTTGTTTCTATTGATTACCTCACCCTTCACTTGCATCACACACACACACAGGCTTCACATGATGTCACCGCTACACATGAGCTAGGAGGACAGAGGTCACTGCCCATGGGTGACTGATAAAGTTCAAAGTCCTTCTTCAGAAGCCTGATTAGGAGGCTCGCTTCTGACCTCTGACCCCAGCATAACTCTCAAGGATGTTCCTCTGCAGGGCGACAAACAGCGCTGAGTGTTTACTGTGTAAGAGGGAAGGAGCTCAGTAATTTCCCCTGAAATCAAATGCGTGTCCTCCCTGCCAAGCGGACATCTTCCTGACGATCGGAGGCAATCACATTAAACAAATCCGCTCGCTTCCCCGTCCTAATGACACTGTCTCGGCTGGGAATTATCATTATTATGACATCTGAATCTGAAACTAATCCTGAGCTGAACTTGTTTGTTTTAGAAAACAAAAGCCCACTGTAACAAATGACACCAAATAGCTTCGTGGAAACGCCGCCATCAGTCTGAACGCCGAGCGAGCAATCAGCGCGCAGAGGAAACTCTTCTGATGCCTGGGAACACAAGCAGACGTACAGTAAGCTCATGGAGAAGGATGGGAGATATGGACGGAAAGTTTTAGCACAATAATCTGTTGTACTTTTGTTTTTTTCCAGGTAACTGTGTCGCTGTGACTGCATGACGTAGCATTCACAGCCCCAAAGACAAATGATGCTCTTGAGAAACATTCACATTTAAAATAGGCTTCTTAAGACACCAGTCTCACAAAGAAGTGGGATTTATAGCATTAGAAACAAACACAGAAGCTGCATTTAATCGTATTTTCTAATTATTTGGTGTTCATTGAACCTAGAGTGGGGGAACAATAGCAATAAAAACCCTGACAGTTTTAGGGAGTTTTAAACATTAGAAATTTAGATTTATGTATTTTTTTTTAACTAATTAGAATTTATTGTGACAACAAATCAAAACTTTATCGTGATAAATGATAAGGCGATAAATGTTAAACCGCTAATCGGGGATTCGTCTGCAGTAAATTACCCATCCATCTGCATTGCAATCATCCATCCATCATCCAGGGCAAAACCAGACATGCAGCTGCTCAAAACGAGTCATGACTAACTTTACAGGCCTTTGCCCCCTCTCACTATGTCCTCATTATCCGTGGTCCATGGGTGGTCCTGGATGACATACTCCTGCTCGTCTGGATCACATTTATGACCAAACCCGATCCAAGCCGCTCGGTGCGGGACGTAAACACCGACCAGGGTGTTTTTAGGAGGCATTTGTTGAGCGTGACGCTAAAAAGGTGTGACGGTGAAGAGAAGGTGAACTGGACGCTGACCTCATCCCGATTGCAATATCTTCACGAGTGAACAAAGATGAGCTCACCCAGCAGCTAGCCGCTAATAGCTAGCCACCAGCAGCTAACAAGAGGCTTCTTCTGTTCTTTGGTGTTTATTAGCCCTGACAGCTTGGTAAGGAGTGCTGAAAATAAAAAAATAAAAACCCATTGGAAAATGTTCGTTCAGGCTAAACTCAGCTCCGTTGTCCTGTTCAGACGCCTTTAATGAAACAGACTCCAGCAGGCTGTAGCATTAGCCGACACCCAAGGCAGGGTCGGTTCTTGAGCCGAATAAAAGCTTCGTCTTACCTGGACTTGCCAACACCACTTTCACCGATGATTAAAATCTTCAGCGTCGTTAAGACGTCGTCCTCCATTTCCTCCGACAAAGGCCCGTTTATCTCTTTGTAATCTCACAAAACAGAGACAGAGACCTCGGCTCCTGGTTTCAGCTGGTTGGACTGTTCGCTCCAATCACATCCGGAGTGACTTGTTGGCACTTCCGGTTGCCTAGACGATTGCGTAACGATGGAGCACATATGCGTACAGTCATGGAAAAGAAAACGTTTTTTTTTTTAATTTATTTATTCCTTGGTTTTAGCAGTCGGAGCATAATGACATGAATTTTACCAATTAAGAGTAAAAAAACAAACATATATTTAAAAAACTTTTTTTTAAATGTCAATTCCACTGTTTTAATTATTTTTTTTCTAAACAGCAGAATTTTTGGTTACATTGCTTATCCTGAAAGCAGAAAAAAAAGACACCAGTACATCACTACCACTGTTTTATGTTCATTTTCTGAAATGCTATGTTAGTTTCAAGCAAGATGTAACGTGATGCATTTCTTCCAACAACTTCCACTCTTGATTTATGAGTCCACAAGATATTTTCCAGCAAATCTTTGAGACCAAGATGGTTTTTGGCGTTACTGGAGTCAATTTTTGTGCTTTTTAAAAAATCTTCTAACTCTTCAATGGAAGCAGTTCTTGCCCAATCTGTCTTATTGTTGAATCACTAACGCTGAGGCCTGCGGTGCGTTAAATGTTATTCTTGTTTTTCAGTGGATGAGGCATCGATGTCTCGGAAGAATCACCACTGTTGTATGTTTGTATTTTTTTGTAGATGACAGTTTGTTCTGCTGCAGTCCCAAACCTTAACAGTTTCACTGACTTTGTTCCACATCTGTTCTTGAATTTCTCTAAATTGGGAGATTCCGTGTTGCTTTTTGATAGCTTTAAATCTACTTCCTGTTGTAAATTTTGTTCTCAAAATGTTTTGAGAACGATCTCAGACATTTTCTACAAAAAAGAGAAAAAAAAATCTAAAATGTTTGAACACCAAAAGTCAAAAATTTGCAAGTAAAAAATAAAAATCTGAAATGTTGAGATTGAACTCAAGAAATTTTCTGTGAAAACGGTGAAATTTTAGTTTCAGAAGCCATAATTGTTGAACTTTCGAAACTGACAATTTCCAAAAGTCAATTTATTTTTTTTTACTTTTTAAAAACTTTTTCTAGACAACTTCTCAGATTTCTGATTTTTATTTTATTTTTTTTCAAATTTTTGACTTCTCAAACTCAGTAATTTACCTGCTTTTTTTCTCGAAAACTTTTGAAATTCTTTTCAAAATCCTTTGGAGTGCTATTACATGGTATAATCAGAATTGAATTAATTCAGAGAAAATACATTTAAAAGTCTCCAATTTTATAGAGTGGACATAATTAACACTGTAATGGTGTTAAAGAGAGCCACAAACTAGCCAGACAAAAATACAGTTTTTTTTTTTGGTATTTAATAAATATCTTGTGAACAGCACTGGGGAAAACATGGTAATAAAATAAAAAATAAAAAAAAAGGCACTTTAAAAGCAATATTTTTGAAAGGCCCTGTGTTGTAGTTTAGAGGCATTTGGGTGTGAGCACACTTTTGAGGTGAGTCATGTGACATCTTCAGTCATTCAGTGTGAATAATAACAAAACTGGCACAGAAACAAATTGATAAGAAAACACCTGGGACCTGAGGATTAAAACCAAAAATGCAGAAAACAAAACTTGATTACATCAGAGCTGTATCTCATTACAATATAACTGCAGAAACTTCTTGATTGTTCAGCATTGCTGTGACTTTGTTGTTTTTAACAAGTGGTATGCAATCCCTTGGCGATAGCGCGCCATCTCAACACTACAAGTAAAATACTTCATATCTGTCTTGTGTTTTGACTTTTATATTAGATCAGCACTCTGCAAGAGTGCAAAAAACAACTAAAATCATTTGCAAATTCAAAACTACATTTACAACCACTTTATTCGCTCCTACTGTCCGATTTGTACTGAATTCTGTTCAACATTGTTCAGAATACTTTATTGCAGTCGTTCTCTAAATATACACAGACGCACGTGATACGAAGTGCAGCAACAGTGACGCATTAAACAGGAGGCTTGACTGCTAGGAAACACGAGCTGGAGAAGTCTTTCTAAATCCGCAGGCTCCGAATCGGACCGGTCCGTCAGCAGAAAACAAAACGCGACGCTTGGAAGTATGTACAAAGACCGCATACTGTACATCAAAAATACGACACATGGGGAATAAATTGTACGTGTTAGTAACAACAAACAGGACGCAGTGGCTGAGTGATACAATGCTACGATGAAGCAACGAAGACGAACGCACAAGTTTTCCGCCATTCGCTCCCGCCGGACAGGCTGGTGTGTGACTGCAGCTGTTGCAGAGGTGGTGTCAGAGTTCAGGAAGGACCCCGGGGCCGTCATTTGCCCTCGTATTTCGGATTGACCACAGTTGTGACAGCACTTTTGTAGATTGGATTTTCACCCTGGAGACCACAAAAAAACAAACAAAAAAACAACAGAGTTCAAATTCAAAACCCTCACAAGAAGTCGGCTGAACAGGTACAGCTCCTAAAAAAGTTTTTTTTTTTTTGTGGGAAAATTTTTTTGTCATTTTATAACCACAAACCTCAAATCCCAATAAATTCAAGGTGTGTTATTGGGATTGGATGTAGTAAACCAACACAAAGTAGCAAATAGTTGAAAAGTGGAAGGAAAAGGACATGAAAGTGATGTGTATTCATATTCAACACTCTGATTCCATGTTGATGATCGAGATCATAGTTCTGGTGAAAGCTGAACTCTTGCCCCAGTCTCAAATCTTCTCAGGTCAGATTACAGTAGACTGATTCTTTCCTTCTAGGAAGGTTTTATTGTTGCAACTCTAACATTAAATGTCAGATTTATGGACATATTTCTAGGGTTGCATCAATTGCAATTTTTTTGGGCTCATCATCAATTTTGAAAAAGCCTGACCTTTTAAAAGGTCAGGTCAGACCTGCTGATTCGGATTTTTGGTCGATACTCATTTCTTTCGCTAAATAACGCGACCAAGTTGCTAACTTATTGTTAACCTATCGTGCGGGTCGGTCAGTCAACCCTCTCAAGGTGGAGCAAAAGCGGGCAGTGGCTGGTTTTCAGACCCTTACACAGGTAGATAAAATTGGTAGAGATGATGCATTTTTCATGTGAGTATTGGCCAATCTATCAGGATGGATTTATGGGTCCACCTCTACATTTTTCCGATGATGGCTTGACAAGGTTGGGATATAATTTTATACCTCAAATCTGCTTTAAACCTCCTGATGACTTAATCGATAAACTGTCTAGTAAATTCCATGATCTTCCCAGAACAGCTGGATTGATTCTATGATCAAGTCGGTGACTTAAATACCAATTAAGTACCTTTTTAAGGCAACTGGCTGTCTGGAATTTTATTGTGAGGCATCGAGGTAAACTACCCACCACTTTTCAAAAGTTTATTTGCTAAGAAATTTGAAGATTGTGTTTTCCTTACTTTCCACATCCTTTTTGTGCTCTGCTTAGTCTTGGTCTACCAGAGGAAAATCTCTCAAGGAAACATTAAAGTTTGTGGTTTTAATGTTTTTAACAAAAAAGTTTAAGAGGCATGGATACTTTTGCAAATGCGCTGTAGTTTAGTTTGATAAAAAAACAAAAACAAACACAAATTAGTCGCCGAATGTCAGTAAACCCCATCCCTTAATGAACACGTCATGTATGCAGGTCACACCTTAAGGACATGCCACACAGCCACGAAGCATCAGAAACACAATTATTCACACACTTACCACATGATGCTTTAGTTAGATGTTTTTCATACCACCCAATATTTCCAAAGATGAGTTTTTTGTTTTTGCTGCATTGTTTTGTCACGGCACACTCATGCAGTCTTTTACAAACTGTAAATCCGAACAGGGATTTTACCCCTACTTCTGTAGCGGCTATGTTGTTAAAAATTAAAGGAAGAAATACAAAAAAAAATATATAGAACAAAAGAAGGAACTAAAGCCAGAGGACACACAGAAAAAAACAAAAAAACAAAAAACAAGTAGCCCATGCAGGAAGAAGAAGGAGAGGAAAAGAAATACGAACTCAAAGGACAGCGCCTTTACGTCCATAGTTTGGGTTCTGGAACTGATTGATTGGACTCTTGTAAATTGGGTTTTCTTGCTACAGATGGAGAATGAGGACAGAGGAGAGTTCAGCAGGGAAACAAGGAACATCAGAACAGTAAAGAGGAATAAATAAGAAGCAAACAGGAAGAAGAACAAGGTCAGGTGAGAGCAGAGGACGGAGGACAACACAGCGGTCCCCTACGTCTTTCTAGAGAACGCTATGTCTATCTGATGTAGAGAGAGATGATTTTAATGTTCAGTTTAACTTAAGAGTTACACTGCAGGGAAAAAAAACTGAGCTGATGACACTCTCAAATGACAAAAGTTTTCTTGCCACTCATATAACTCCTACTGAATAACCAAGGTGATGTGCTCTCCATGAATCCATCAGGCCAGTAGCAGGAACGGTAGAAGACAGTGATTTACTGACCGGAAGATCATAACCACCACCGTTCTCTGTATGCTAACGCTACATTGCCGTCCTTAGACATCTGCCAACTTCACCTTTCGATGGTGATTGCAGCGTAGACTGGTGAAAACCTTTGTAAAAACATTAAATGAATAAATAAGTTTATATGGAAATGAATTGTGAGAACTGGATAACTGGGGAGAAAAAATTTTGTTAGTTTGAATAATAAACTGAGCTTAATGCACTACTTGATAACTAGCACAAATTAGAATATATGTATGATTGAACTGAAATGTGCCTTGAGATGACACTTGCTGTGAAAAGGCGATCGATAAACTAACTGAATTGAATTGAGCTGGTTTGTGTTGCTGTGTTCTGGCTTTCCTTAACACAATCAAACAATGATTGTGCTGTAAATTTCTACAGACGTCCAGGTCACTGTATGGTGTCAGAAGTGGGATTTCACCCTGCTATTTTGCTTCTAGATTCATGCTAGCTGTATTTAGAATACATTTCAGACAGTCTGTTTGTGGGGATGAATACATTTGTAATTTGTTAGGAGAAGACATAATCAGCTGCTTTTGCTACATAATTTTCCTTGTTTTTTCTAAAGGGGGAACTTCCATGGAGTTCATAAAACTTAAATAAAATTAAAACCACATTTTTGCCAAAATATTATTATTATTATTATTATTATTATTATTATTATTATTATTATTATTATTATTATTATTATTATTTTGTGTCTAAATAATTTTTCGGCAAAAAAAGAAGAGGCGGTTAATTTTTATTTTTTTTTTTCTGGACAAAATCACTTTGTATAAAACTGACTTAGGCTATTATTTTAGGAGGGTGACAATACTATATCAAATTTGTCATGTTAATCTGAATTCAAATAAACTGTAATATAACCCTGCCACTAGGTGGCAGAGTATAACTTCACATGGTCCTGAGTAAATTCCTGCTTTCCCTCCTGTTGATCTTGGCTCCCATTGTGACATGAGGGAGGAAGCGGGGCGGGAAGAAGGCTTAGCCCCTCCCTGGAAAAAGTTTTGCTATGCACAGAGCACATAGCATTCCCAAAAAAGTCCACACAGACTCCCAACATTTTTCCTTCTTCGGTAGAGCCCTGTTCAAAAGCAACAAATTCAATCCGTCTTCACAGCTGCCAGAGCGCTCAGAGCGGCAGCGAGGGCGCTTGTAATGATATAAACATGGCAGTAAATCCCATCTGCTGCTAAGAACAACTGATTACCTTCCCTATGAAGGAACAGAGCAACACAGCGGGCCGAGCTGCACCTGTTTTCCACATCTGAATCGCCTCTGCTAAAACGCTGGCCAAAAACGTCGGCAGGATTTCCAGACACCCACCGTATCCCACTTGGCGTTCATCTTCTCCTTCTCGAACTTGGCGAACTCTCTCCTGTCGTGGATGATCATCAGCAGCTTCCAGATGAGCAGCAGCGCCAAGCCAATCAGGACGATGCCGGCGACCACGCCCGCGACGATCGGGATGATGTCCGGGCCCGTGGGGCAGTCTGGAACAGGGCAGCAGAGTTAGGATCGGCAAACATGTCCAGCTAGGGCAACCACTGTAATCGCCAGGGGGCGGGGACTCTGCTCACCCGGCTCATCCAACACGTACACCACCTTCTCCGTGCTGCTGGTGACGGTGTACGCGTAGTAGAGCCAGCAGTCGTTGGCGTCCCGCTCCTTGCAGTGTGTGATTGGGTAGGATTTGTCGGTGGGCTGGGGAATCTTGTCTTTGGTCGGCACTTTATGCATGGTGAAGTCACTGCATTCCTTCTCACACGTGTCTTTCTTCACCCCAGTGCCAAACGCCCGGCACTCCACACACTCTCTGAAGAAAACAGAATTAATAATCGTGAAGCATTTTAAAAACTGATTGCCACACAATCTTTCTGGGAAGGGAAGGCAAACTGGTTTAACAAAAGAATAAAATCTCCTTTGATGACAGCCTGTAGCTTCGCAAACAAGGTGTACCTAAATTATATCTGGCGCTCTAGTTCATGTTTTCGTTCCCTTCACTGTCCTCCGCAGGCCCCTCTCTACTCTACATGCTAAACTCAGGGAATTTCTTTGTAAAAGTTTTGTGCTTTAAAGTAAAGATGAACCCATCTAATATTAACATCTGTAATGGTCCTGATATTGACAAAAATTCTAGATTGGGTATCCGTGGCGATGCGCCCGATCCATAAGGGCAGAGCTATTCAGTCTAATTCTATGCTTTGTGCTCTGAACGACGTCATGTTTTATATTTTGTTTTACTTTTATTTAGAATTTCTTATTGCGCTTTCTGAATCATTTGAAAGAAGGTTTGTTTACATTTTTAACCAAAATAATCAAGCTATTATTTTTGTCAGTTTCAGATTCTTTATTTACTTTACATTAGCTGTAATACTCCTACTTGCAGTAAGTAATCAAATTTAAGTCGTCTCATTTTTCTGTAGTTGTATTTTGGTAGGCAAGTGTGCTGTACTAATACAAAGTTATCAAATGTTTGTAATTCAGTACATTTATGTCTGTGTTTTAAAAAAAATAGAAACATTTTAAGTTAACTCAGCGCTGTTTCTCTGTATCGGATCAGTATCGGCCGATACTTAATCTCAGATGTTTGTATCGGTATCGGAAATGAAAACAGTGGATTGGTGCATCCCTACTTTTAAGGAGAAATTCTGCCAGACCAAAAACAGAATTCCGTGTTCTTGAATTTGTGGATGGATTCAGTTGTGTTACACAGAAACTTAAAGGTGGTTTTTATTCCACACAAAGTCATTCCTCACTTGTGTTCAGCGCAGGCTGAAGGACAGGTGGGACACGATTCGCACGTTGGGCCCTGGAATTTGGGGTCGTCGCACTTGCAGATGCCACATTCGCAGCGTCCCCTGCCGTTGCAGATCTGCTTGTTGCTGGCCAGACACGTGCTCTCGTCCAGGGAACAGTCGCAGGCAGTTCCGTTCCACATGGGGTCACAGATGCACTTTCTGCACTCGCAGCGCCCGTGGCCTGAACAGCAGAGAGAACGGAGGGAAGCTCGTCTCAGCATGATGCATTACAGTCATATTTCTTACAACATTATCACCATAAAAAAAAACAGTAATTAGCCATGATCAACCGATTTTGAGGTTTACGAATTAGAATCTTTAATTCCATTTCATACCGGTTTCAGACCATTTTCACTTCTCCTTAAAAACTTGAATATGAAGAAAATGGAACTGAAAACATTTTTTTTCTAAACTTCCTGCAATGAGCTGACATTGTTTATTTATATTTAGGACTCAGAGGCAATGCCCTGCAGTGCCTTTAAGAAGGAAGTTACTGTAAAACCAGATTTTAAAAGTTTAAATGAAAGACATTTTAAACCAGAGTTGACCAAAGCAGGAATTGGTGATATGGACTCACAGTTTTGACACAATATTTTGTGGTATTACTGTGATTACGATAAAAGTGACGAGACAAACTGATTTTTTAAGGAAAGTTTTTGAAACTCTCCGTATTATTCAAAAATTGTACAAATTTGGCCCCCAGTACAGGCGGCTGATGTGAATGGACATTTTTACTAAGTAGAAAATGGAAAATGCTAGGTATAAAAAAAAAAATACTTGTCTTTATTTTTTTCCCCCTTTTGCTTCAATTTTGAGTTTAATTAGAAGTACTACCACAGTTATCCTACAACTGAAGTTTTCAAATACTAATAGAATAAATTTGTAAACAAGCTCTTCCAAAGTGACCCATACCTCATTTTTGTTGCAAAACAAAATCTATTAATGTGTTTTTCAAGACCAACAAAACAGAAAACATGCAACCCGAATAAGTCGTGTTTATGAGAGCCTTCCATAGTTTTCTTCAAGAAAATATTATTTGTTTATTTTATTTCAGAGCAGGTAAAAGTAACAAACAAACAAAAAAAAAAAGTCATTTTTTTCTAACTTGGCAAAATTAATTGTGGCCCTTAAGTATTTTGGTCCGTGTGAATAGAGTTTAGACATGCAAGTTGTAACCTATAAAATCATATTATGTTATACTAATAAAAATGGTGAATACAGGGATGGCGTGTAACGGCTGCATCAAACTATTAAGAAAAGAGCAAAAATGATATTTTTGGTCATGTTTCAGTTCTTTTTCTGCTTAACTTTCAGTCAAGTTTCCAGGTTTCATGTGTTCCGCTCGCTCACAGGACAATGACTTGGCGTGACTCTTGAGATTACGAACGCATCCTCTCTACAGACTCACCTCCACAGAGCTTGTTTTCAGAGCGGTCGCAGTTGAAGTTGTCACACTCGCAGAACTGCCCGCTGTACCTCTCCTCCGGGTTATCCCTCGGCTTACACTCGCAGGTACCGCACACGCAATCCCCGTTGTTGCTGCAGATGTCGGTGCCGTTGTCCTTGCGGCAGGTCCGGTCCATGTCCTCCGTGGACACTTCGTTGCTGCTGCACTCGCACTCCCGGCCCACACGACCATCTTTGCACCTGAAGCAGAGGGTTAAGGGTTGCCAAGCGAACGGGGTTTCTTTAGATAACCAGAAGGGCAACTATGACAAAAAATGAGGTGTTGGAGGGATTCGTACCTGCAGGCTCCACACTCGTACGTCCCGTTCCCGTTGCTGCAGACCTGGCTGTTGTTGATGGCTTCGCTGTGGCAGTCGCACTCGCAGATGAAGTTGAGGATAATCTCCACCTCCTCTGTGAATCCCAGGGGCTTTATCTTGATAATCTCAGGATTGGTTTTGTTTGGACAACCTTTAGAGGTGATGCTGATGTTAAAGTGGACCTGAAGGAACACAGGAGGAATGCTTATTCACTGAAAAGCTGCTGGTGCCACTAGAAATCTTAACTGACATGCTTGGGAAATCTTAATCTTAATATGCATCTTCTTTTTCTTGAAAGGGCTGCAGTTTAAAGCCTGAAAGACAGAGTCTTAAAAAAGCTGAAAAACATTTATGTAACCAGGTAAGTTGATTAAGTCCTCATTCTCAACAACAACAGAAAATATTAACACATCATACAACAGAAAATAGAAGACTATCATAAAAGAAATGTTGTAAATGTTTTGAAAAGAATCAAAAAGTTTGTGATTGAAAGAAGTTCTAAAATAAAACTACTATAGCAAACGACATTATAATGAAATATCTCAAATAAGATCAAGAAGAAAAACAAAACAAAAAAACAAATCAAACCATAAAATGTTTCAGAAAATGTTCAATTGGATCTTTGGTCCCGTGTAGCATGTTCCGCTTTACACTGTTCTAAAGATAATGTGGAAAATTCAAAGAAAATATCGGTTCTTTGACCGATATTTTTTATTTATTTATGTTTTGCTTAAGAAGTCGCTAACCATAGAATATTAACAATACACAGAATAAATATTTGGACAGTAAAAACAATGGCATTTTTACCCACAATCTTTAAATCTCCTTTAGAAAAACAGCAGATTTTTTTTTTAAGCTTGTTTTTCTGATGGGATTTCAGCTTCATTTTACTTTGACTGTTTTCTGTTTTTTTGATCCTCTTATTTTCTTATTGCTTGCTATCAATCAAAATTCAAATAGCGCTGCAGGATAAATATTAGGGTGTGTTGAATGTATTGTTATTATTTTGCTTACTGCAGCATGCATGTTCAACGTTGTAGAATGAATCTTTTTTTCTAATCAAATGACAATGTCCTTGTCCAATGAAAGACTATATGATATCTGTAACATAAAAACATCATCTTCCACATCCCACCTCATCTCCAATGGAGATATTGGAGCACTTCCTTCCATTTTCGCCCTTATTGATTACTCCGTTCTTACAGCGAGACGTGTACTCGATTGTCACGTTGTTTGAAACTTTGGTGTTCTCCAGAATCACTTCAGAGGAAAGAGCCTGGCAAAAAAAACGAAAAAAAAAAAAACACCACCAAAGATAAGACAACATAGCTTATTCACTGGAATGCCATCTGGAAGCTCGGTTTAGACAGCAGAGAATAAACAAAGCATTAGCTGCAGATTAAGAAGGAATGCAGGCACAACTTAACTCAGAATGCTGCACAACGTTCCTGTCGCCCATTTGAGCAAATGATAATGTGATCAGTTCGACTGGAAATGAGTTGTACTTAAAATCCTGACGAATGTACTTACATTGTAAGCATCTATGATGAGGTTGATGACGTTGCTCGAGTTGGCAGACAGAGTGCCTACTGCAGACTTTGGTATCAGATTTTTCAGTTCCTGCAGAAATAAAGAGAAAATACTAAGAACGGCATTTAACAAAAAAAACTCTTGTTTTCCTGTCCTCAAAACCAACCTCTACACCAAGGCTGAAATGATAAATCATGATTCATCGATGATTGAAATAACTGTGAACCGATTTAGTAATCAATTAATTGCTTACTGTAGTATAAAGGACCAAAAAAAGGCAATTTGCTGAAAGAACAAAACAGTCAGAGCAGTAATTAAGTCAAAACTGTACAAATATGTACATATTCTAACAAAAACTCCTCAAATTTACCTTCTGGTTTGAGTTCTATAAGAAAAAGCTCCTCAATAAAGCACCATATTAAATGGTTCACAAAAGTGGTTTTATTAAAATGGGTCATTTATAAAACCAAAAGAAAATCAACAGATTAGTAGACAGTACTTGTTTAGCTGCAGATGTATCTTTTGCTACAGATGTTCAAGCATGCACAAATTGAATGCTATGTCACTGCATTTTCGGGAATACAATTTTCATTGTCTTATTCAAAAAAGTAACTGTAGTATTGTGTGAAAAAACACAAGTGGTTAAATAAAAAATCTGCAGAATTTGTCAATTTTCTTTATCCAATTAATCAATTAATTGTCAGAGTAATTAATAGAGTAATCGATTGCTAAATACTCTCTAAGTATTTCTGCAGTCCAAATGTACCGATGCACTGAAACTGTACATTTTTGCCAACTTACGGCAAAAGTTTGGGGCTAAAATTTCATTATGATCACAACAAAAGCTTTAGAGGAGAAAAATAAAAAATAAAAAGGCTAATGTGTGCTAACCTGGTAAACGGGCTGGAACTCTTCTGTGACGGCAAAAATAGTCTGAATGTTATTGTCACTCAGCTTCTGCACCAAGTGAGCGATTGAGGGGTAGTCCTGAAAAGACAAAAGAGAGAGTTGGTTACCTTCACGTCACAGGAAGCCTTCGATACTGCCAGAACAGCCAAAACAGCAGACATTCCCTACATAGTAGTGGCTCATGGTGTAGATGTTGTTCTCAAGGTGGCATTTCCCGTCGTTGGGCAGCACAATGCCACCCAGCTTGCCGTCGCCAGCAAAGTGGAATCCGGCGTCAGTGGAAAACACCAGTAGGCGGGTCACGTTCCTCCAGCCGATCTGTTTCTGTAGAAAAATGAACAGAAATACCAACCTGAAATCACCTCAAATCTCTGGAAACAGAGTTGTAAACAAACAGCTTAAAAAGAAACATATGAAACCTTGATTCGCATCCAAAAATAAAAGACTCATAAAATATCCCCACCCTATAAAGGTCACTAGATACATCTGGTGAGCTGTAGCTGTGAGAAAGCGGCTGGAACGGTGGGAAAATTACCCTCAAAACCTGAACCTCATGTTGATGTCGGTGAACAGTGGCTTACCCCACACACGGCCACTTGCATGATGGCGTCGAAGCCGCCCTCGGGGGAGTCCAGGTTCCCCGAGATCTGCTGCTCCCCCACCAGTCTGTTGAAAGTGGAGCCATTGTCAGTCAGCGGCAGCACGTTCTTGTAGCTGAATGGGCTGGTGCAGTTCTGGTCGCCTGTGCATGGATTCAGCAGCTTGGCCGGAGTGGTGCTGATGTAAGGCATGACTGTCTTCTCCACAAAGGAGCCAAAACCTTTTAAGAAAAAAAAACAAAAAACAATCAGTTAAACTACAGGTAAAATAAATGTATCTGTGCTTTGGTGAAAGGATAATGCTCTCAAACTGCATCCAGATGGTGAGCCTATTTATATCCCAACATTTGTGAATGTTTTGCATCAGTGCATGACATCTGCTGCGTTTCCATTACAAATGTGCATAAAACTTTGTGAGTATTCCGGTAATGTCGGAAATTAAAATAATTTTAAAAATTGACATTGCGGTGTTTCCATTAAATAAGATTGAAAACCACTCATGAATAAACTTATTCATGAAATAAGTTGCACCATCATCCTCCAGCTACTTCCTGACATCATCATCTTTGTGGTTTTCGCTAGTGGCAACATCCGTTTTTTTATTAGAAAAACAAGTTGTTTTTTGCAAAATGGCATGTTTCCATTAAGTGAGTTTATTTTCAAAATGTCAAATTATGCAATTATATGGTCAATGGAAAGGCAGCCAGTGTGAACTCTTTGAAGTATCAGCGAGGTATTAATAAAAGCTGTAAATGGGTCATCATCTTTATTCATAAAAATAAACTGTAGACAGGTACAGATAGATACAATAAGCAATAAATCAATTAATCGCAAGGTAAATTGAAATGAGTTTGATCATTCCCATTTGAATGATTGATTGTTTTTCTCTTTTTACCAAAGAATGGCTGACAAACAGCTTCAGTCTGGCAATTTGGTCTCAGTTAGCCTATTTTTCAAGGGCAAATTTGCTCAGTGAGACTTAAGCGTACATTGTATTTGTTGTTTCAGTTGTTTTGTTTGTTTAAAGATTCAAAATATCATCGAGTTCCAGTGTTAATGTTTGTCAGAAATGAAAGTTTATGGGTTTTTGAGAGGATTACTATGCATTACTATGTCCTTACCATTATATTTCTAGACTATAGTCTCAAAATGACAATGTTATTGTGTATCGCAATAAATTCCTGGACAATTTATCGACCTGTTTTTGTGACAGGCCTAACTGTAGCCACTTGTAATTGTAGAAGAACAAAATAAAAAAACACTTGTCCAATTCCAGCCTGCCAGCGGTGCATCTGTGCCACGTGTGCTATGATTTCGAACAATTTGTGGGGATTTTTCAACAAAATCCCCGCAACCTTTTAGCAGACTTTTTTTTTTTTCTGCCTAACACAAGGAGTTGTATTCTTGAGAATGTCTGACTCTATTTTACATGACTATAAATAAATATGACTAGGCTCTCCCCAAAATAAGTGCATAATGTCTTAGCAATATGAGGTCAAACTGTGTCAGCACAGAGAGATTCTTGTTGAACCGATTTCAAAAGCAGAATCTGACTATTGTATAGATTTAGAACAAGAGGCATACATAAACTTAGGTTTGCTGAGGAATAAATGGGTTAAATCCCCCTGTTTATTACCACTTAAAATGATTTTTATACAAGGTTGTCGGTAGTTACGTCAATAATAAAGTAAAATGTGAAAACAGATTTGAAAAACAGGCACTGTTGACAGAATTTCTGGAGTCTGTTTCAGTTCAGGTTGCAAAGCTTTCCAATGAGAGGGCAGAGAAGCTAAAATGCTGAAAGTAATACAAAGAAAGGTCATGCTTTGTAAAGCTCTGAGGTAGACAAGCAGTAAAATGTCCAAGCACAATCCATTCCCAGTTTTATAAACTATAAACAACAATAAAAGACTTGAACTAATGAGATTTCCTGACCTATCTTGAAGTCAGATGTAATCTTCGACATCTCATACATCAGACTGGTTCCCAGGTTCTTTACGTTCTCCAGATCGTCCTTCATGGAGAAGGACAGGTCCATCAAGTAGTACAGGTCGATGGGGTAATCTTCTGCACGCTTAAACTTCAGCTCAAAGGACTGCGGCTCACCTTTATATAGTTATAACAGACAACAATTGTCAAAATTACAAAGTGACTGATATACATAGCTGGACCAGATGTGAAGTCGATGTTTACGCACCAGATCGGAGGGTGAGGCTGACTTTTTGGGGCTGGACCTGAGTGATGTCCTCTAGTCTCAATTTTCCTGTGGCTTTGCTGCGATCGGTCACCGGCTTGTTCTTGAGAATTTTCCGTTTGCCCAGTGGGTTCTCGATCAGTGTCTGGTTGCAGCCCCGTTTTATCAGAGATTGCAGCTCGTCACACCGGCTCGACACGGTCTCGCCCTGTTTCAGGAAGTCCTGAAGAGAGGCAGCACACAGATCATTTATGATGGGATTAACATTTTGATGTCAGGGTCCACTGGATGGATCGGCAATAAATGGATACTTTAATAAACAGCTTGTTCATGTAGAAATAATGTATTCTTATTCTGAATCGATTGAAATTACTCGAATCAATTTTAGTCTGCTTAATTTTTTGATATCTTTTTATTTAAGACAAAGCCAGGCAGCTAAGATAATCTAAATCTGATAATTTAAGTTATGAAGAAGCCCTACTTTTATTTAAATATTAACTAATGGAATTTGATACAATTTGAATTGTTTTAAATAAATTTTCTATTTTTTAGACTGCTTTTTCTTTTATCACAGGCATATAATTAAAACAGAATCTCTAAATAAATTGGTTTCTGAATCAAACTGTGACACTATAATACAGAATCAAATTGTTAGTCACTGAAAGATTTGCATCTGTAATGGTTTGGTAAAGTAATTAATGTGCCAAACATTGCATCCAAAAATTAAAAAAAAAACTTAACAAGGAACTTTCCTGATTTGATTATACTGTGTGCCATAAATTTATATTTATAATTTTCAATGGTATTAATTTAACATTACAATACTTAATCATCCTTTTATTTATAATCTCACCGTTTTAATGGTTTCCTTTTCATTTGTTATTATTATTCATTTAGTTGTTTTTTTTATTTACTGTCCCATTTGATTTGCTTAAAATGCAAAAACCAAAAAAAAAAAAAGCCATGCCTGTGATGTTTCCAATCAGAAACGGGTAAGGAGAATTTCGAGTCTAGTTGGAAGACGCATAAAAAAAAAATAATTTCACCCCTGTGCATTACTCTGCAGTGAGTGTAGCTGACAGCTCTGAGTTACACACCGGGTCTGTACACCAGCCACATTTGGCTCCGGTCTGGATGCACTCTCCGCAGTGTTTGGCATTTTTGTTGATGCACTCGTTCCCCTCTAGATGGAAAACAAAGAGAGAGGAGTGGTCAGAGACAGAGGGAGCAGCGCTACAGAGCTGCTCTGCAACAGAAACTTCATACATGTACGCACCAGTAGGTGTAAAACACTGACTGAAGGCTCATAATATTCCATCTTTATTCCAAGACGCTACAACACAACACCCGTAGCTTCTTCTACGAGTTCATTAAACTAAAGTAGCAAACGCTTCTCTTGTCATGACCATTCACTAAACATGTTAACCACCAACAAAATCATGTGAAAAAGAAGGTTTTAGTTTCATATAAGAAAAATAATCAAATCAACTTTACCTTTCTGAGAGTTACAACAGTAAAAGAGTCCTATAAATGCAATGAAGATCAGCTTCAGATCCATCTGGAAACACACAAGAAAACACATTAGGGCCAAAACGATCAATCGTGATTCATCGATTTTTGAAATAATTGTCAAGTAATCAATTATTTGACAATTATTTCATCAAAAAGCAGTTTGAGGAAACAGCAGCATACTTACAGCAGTAAACAAGCCAAAACTACACAAAAATTGTATACATTTTGCATTTGAGATAAAATAAAAACCTTTGTCCGTGGCTCGTTTTTATCTACACCTAGTTCAAATTCTCTAAAAATATAAATCTCATATTAAGTACCTTTTGCTATGTAATTATTAATCAGTTAAGCCAGTTAAGCAGAAAGGGCTGAAGTACTATCTTTTGATGCATAAGATCAACTGTTCACTAAACGAATGCTGTGTTGTTGCGCTTTAGGACAAAAAAAAAGTCTTCTTCCTAGTTTAAAAAAAAAGGAACTGACTCATTCGTTTATTTGCATCTTTTGATGCATTTCTAATATTGCATCAAATAAGCTAAAGTAAATTGAGAATGTGCCAAATGTGCTAATTAATCGATTAATCGTCAGAATAATCAATTACTAAAATATGCATTAATTGCCGCCCTAAAAGCCATGATCACAAGAAAAAGCACCTTTAGAGGTGACCGTGTTTTAGTTCCAATTTATAGGGCTATCTGCTTGATGGTCTAAATGTTTGCATGCACAACAGCATGCAGCTGAACGAAGCCGACCGCAGCAGTGCAGACGGATCTGCTCGAGGTAACAGGCTGCAACTGTAAATGGCCTGCCTGTAATTGGAGGTCGTAAATTATCCAGAGACAGTTGCTTGGCTTCTCTCTAGCGGTCGCCGAGGAACAGACGGCTAATTAAATTCAGACCACTTTCGCACACAAACATGTATCCAAGCAAAGAGCAGGCCGCCACTCCTCCACAGATTTCCCCCATTACTGTAAATAGAATCGTCTCCTTGAAGTCCCACCCCTCCGCTGTCGTGTTTATTGATCCCGCAGGCTTTTTGGTCGGAACCGTATCGACGCATCTCGGTCTAATCCTAATGCAGAGCTCAGGGCTCACTAATGGATGCGGCGACTGCAGGTCCTTCCCCTGCAAGGAAAGGTTGATTTCAGACATGGACCGCCGTGCTGGGTGTCTCAATGCACATTGTGTCTTTTATTTCTACTGTTTATTGTCAATACCCTACTAATAGTCTTCTCTTCGGTAAGAAAATTTAGATATATCGCTAATTAATAGCAGCTAGAAAGATTACCAGTTGACCAGGAGTCTGAATTTTTCAAGAGTCATCTGGCCTCGATTGTGATCATTACCAAAGAAAGTGGAAATAGAAACTGTTTATAATCAAATTAACTCACACTTGCGATCTGAGATCATTTTTATCAAAATAATACCTCAACTTTCCTTACTTAAAACAAATGTTTAAGTAGACGAGAACAAAAGGGCTTGTTTACAGGCGCAAACCAAAGTAGGAAGGCCACTCTTACAATGTTATCTCTGAGGTATTTGAAGACTGTAACTGTACTTAAATCACTTCCAGCTGTCCTAAAGAAGCCCTAAAATTTTAACAGTTTATGTTTTGGAGATGAACGTATTTTCCTAAACTTCACCGCAGATTATTGTGGCATTTGGAAGGTGCAGAAATAACTTATTTGTTTCCTGGAACAAAAGGAGGATGTGGTAAAACTGTGAGTGCTATAGAGGCCAACAAAGTAGAGCGTATGGTGAGTTGAAAGGACAAGGATGGATGGTTTTCAGCATATGTTTCCATTCAACCGTTCCAGGTCTATTTCCACCTTTTACTGCAAATATAAATGCAATTCTTTAGCTGTAGTTTTTCCACATCTAGCCTTAAATCTTTACTAAAAAATGTTTGTAAAAATAGCTCAATCTCAGTCAAACTGGATTTAGGGTAATAGCTTTCCAGCCATGCCACAGATTTCCAATTGGATTTAGATCTAAATGTCGATGGCGGCCATCCTTTAAGCCTTATCATTCTATCGCAGTTTTGGCTGCATGTTTTAGGTTGTGGTTCTGCTTTAAAATAACCTCTGCCGCCTGTTTCACAAGGGGGATGTTGTGTTTCGGTTTTCTGCAACACACAGCATTTGCTCGTCAGGCAAAGTTCTGATTTGGTCTTACTCAAACATATTATTGCTGTTGCATGGCTTTTTTTTTTGGCTTTCTTTCAGCAGTATTCTTACATACAAGTGATGCGCTATTGACTAGTGCCATCAGGTTATCCCACATGAACTGTGACTCATAGCAGATCTCCTCGCTCGGTATCTGCAGGTTTCAGCAAATCAAATTTAAGACCTTTAAATTTGAATGAAATTTAAGATCGAAGAAACTATCAATACAATACTGGGGAATTCTCCTGTATTACAATCAAGAATAGCAAAAACTGACACGTCCGGAGTCTGTTTGTTACTCTTGACAACGGCTTTGTATTTCTCACAATTTTCTCTTTTCAGGCTTAAACCCTGTAATGCCAAGCTAATTTTGTTTTGTGCAGAATGCCTCCACCTACCCTAGCATGAGTTGGCAACAGGGAGAAAATCGGCCATCCAGCTGCCAATTTTTCCTCATTGTTTCTCTACAAGCACTCTTAACAAATTTCTGAGAACTTCACAGAATAACTGCACCGAAGCTTAAGGTCATCAGGTAACTGTGTCGCTTTGGTGATTCTACTACATTAGCCATGCTAATGTAATGAACGCTGCATAACAGAGACAAACAGAACAGGAAATATTACGACCTCGAGACACATCAGTGATGTAAGTTTAGCTTTTATTACACAGGCGAGCAGGAGCTTAAAAAAAATACCGCAGCTAAATAACAGCTGGAATGTGAAGGCAATATTGTGCTTGGGCAATAATCAAAAACTCATGGAGATTCATTCCACAGAGAAGCTCCTGTATTCGACACTGGATATCAAAGCATGAGGTTCAAATTAAATCCAGAAAGACAGAGATAAAGGGACAGGAGCTTTTTTGTGTGTTGATTTATTTTAACTACCAGCTGCTGCTGGTCTTTTATAGGGGCTGGATTATAAAATTACATTGCCTTACACTGTTGGGAAAAGAGATTCTGACAGTAAGTGTGTGTGGTGTTGACCAGTGCATTCCTGAATGCCTATGTGACTTGGTGCATGTGTGTGTGCATGTTCATTTAAATAGACACAGAAGAGCAGACAGCCTGTCTGCAGCCCCCCAGATTAGATCAGATGGCTTAAATCTCCAGTGCTGTGCCTGCGACTCATGTATTTCCCTGTGTATGTCTGTGTATTTCCATTTGAAGTTAAAAAGAATAATAAGAAAGAAAATACATAACCAATGACTGACAATGTGACACTACTATAAAATGCGGATTTTATATAACTTGAGAACCTTCTGTTGAAACGGAGACGTAGAGAGTGTGGTCCGTGCAACTATTTCCAGAGAGACCACACTTCAAAATGATCAATTTCACACAGCTTTCTGGCAACTACAAAAACATTCAACTGTTTTCTTTTCACCATAGCTCTGGTTCTGTTTTCACTTCGAGTTTGGCGTTCTGAAGGATCCATTCAGATGCAAACTAGGCCTATAAACCTCAACCTGGGAGTCAAGTGTCTCCAGGCTCACGGCATTTAGAGGAATGCTGGTTAAAAATATAAAACTTAAGAGCAGGAGCCAGAGAGCTAAAGAACAGGAAAAGAGCAGAATGACGCACCGTTTCTAAAGCTCATTTTCAAGTGTTACATTTGATTTACTTACAGTTCCAAAATTATCTTTCAATTCATTGCGTTTAAAAAGTTTCATGAGAATTAGGCAACTAGTTATAATAGTCTGACAAATTGGCCAGCAAATCTACCCAATAAGAGTCTATGTGATAAACTCTAAACTCCATAAAAGCACCACAAAAGGTCCAAGTTAGCAAATATAAAATAAATATGGACAACATTATTATAAATGGAATAAACAATATGAATTGGTTATTTTAGCAATGACAAGACTTATTGTAATTTTTGTGTTTTTTTAAATAAAAACAATTAGATCTTTCCTACATGTAGTGATTTAAATATACAACTCTTCTCTGTGACAACAAAGAGCCACTTATGCTAACAGTGTTTTTTGTGCTTATGTCACCTTAAAATAGGGTTAAAAAAGGTGTTTGTTTTAATGTTAGGGGCACCTTATCAAATTTCTGTTTCATATCTGGGTTTTTTGGATGTGTATTCAGATTACTGTCTATAACAGCAGAATTTCTCTTTGGAGTTAATAAAGTATTCTGATTCTGATTTTAGTTTATCATATCAAGAGAGTCTCATACCATGCAACGTGAAGATGCTAGACCAAAATAATAATAACAAAGCGAAAATTATTCCTATTGACCAACAATAAACAACGTTTCTGCCACCATGCTTAACTTGCCTCCAAAATTTTGTAACTTTTAAGATTTTTCAACATAAAAACAGAATGGGCCACTGGTGGTACTAATGTCCCTATCACTGGAATAAGCAGGTTTTCCAGGGTAAATCCTGAGTAAACCATTAAATTTACATAACTCTAAATAGGAACGTAGACAAACACACTTACAATACTCAAGTGTGTTCATTTCTTACACACAGAATAGTTATGTAAACTTGATTATCACTCTTGCATTGCTTAATCTGTCCAAATCTAAATAATAATACAGTCCAAAGCCCCTTCAAAATAATATATATAGACCACCCTCGAGTTTCTGACTGGTTTATGTTGACGAAACCACAAAATGGAGTGACTAAGTAGGCATCTTTTTTTTCCAGCAGATTCCCACAAAGGAAGAGCAGTCTCCTCTGAGGCTACCCAGATTCCCAACAGTCCCGCTTGGTCTCACAGAATACCGTCAGTGACCCCGTAGAAAACAACAATTTCCAAACCAAGCTATAAAAAAAAAACACAAAAAACCCCCCGCTTCAGTGCAGACAAGGTTTGGAGCTGTAAACTTAAAAAATATTGGTGCAGTGATAAAAAAGAAAAACCATGCAGCCCTAATTGTCATAATTTGTTGAAAAAAAAAAAAAAAAAAAAAGTTCCCCTGCTCATCCAAAACACCCAAAGCTGAATGTCAATGTGACCGAATCCAAAAAAACCTACACAGCTTAGAAACCGAACACGTAATTTTGAAAGAGCATCCGATTGCCAAGAATACCGCACACTCTTCCATCATCCACTCATACTCAGATTTATGAGGGTTGAAATCTACAAACAGCTTAATATTCATGAGCCAAAAGATGTAACAGAAAACAAATATGTGGAAGTGAGAGGGTTCAGCAGAACTCAAATGTAGAAGAAACGTGAGAGAACTAGATGATATAGAAGTTACAGACAGCTCCTTTAGTAGAGCGAGGGCAGCTCGGCACTGGCTGTTAAAAGTTTATTTAGCTGTCCTTGTCATTGTTTCACTGAGATAGCAACACATAAACACACACACACACACACACACACACACGCACACACACACACACCTGAGCTGTGACTAAAGGCAGTTCGGCTTTTTATGGACTTCACACGGATCTGTCACTCGGCAGGAGAGGCTGGAACATGGCGGATAATCGTGGTGCGTGTCTAACGGGGGCAGAGGTTCTCAGGCATTCCTGAGATGTTGAACACTGCTTGACCGTGATAGTGACCCGTCATGCTGGTTCTGTGCATCCACTATGAATAGAGGTTGAATTTGCAGAGAAATGGGTTTCCGCTTGCCAGACCCTAACCAGAAACATACTGACTGGAAAGTCAGGTGTGCTCCATCAGGTCGAGATACCAGGAACACTCTTCGGTGTAAACGCTATTAGCGAGTGAAGAAACCTCAAAGTTAGTCTCTTTTCAGTATCAGTAGCTGTGTTTCTGTTGACCAGGATATTATACAAACAGAAATTACGGTAATACATTTGCTTAATGGAAACACGGCAATTATGACAAAACTTGCATTTTTTCAATAAACCCTTTTCGTCATTCAAATTCATTGAATCCATGACTCTTCTAGAAAATCACAAATTTCCACAGATGCTTATAAGAATAAGACCTTATTCTGTCTTATCCAGTGCCTGAAAAAGGCTGATAGATGATGAGCGCTAGCACCATGGCTGAATTATGAATATATCTGTAGCTGTTTACGTTCGTCTTGCCATGAATTTTTAATGACTTATCACATGAACAGGATTATTCACGTGTGATTTTAATTTAATTTCTTATTTAATGGAAACGCCTCAATTGCAAAATTGTGTTTTTTTTCAACAGAAGAACAATAAGCAAAGATTTGTGTACAATCGCAATGAAAACACAGCTACTGTGTGTTTTTGAAAAGTCTTTGAAAAAAGTGCTAGGTGGTGGATTAGTTGATTGCAATGTTGCTTTGCAGCAAAGTCTGTTGCAATAAGCAATTCATCGATCAATATGTTGATAAATTAAACTGAGCTCAATAATTTACATTCTCGTGATTGGTATTTTTTTGAAGATTGAGAAAGAAAACGTCCAACACTTTACTGACAGATTCAGTTATATAAATATATCCCTTAAACCAGCATATGACTTACTCAAACATCGTCAGGAGACGGCCCTGAACTGAACACACAAGAACGCGACAGGACCGATTCCCTTCTAACTTAAACCATACTGCCAAATTCTCAGAAGAGCTGACCTCAGTAGCACTACAGTGATTAATGACTAGTAGCATTAGGAAGTAAGCAGTTAAAACATATGCAGCAGTGTTAAAGAACTAGTCATGGCTGGGAGGGGGCAGTGAGGGAGCTGGTGCTTCCCTTCCTGAGAATGGGTGTGAAAGGACAGAATGGAGGAGAAGGAAAACAGGAAAGGGCGGCGCACAGCTTGGTAGGAGAAATGGCAGCCTTGACGTCTGAGAAAATACTTTTTTTTTGGCCTAAGCCATTGCTTTCCATGTTTGAGAACAAATGCATTTTAATTTAAAGTTATGAGGAAAAAGAACCTAAAGAGGCCCGTCAGTTTTCAGTAACATGATTAATACACTGTCAGTGTTCTGTGGTTTCAATTAAAGACGTTTTAGGGATCTGTTCAGCTATTCCACTGCTGTCCTACGACCCTCTCGTATTGGCCACACAATAGTTCACCTCCCCCGCCCCCGGGACTCTGTTCCTCCACTTACAAGTGGAGCCAAACTAGTGGCCCCTATCCCTCTGCGTAACTTCAGAAGCGCCCAATGAGCAACATGCTTAAACTCTGAGATGTACAAGCGGAG
Organism: Poeciliopsis retropinna; assembly: GCA_010277075.1. Classification (NCBI taxonomy): domain Eukaryota; kingdom Metazoa; phylum Chordata; class Actinopteri; order Cyprinodontiformes; family Poeciliidae; genus Poeciliopsis; species Poeciliopsis retropinna. Next base: position 18,639,666 of record VMRM01000011.1, on the reverse strand, counting down.
GAGTGTTAAAGAAGAATACCAAACAGAGCTCGTCTGTGTCCAACTCCGCCTCCCCACCCCCGGTCTGGCTTCTCACCATGATCCGATCCGGAGGACCTTTTCTTACCACACAATAGGAATGCATCAGGCTGCCCCCAGGGACTATGACACAGACTTTGATACTCCAAACACCCACACTCACTGCCCTCTCATCCCTGAAAGAATCTGTGTGAAAAGCAGCCCTAATGAGACGTGATGATGGCTTAACTCCGTTGGTTCATTACAGCATTTAGGAATAATCTGAGGATTACAATTTGATGCAAAACAGAAGAAACTCTTTCACTGTACTGAAAAGAAAGCGGAGTTAAACCTGGCGAGTGACGGCAAGTTTGCATCATTAGATCCAGGTCTTTTAAAGGAATAAATCTCCTCATTGAGCGATAACGACCAAAAGAAACCTGGTAATTACCCGTTTGTTAATGCTCAGTGAGCTGAAACAGGGAAACAAAGCATGAAGGGTATACAGGTCTATACACCAAAAGGCTAATCATATTCTTGATATTTCAGGAGATTACCCCAACAAGCCCCAACAATAAGGCTTGTTCTTTGTGGGATATTTGTCTACAACTTTATAAATTCAACAAGTCAATTGATTATGTGTTTCTTTCCATTAATGTGTTCCAGATACCTCTTGGAACTGGGGCTGCATTCACACAGCAGACCAAATGCTACTCCGATCCAATGTTAAGGCCCTTGCTCTACATATCTGACTTTTTTTTTATTACTGTATGAACTTTCCATTTCATTAAGAGCTGCTGTGTGAACACAGTATAAATCATAAGAGTAGTAATTTCTATCTTGACAGGTTTAACTACAGGTTTCAGCAACTTAAATTTAAGCCTTTCTAAAGAATTTTAGAACATGTTAAAATAAAGTGCCTGTGTAAAACTTTGCAATATATTTTGTAATCTTATTGAAATAATTACCACAAATATCAATGTGAAACTTCAATATTTTACAATTTCGTTTGTTTATCACATAAAATCCCAATAAAACGCAACCAGGTTTGTGGTTGAAAGTTTAATACTCTTTACTGGTAAACATTTAGGCTTAGCCGAGGTTGATTTGTATTTGTGTCTAAAAAGTATAGAGCAGGGCAACCTCAGTGTGATTCAGGGGAACAGGAGAAATGAGAAAATGTAGTGAGAAGAAAGGCGGCACCCCCACAAGTGCTGATCTCAAATCTAGAAACCAAATTAAATTGCGAAACTGTCATTTCAGCTTTTTTAAAACAATATTCTAATAAGAGAAACGCAGGTATAAAAATATATTCTGCATATTGCTGTAACGGTGACATGCAAAAGATAAACTGCAGGCCCAGTTTTTTTGTTGGCTTTAGCATGGCAGCTCTCTGTGATTCCATATGAGGTGGAATACAAGACATCATACTAGGACGACGTTCCAGAATCGTCTTAGTAGATAATTCTGGAAGTGTTTGGAAAAAAGTAATTTGCATGTAGAAATATGGTTTGAACCACAAAGTTTTTTGTTAGAAACATCTACTGAGATTTTGGCAAACATAAGTTATAGAACCAAATTAGGTTGGTATGAGAAAATGCAGATAATTCACTTTAGTTTGGAGGAAAAAATGTATTTTGATGCATCTTTCTCATTTCAAATTATCTGTAATGCTTCCTCAGAGGCCCACTGTTTGACATATTTGGAAGTAGTACACGCAAATTCAGTAGTGTGCAACAAAATCTGCTGCCAGTCCTGAAAGCCAATCTGTTCTGTTTTTCACTTCCTGTAGTCCCAGATATTGTCTCCAATCCCGCCAACATTCCTCAAGTGTTCAGCAAGGGCTAAAGATACACCTCTGGAGGGGATGTGGCTTTGGAAAGACGATAGTATTTCCAGACAGAAAAGCTACAACACTTAACCAGAAGTGATATCATTTTCTGCCCCCCAAAACGCAGCTACATTGTACAGCGTTCACCTCTAATCAGACCCTATTCCAACAGAACATTTAAGGAGAAACAATGAAGGCAAAAACCACAACCTTTGGAGCGAAGCCAACCAACTATTACTGTTCACGTCTCTATTTATGGGCTGGTTATTTCTGACTCCCCATGTGGCTGCTCTTGTCTCTCAGCAACATTGACTTAAACTGTTTTCCCACATGAGCAAATACTTTCTTGGCCTCTTCCTGAGGCCAAAAACTAAACTAAAGCTTGTACTGGGAACATCCAGCCCGGCAGTTCGCGATCTGTTGGAACAGGAAGCGGCCTATGAAACATTTCTTCAGCTGCTGTCACACTGTTTCATATCTTTCCACATATGTTGTATCTGAAAATGTATTCTATGTGGGTTTAAGCCTGAAGGAATGGACTGTAGTTAGAACATTAAGTCGTGTTAAGTCTAATAAGTTTGTGTGAGGCTTATGGAGTGACCCTGTTTTGTACCCTTTATCTTGATTATTAGGATAAATGGTAAAGTGATTATGTGTCTGGATAGATTAAGCTACGTTTGAGTCACTGTTTCCATACTTTGTGTGAATCATCTGACCGACTGACGATGAGGGTTCAATGCCCAAAACATCGGGCCAACGTTTAAGTCAATATTGGGGTTCTCCACTAATATTGATATCGGAAATCGGTCCAATATCAGCCAAAAAAATGAGTATCGGAAGCCATTCGACCACATCCAAAATCTCTGATCTAAGCACTTCGCTCCAAAGCTTTATAGCAGGATTTAGCCTACTTCAGCATTTCTTGTATCCCATACCTAGCTCCGTTATTATTAACCTCCTTTTTTTTTTAATATAATAATAAATGAGTTAATTTTTTTTATTATTCCTATTGTTGTTGACTATTCTTCTCTGTTTGGGTAATAATCAAGCCTTTTCTAACATTCCACACTGCAAAATAAATCTTAAATGTAGTATTTGAACACATATTGTTTGTATCAGGTAAAAATCGGTATCGGAAAAAAAATACTCTAAGCTGGGATGTTGATAACGCATCAGATGTGAAATCTGAAGTTGCATCAGGATGCTTCTAGATAGTCACCTATTCATAGATTTTTCTGTAAAAATAATTATTCAAGGAAATTTTGTGTATTCGCAGATCTTTTCCTAGACAGGGTTAACCAAATATATTACAAGCCTGGCGGGCCACCAGGCTTTACTTGCCCCCACTACACTTTCTATGCATCGTTTGTTTATTTATAGACGACATATTGAACTGGGTGCAGGAGTGTGTGCACCAAATGTGCACACACTCTTGCACCTGCCCATTGGCCCCATATGGCCATTATTTCCAAATTTTGAGGCCTGATTGTGCACTTTCAAATTTTTGTAACTTTTAACATTTTTTTAATACAGAAACACAGTGGGCCACTTGTGGACTGAACTTGCATCTGTACCATCATCAGGCTTAGCAGCTTTCCCTGATAGACATCTGAAATAAAATGATTGGGAAGTTGAAAAACTTCAGCGCAATGCTACTTGACACATTATTGGCAGAATTCATTTTCCATTTATTTTCTTTGGCGTTGAGTGCTAGCTTCCAGCCACGTTAGCTGGAGAGGGAAAAAAGAATGCTTGGGGACCAGATGAACACAAAATGACTCTTTAAGCTTTTTTGTTTCTAAACATATCTTCATACGGCTTGGAAATCTAAGGCAGACACACAAGTGTTATTGGATTCTATAGACAAAGAATCTTAGTAGATGCACCTCATGAATGCTTTGTGTCTCTTTCTTTTAACCAGATGACTCCTTTCAGATTTACCCAACATTTTATTATATGGATTATAGCGTAAGCAGTTTATTATGTGGTTACCACCCTAGTGGTCTCTGTAAACTCTACTTGAGAGATTAAATATCTCATTGTTCTGAGAACAAATCTTCAGCAAATACTGTCACATCTATTTGTGAACACAAGGTGCTAAAACCACAAGAACCCGTTTTCTTCTCGTTCCGGTTATAAACCAAGGGTGAAGACACTGCATAGGAGATGCCATGTGAGATACTAACTCAACCAACTTTTTAAAAAATCTGTTTCAATCTTAATGCTGAGCCAATAAAAGAAAGTGCACAGTAGTCCTCCACAAATTCCCCACGGATGCTGACGCTGCTTTTCCTCTACTCAAAACACAGGAAACTCAACTTGAGCACACAGGAAGCTTGCATCTAAATGCCCAGGAACGAGCCAACTCCCACTCAAAAATGACACAGTGGCTGTTCAAACATGTGAAAGAGAGAGACAAATAGAGACCAAACTAAGCGGCCTTGCTGCAAAGAGCGTCAAATGTTGATTTCAAATGTTAAATGACCCTATATGTGTCATCACCGACGTCTAAGCATGGAAACTGTTTAATACAGAGGTGGAGAGCAGCAAACAACTGACACAGATGTTCTTTCTCTGAATCGGTCGACAAAGATCAGCTCAACAACACCGTACTGGGAAATATTTACATATATGACAGCAGCTAACCGCAGCGCAAACATTTCCAGCTGTGAGTGTGACGTGATTAATGAAAAGCTGTTGGACAGAACAAGTTTAAACTGTGTGCGTTAGCTGTTCCATAACTGCTAGACAGGCATTTCAAAGTTGAGCCTTAATCTAGTTTAAGCCAAGCAAAAAGACCATCTGTGGGCTGCTCCACCATAACTGGAGCAATAATGACACTCAGATGTCTTTCATTAGGGCCCAGACTTAACACTTTAACTCGGGGCTGCTATTTCCGTCACTGCAGGAGAGGAAAAGCGGCGCAGAGTTCAGCAGTAAGCACTCCACAGTTACGCATATTTCCTCAAGGGAGCAGTGAAGGATAACATGTCATGGGAGATTATCGGGAGTCAGCAATGTATTTCAATATCTTGTAGATGTTAAACAGAACAGTGGACCTCTGTAACTGTCCTTCAACCTATTAGTTTCTGACCTTGATGGATATCCAGTCATTAAATAGTAGAAGCCCGTGTGTGTCCCTTTTTTTTTTTTTTTTTTTACATAATTTAGACAAAAGAAAAAAAGGGGAAAATTACAGTAGGATCTTAGAAAACACTCAGTATTTGAACGCAAGTATGGAAAGAAAATCTAATCAACCATTAATGTTGTTGAGTTGATAACATTTGTATGACATTATGTGTTCAAACAATACTAGCGATAGGAACTATCCTATCACTTATGAGTGAATAATAAATGCTCATTCTGTAGTAATAATAGTAATGACCAGATGAACTGGTAGCACTGTTGTGACAGTTTAGAGAGTTACTTTTGATTATTAAGCTAATATTCTACAGTCAGTAGGGACCAATTTATCAGCCAGCCGACATATTGCTGCACCCCTAGTAATAGTCACTGCATTATACATAAACGGCATGCTAGTTTCTACACAAATCACTTTGTAATCAGCTGGTGCTACCACAAGACAGTGGCAATGCTGTTTCTGTAAACTTCGTTTTTCAATTGCCCAGAAGCAGCAAAGAAGCTGGTATTGTTAGTCGAGCAAATCTGCGGTATGCTTTGAGCCCGGATTCCAATAACGCTTTAAAAAAAATAATAACGTCCTCAATATCAAATATATATATATATATGTATGTATAAAAAAACACAAAAAACACACACACAAAAAAAACAAGTCAGAAGAAATCGTACTACTGAATGTAAGCTGATAAGTAAGTTAGATGAAAAAAACCCCAGCACAACCTTATCATGGATGATACTGCTACTTTACTTAGTGCAGTCTAGCAACAGTCACTCAGACTAACCTGTGTTTGGATGTTCATCCTTGTAGGTGCCGTAATTAAAACTTTATGAGCATGGGGGCAAAAGGAAGATGCAATTAAATGCATAAACAGCCATGACTCTTTTTGAATGTGCATGAGCAGGTTGTTAGTATGCAAGATGTGTACATGAGGCAATATTCAAAAGCATTTTAAAAATTAGAAGTGAATGTCATTTTTGGTTTCAAGAGGCCACCCTTAAGAGGAACTAACAATATTCTGTTCTATTTTAGAGCTTCGGTTGAAAGAATGTGCAAAATTATCTTTGTATTGCAGCAAATTGCACATTTTCTCTAAAGAGAAACTCCCTAACTGATCGGCACTCTGAAGGTGGACTGTTGGAATATGATAAGACATAAAAAGTGACCCATCTGAAGTAGCTTCAGATGGGTAGCTACTAATAGCTACTAATGTTTTCGAACTTCTAATTTTGTTAATTGTCAGGATTTTTTTTTTTACTTGCAGCTAATGAAAACACGACATTTAAAATAAGACAAATTAAAAACACGTTTTAATATCATTAATGTGGAATTAATATAAAATACTTTAATACCTGCTTAATAGTTGTTTTTAATCAAAAGGCACATAGTAATCTAACAAACAAGCTTCATTGAAATGTATATATTTTTAATTAATATAACTGTATAATTACATACTTGCTGTTTTTTTTTATCTGTTCTTTATATTTAACATCCACATGCTGTGAGGATGTGAAACTTATGTGAAAATTCACGTTTGTAGGAACGAGGATTCTAAATAGAAAATGACTAAATGAAATGACCCACTTGTGTAAAAAAGAAAAAAAAAGATAAATGTAACAAAAAAGACAAACTTTGAATGGCTTATCAAAAAAATTAAGATTAAAAAAAGTTACAAAAATGTGAGTCCAGCTGGGAAACTTTGCTGCATGTCCCCTGACTCATTTCCGGTCTCTTATTGAACAAAGGAAGTTGATAACATGGCTTTCAGGTCTGGCCTTGCAGTCTGGTATCATATACAAGTTTTTCTCACGTCATTTGTATTTTTTATTTTTTTTATTCAACCAGGATCCGAGAAATAAAAATAAAAAATAAAAAAAGATTTCTCTTGTTTTCTTTTGATTCCAGTTGGGCTATTGTTCTCACTGATGAAAAGAACGTACGGCATTCACAACCACATCTCTAAACACGTTCATCCATGTGGGCAGGGGCTTGGAAGGATGAAGGGCCTCAAAGTTTAGCCGTCACTCGATCACAACAACAAACACAGTACGAGAGAGCGAGAGGGAGCGGGAGCTCAAAGGCTTCTACTATTTACCACCAACACAGCATGTTTGGCTTTGTCTTCTCAGCAGACCATGGCGAGCAGAGGTCAGCTCTAACCACGCCGCTCCTCCTTAGTGCTTCGGAAGCTGTTTTTAGAAGCAGCGGGCAGCACCAAAAATGGCCCAGAAGAGTATTTGGAGCTCGGTGTGGAGTGTGGGACAGGCAGGGAAAGCGCAAAGGCAAAATAAAAAAAAAAAAAAAAAAAAAAAAACCGAGCTAAAAACAGTTGTAGAGGTCATAAACACGCCACCGGGAGGAAAACTTACCCTTCAATCCAACTCTGAGAACATTTATATTAGCGGTTCCAAAGGCAAAGAAATGTGAAGATGTTGTGTAGAATTAAGGGAAAACTTAACTGCTGAGGTCATCATAATGTGCCAAGCAAAAGTATTCCCACCCGTAGACGTTTTCCTTATTTCGTCACAAGAAACCTCAATGTAATTTTATAGAGCTTTTATGTGATAGACTAACACAACGTAGTAGATTATGATGTGGTGGGAGGGAAATGGTGTCTTAATCATTTGGCTGTCTTACTACCAATTTCATTTCTTAAACCTTTTTACCATCCATTAAACAAAAAGTGTCACCAAAACATTACATTTAAAATTGGAATGTCACCAACTATGTAACAGACGACTTGTCTGGTACTTTATTGCAGTCCATGCAGTTCTTTGCCATAGATATATGATATATACTAAGATGGATCGTATATATCCATCTACTAAGATGGACATATACCCTGTTCCATCTTAGTATATGGAACAGGGAAATTGTTCAAACTTGAAGGGAAGATGCGTGGAAATAAAAACTGACGCCACAGCAAAATGCTTGACTATAATAAGTGGCAAGCTTGTCACAATCACCTATTAAGTAAATTAAAATGAGGTCAACAATTGAAATTTTGATGATGAATCATTTTCAGGGGTATTTCATTTTGTTTATTGCTTTTGGTCATTTATTAATTTTTTGGGGGTAGTTTAGGTTTTTTTTTTGGTTATTTAAAATATCTTCAAGTGTCTGTGTTAAATGTTTGTTTCAAAAATTAAACCTTATTGATCTCAGAGAGCGAACTTATGCCATTATCAATATATTACTTGAAAATTGTCTCAAAACAACAAAATTATCATTTATGGCAATAATCTCTGGGACAATTTATAGTTCAGTAAAATTGAGACATGGGTCATAATTCTGCACCAGGAGAAGCCAGAAAAAAAATCTAAATTATGGAATTATGAAAGAAATCTTTGCCAGTGAAGTGCATCACATCACCATTATTATTTTCGGAAACAAGTTTTCTGCTGGGCGTCAATTACAGTTGGATGACAAGGATTTTATTGCAATATTTTGTACTACTGGTTGCAGACTTAAGGCAGGGGTTACACAGAGTATATTAAAGGATGAAAGGCTGATTATCTCCCCTACTCGGAGTCTCTGATGCTTCGATCTTTGCTTAGTTTCCCAGAGGAACTAAGCATGTGTCACAGACTGCAGCGGTGCACATTCATCACTTCTTTCCCAAAGGAACAGAGAAACACACATACTTGAGCAGAGAGCACAAGGCGAAACATAGACCAGCTCTGTTTCCATTACGAATGTGCGCAAACCTTTGTTAATATTCCAATAATGTCGATAAAACACAATTTCACAATTGCGGAGGTTTCGGTGAAATGAGAAACGCAATTTCAAAAAAATCACATTTGAATAAGTCATTAATAACCATGCTGCACCATCATCCTCCTACAACTTCATGTCGTCTTCTTCGTCTCTTCCGCCAGTAACATCTGGATGTTGATCATGTAATGTGAAAAAAAAAAAAGTTGTTCCCATTGCAGTTTTGCAGAATACATCTTCAAAACTCCAGCCCTAAGGAAAAGTTAGGCCTGGAAAAAACAGCTCATTCTAGCATGAAAGCTTCTTCATCAAAAGTTGTTTTTTCTTTTCAAAATCGCCGTGTCCCCATGAAGCAAATTTATTTCTGTAAATTCAATTCGCACAATTTTATGGTTGACAGAAACGCAGCCCCTGAGACGATCGTCCTGGGTGTGGCTCTCAATGGGAAGAGAGTGGCCTCGTAACTCATCTGGGATGATTCAGCAGGGGACGGGGAGAGGGGAAGGGGGGTCCCAATCCGTTCAGCTGATAGCTGCTGGCTCTGTTGCCATCTTACCAATCTCTACATCCGTCCTCCATCTCTCCTCCCCCTCAATTAGCCTCTCCCTCCCCTCCTGGCCGTCCTTCCCGGTTGACATCCTCTCATTCTCCGTCTGTCCTCGCCTCTCTTCCTGCCCCCATTTCCTTGATTAAACTGCGCTCCCGTGTGCCGTGTGGAGTCAGCGCGGTCGGCTGGATTTACAAGGCTTTCATCTTCCATCGCACTCTTCAGATGAAACGGCAGGAAGGAGCGAGGCGAGGGAGCAAGAGAGGGGGGCGCGCTGGGGTTGCTGCTTGGTCCCACTCAGTGGAAGTTGTACAACCTGCCAATCACGGGCCCAGTCGTTTTAGAAAAGCCAACGTCTTTGTTCAAACCCACACTCAAACATACCAAAAAGTCTCAATCTTTCTTTAAAGTTGTCAAAAAAAAAAGTGTTGTGGACAAATCCCCGCCGCGAGAGGCTTCAATCCGCCAAGCTCTCTGCCCGACTCATGTGACGAGACCCGACAGTAATCGCAACACATCATGTGAGATCGCTTGTTGAAGCTCCTTTCATATGACCAGGCGCACAGAACGGGCCTGCTGCGGTTCCATTTATTCAAACGGAGAAGATAGCATCTACGCCGCGCTGCAGCAGAAATTCCTCCTGAGCCATCGCTTCTGAGTTATTTTGGAAAAAAAAAATAAATAAACGGAATTTTTCCACAGAGTTCACATGTTTCAGGTCTCGTATGCAAACTTTCCCACACTCAAACATACCAAAAAGTCTTAATCTTTTTTTTTTTTTTTTTATATAGTTAGAAAAGTTGGGAGTGATTTCCTTAAGGAGGTTTTAGTAACAGAATATGACAAAAGGAAAATCAGTGGATGGACGGTTGGAAATCAAATGAATGATTTGATTATTCAACCGATTATTGGGTAAATAAATGGACCATGAACAAATTGAGGGATGATGGAGATGTTATGGCTGGGTGGATGAAAAAAAACTTGGATGGGTGGAGTTAAAGTAAGAGATAGGTGGATGAATAGTAGAAAACAAAAAAAAATTGATATATCCTTTTTTCCCCCATACATATCCTGTTTTGGAAAAAGAATAAAACGAGATGCAATACATTATTCAGACTGTAGGAACCCTGGTTCAGTTCCAAAGGAAAGCCACATCAGTCTGTGGCAGCAATTATACTTTTTCAGCTCACAAAGCGATTAAACGCCATTCAAACAGACGAGGAGGGTGTTTAAAAAGCGCCTTTTAACCAGCTCAAATTAGTTAGGGGATGCAGGAAAAAAGAAAAGAGAAGAGAAACATTTCCAAGTTTCAGCTCGTTTACCTCGCCGCTGTGCTGTTATATCCGAGGCGACATACAGGAGCAAAAGAGCGAGCTGTCCCTGCGTCCAGCTTCCTGTGATGTCCCGCCACACAGAAGCACTGAGAGCAGCGGCTTGTCTGCCCTGTTGGCACCGGCGGACACTTTCTCCTCCGAGGACTCAAAGCTTCCTCCGAATCTTCATGCCACTCAGCTTCCACTGGGATGATGAAAACGAAAATGTCACCATGTACTTGAACCGAAAGACGGAGCAGAAAGCCTCAAAAGAAACAACTGTATCCTCGAAGCGCCGGGAGCGGGTCTCCTGTCCTCGGACTAAATTGGGATAAAGCGGAGGGAGACGCCGCACCGCCCGCAGCAAAGCGGCCCGTTAGAAACAGCGCTTCCGTCTTATTCTCTTCACAATAAAAGACAAGTTTTAGAAGAAAAATCCAATCAATATTTTTCTACTTATTGCACTATCTCATTTTGAACAATTTTATACGTTGTAAATTTCACTAAGCATCGAAATTATTGCTCTAACTTTGAATGAAAAGACTACAGTTTCTGACCATTCAAGATGCTCAAACAAATGTCATTGGTATTGTGATTATTTTTGTTTTTTCTGCTAACCCTGAGTCACTTCTCCGAGTAATATTAAGTTCACAGTCAAAACCATGAATGAACAAAAAACAAAAACACACACATAAGAACAGATAACATGGTATAGGAATTCTGAAATAAATTACTAATCAATACCAGTTTTTAGATCTATCTCTCTTATCTTGCATTCACATCCTTCATAAAATGCATGAGTTTCTATCAGAAGGCGAGAAGGGGCCTGCAAATAATTTTAATCTTTGGTGGTGTCACAGTGAAGTCCAATACAGCGCCTTTTGTACATAGATTGGTTTTGTAATCTGTGCACGAAACTAAATATGTAGAAAAGTAAATACACTATTCTATCAAATCTAAAGAAACATCTGACATTCCAGCACGCTGAAATTAATTGCGCACTTATATTTGATTTCATTCTGATTTATTACCTTTATTTTGAAGGCCGAGGCTGGACCGTGACCACGTCACTACCAGACTCCACTAAACTGGATGCCTATTTATGCAGATGCTGCTCATGTCGACTTTAACGCTGCGCCAGTGTGTTTAAATTAGTCCGTGCCATCATCACATCGTCATCATCAAAGCAGAGTCCACCATGTTTTAGCTTGAAAGATTTTTTTTACACACTTCTGAAGTACATTTTTTGTACTTTTTGTTCTTTTCCAAAAACCACCCAGGTTTTTTTTTTTTTTTTTTTTTTTAGCATGATTTTAACGAAACATTATTTATTTGCTTTAATTTTAACACACATTGTGGAAAAAGAAAGAATGTAAGAAAAACAAACTAGCAGGTCCGGAAGCTCCTTAAATCCTGTTTAGTCTCCAGGGAATGTTTACAAGGGAATTCTTTCAGTCCCTGAAACAAACCCACGACCCCCACGGCCAGGATGAGACAGACGGAAATTGTGTCTATTGATTTATTTATTTTTTTTCTTATGATTATAGAAAGTTAAAACATCTAAATATTTTTTTGGTCATTTGGTGTATGACTCAAAAAAAAAAAACCCAACTAATTCTTAAAAAAAAAAAAAGAAGAAGTTTCCGTTGGCCCAATCAGATAAGCCGGATGAGGCGAGGTAAATTGAACTGATATGAATCAGACCTGCAGATTCGTCAGCCTCATTCGTTCACATCCCAGATAGAGCTACAGTGACTAAGAAATATCTTCCTTTCGACTAAGCAGCAGGAAATAGTCTCCGATGAAAGATACTGGCCGTCTGGAAAGCCTGACGTCTCCCACGGGCGTCCAAATATTGTGACATTTCCTGTCAGAGGAGATACGGGACTAAGCAGACAGTCCAGCAGACTGGAGGTACTTTATCATCATCTGGGTTTAAGGTTTAGCTCTCATTTTTAAAGGGTTTGGATTCTCGAATGGGTTAATGCAAAGAGGAAACCCCAAACTAACAGGAAAGGAAAGTGGTTTTAGTGTTTAGTAAAACATTTTGTTGTTAAATTGGTTAGTGCGTACAAAGTCGAAGACATGTCACAGAGCTCATGAGATGCACTTTATAGTTTTCTCTTGTATTTTACCTTTACTCTGATGCCCCCTCGTGGCGGAATGTAGATACTGCATGATCGTGGAACGCAAAAGAAAAATGTTTGGTATCCCCCCCTCCTTTTCCTCCTCCCCCCCACTTTTTCAGTAAAGACCGAAATCACCTGATTGGTCAAATTAAAAACTGCAGGCTTCCGTTCTTTTTATTTATTTATTTATTTATTTTTATTTTAAACGAATGAGACTGTCTGTTATGAAACTCCTACACGTGGAACATAAAAACTGATCATGTCTTTTCATGGATATAGTTTTAAATGTAAAGAGGCGGACAGAGTACTCCCAGAAAAATCTACTCAACTTTTACTTATGTAAAGCTAAGTGGATGTTCTTGCATCTTAACGACTGAAATGGAAAAAATAAAATAAAATAAAATTATGCAGCAATACATTATTACAAAATAACAGATGCAGGCAGAAGGAATTATTTCCAAATCAAAATTTTCAAGAAAATAATAATAATAATAAAACCAATACGGAAAGTAATGCATTATGTTACTTCCATATACTACCCCGGGACACTATCAAAAAGATACACTGTATCTTTTATACAGATACAGTGTATCAAGAAGATATATTTTATGTTTTACACTGACTTGTAAATGTTCTGTAGGAAAAGGACGTCTCATATTATCATCAAATCTTGGAGTGTGTCTTCGTTTGGGGTATTTTCAGTTAAAATGTTGTTCTTCATTCAGTAAAGTTACTGGCGGTGGGTAGACTAGGTTGAAATTTCACTCAAGTAAGAGCAGTGATGCTTTAAAATAGTATTAATAACATAAAATTAAAAAGTAAAATGTAGAAAAACTACTCCAGAAAGTCAATTTTCCCCCCAACCCCCAAAAACATTACTTAATTAAATGTATCTGAGTAAATGTAGCTGAATACTACTCACCTCTCTAAATGTATTGGAGCATTTAGCGTTGCTAATGGCAACAAGATACAGTGAAAGGGAGAAACAGCCTGACCTGAACAGTTTATAAGGCCGGAGGTCAAAGTTCAAGTCGCAGTAGTCCGTGGTGTCTGAGACTTAAAATGACATTGAAACCAAAACAGGCTCAATAAAGTCCATAATGAAATACGTTAACAAACACAGTTAGCTGTTTTCTTTAAAACCAAAAAATGTTACACGCCTTTGCTTTTTAAATACTCCTGTAATCACTTTAAGTTCAAATTGTCCAAAATCCTTGTTTCAGAATCAACTTATTAATGCACCTGTTTACAACTTACCTTACTGATTGACTAATTGACTAATTACCTGGTGTATCTTATAAAGTCCCAGTAAGATTTTGTTTTCAAAGCTATAGTTGGTTCAAAGGGTGTGAATACTTCTTTACCAGAGACTGTCTGGTGAGGGTTGAATTTTATTGCTTAAAAATTTGTATTAGTACATTCCATGTAAAGATGAGCTAATTCAGAATTTCCCCCAGTGTATTGTAAGCCTGGCGGGCCGCTAGGCTTTACTTGTGCCCCCACCAGGCTAAGCATTGCTTATTTCTTTTATTTATTTATATTTGTTTGTTTTTTTAATACCTTACAGTTGGTGTTTAAGTTCCAGCCTTTTAATAACACATAATTATCAAGTGATATTTTCAAATTTCTTCTTTCTTTAAGCACTTTTTAAGTCGAAAACATGACGGCCTGCTGGATGAATGACTGCCCTATCGACCAACCTCCGGGCTTAGCAAGTTTTCTAGGGGGAAACCTTGTAATTGCTAACAGATTATCTGAAATTAATAATGTGTGTAAACGAAGTTGCAAATAAATCTCTTCTGTGTTTGCCTCTTGCTCTTATTTTTTTCTCCTCTACATTTTTCTCCGCTACCAAAATCCTTCCCCCGAAAAAGGCGATAATTGAAAGATTTTTACTTGGCTAAAAATAAGGAGCAGTAAAATTAGATCTTTGGTTTAATGTCTTCTAATGATAGGACATAGAAAGCCAACTGTTGGGCGGGGTATGGCGCTCATCAGCGTACCATTAGTGGTCGGTGCCCTCTTCACTGCCGCTGTGAAGTGGAACTTCAGAGATATCGCTGGAGTTGCTTCCATCTGTTCCGAGATCTTCACCTCTTTTCACTTAGTGTCAGACCAAACCGTCTTCTGGTTATAGTAAAAAGAAGCACACCATGTGTTAAATCTGGGATTTTACTTTTCAGGACATGAAAAATGAATCTGGTTAAAAGGCCACTCTTATTAATTTAATAAAACCAGAAGCAAAACCTTGGCATGTGATCTACTCTTTATACCAGAGTATTTTGGGGTAAACAGACCAAACCCCGCCCCCATCAAAACAGTTAATAAATTCACAACAGAGTTACTGATAAAGAAAAGAATCAAAGTGTCATAAAATGTTTTTCCTTCAAAGTTTTTTGAAGTATCACATGAGAAAAGGCTGATGTAAGTGGCAAAATTTTAAATAACTGCCTCAGTTTTCAAAAAACAAAATTTTTTCTAAGTTTGCTTGAGATGTTTTTTTAAAATTTATTATTATTATTATTATTTTTTTATTTGCTCTTTCCAAAAAAAGACTTAATGATATGAAGGGAACATGGAAACACAGACACCGATTACGTTCTATAACGTAACAAACGTGGCCACCCAGTGGTGGTGGGTCTGTGCCTTACCAGAGGCACAAAACTATGAACCATTTCTAGGTCCATGCTAGTTTGTAGCCTCTATATCTTGTTTACTGCAGTCATGCTTAGCGTCAACATCTGATAAAATTATGCTTCATGTAACCTGTCGATAGAAACACGACTAATTTGCATTTTCTCTTTTTCTTTCTTTTCTTTTTGTGCATTATCTCAGCACGATGCTCCAAATTAACATTATAATTGGAGGTAAACATAGCGAGCTTCGTGTCTATTGTTATAATTACTGCACTGCTCTGGCTGAATATTTAAAGACAAAATCAGAAAAGTGAAGCAATGGAGCAAGCTGCGTGTCCTTTACCCAATTTGTCATCAAAATTGGTTGCAGTGGAAATGTTACAGACACCAGGGATGGTGTCAGTGTAGCAGATGCTAAATTTCCTGTAAGGAGAATAAAACAGGTAAATGACGACGCAGAAACAGAAACCCTGCTTCACAAATCCCCCTCCAGTCTGTTCTGAAGCCGCAGACTTTCTTGCGTTTTCACCTCACCTCACCTCTCACTCATGAAATAAATCACAGTGGGATCTTTGGTGTTTTTTTGAGGTTTGGGTTAAATAACCTAGTATTTTTTTTGTAGAACACTCTTTACAGTTGTTTTGTGTTTTTCACTTTAACAGATTTTTATTTTTATTTTTTTACTGTACTTTTAACAGCAGATAGTTGTAAGATGGATATGGGCCCAGACATCGCCGTCGCATCGCTCAAATGAACAAATCAGACGCCGTCGCTTGTTGACCCCCTCGCTGCAAGGTCACGGATAACAACACAGTCATACCCAATGCTTTATAAGACCTTTGCTGTTTTATTACTTCTTTTTTTTTTTTTTCCTACAACAGCAAATTACAGAAGCAGTATTGAAAATAAAAGTCTTGTTTTTCTTGTAAAAAAAAAAAACAAAAACAAAAAAAAAACCAAAATAAAAATCTGCACAAAATCTGAATGACAGTACAAAATGAAGCGCTAACATGGCATGTACATGTTCGGGGAGGGGATGTTCCTTCTTTTAAAAAAATCTGTTCTGTCATTTCAGTAATGAAAACTTCTCTTTTTTTGTTTTTTTTGTTTTACATTTTGGATCCATCTCAGATAATCTGAAATTCTGCTTTAAAAAAAAAAAAAATGAGCACAAGTTGTTTTTTTTCTCTTTTGACATACTTTTCTTTTTTTCTTCCTTTTTTTTTTTTTTTTTTTTTTTTTTGCAAATGAACACTATAAACACATAGACCTCTTAAATATATTTCTCAGTGCAACATTGTTAGTTTCGAGTCCACGCTACAGAATCCGTTTTGTTTTTTTGTCTAGCTTGTTTCAGCTACCGGCCTCTGAAACTGAAAGCCGAGGAGAGCCGGGGCATCCGATTTGAAATTAGATAAAAGAAAACCTAAGAGTGTGTGTGTGTGTGTGTGTGTGTACACCACGGCACAACATACAAAGCGCACGGATTTAAAATACGTCACCCTTCTTAGATACAAAAATTGATCAAGTTCGTGATTGGATCGGTCGGTGGTGAGGCAAACCGATGAAGTTTCATCGTTGGGCTCGCAGGCCCCGTCGTGTGTGTGTGTGTGTGTGCGTGTCCTCGACATTCTCTCCATCCGAGTGTGTTATGGTGGGATTGTCTCATCCGTCCATCTGCAAACATCTCGACTGAGATTGTAAAAGTTCACACTTTTTAAAACACTGAAATGACCTAGAAAAAAACATTAAAAAACCCCACTTTGCCATGTTTTGCAATTTTCCACAAGTGTCCTGGTGTTTCCCCCTCCATGCCTGAAGAAGGGTGTTCTTGCTGTACTCTCTGTCGGTGAGAAGCCCCTGCAGTCAAGAGGTGTGTGTGTGTGTGTGTGTGTGTGTGTGCGTATGGAGGGGCAACAATCCTTTGGTAAAGCCACAGAGGGATTCCCAGATAACCTGATTCAGGTGATGCCGCTCGATCCCCCGCCGTGCCGTTCCAATGACATCGGCTCTGACATCACGTCGTTATGGCTGCTACATGTGAAACGCATAAAACTCTCGCAGGCCCAAGCGAGACCTTTCAGCTACACGTCTGGGTTTGTCATGTCCATGTCCGGCTGAACTACCGATAGCACCGTCATTCAGTGAGTGGGCCGGCTCCTCTTTTTTTTTAATTTATTTTGTTTTTTAAAAATTGGCTTCCTATCAACAAAGTGCATTCAAGCTGCATTGTTCAGATAGCACTTCTTACAGTGAACATCCACAGTGATGCTGGAGGGAAAATAAAAGACAAAAAAAAAATAAAATTATAAAAACAATAATAGAACGTCAGTTGATGGTTTTCCTTTTGGTATGCTGGTCGACATATATATATTTATATATATATTGACGTAAACATGTCTGATTTTACCCTTTAATTCTGTCAAATGAGACAATAGCAATGGAGGATGTTTTTCATGTGCATGTTTTACCCTTTTATTCATCCATCCTTTGAGTTTCTGTTTTGTTTTTTTGGAAATGAAAGATGGCTTCAATGCACAAAGCCAGCGTCTCACACACACACACACACACACACACACACACACACACACACACACCCACACAAAATCAGTCTTGCTTGCCTGAGCAATGGAATCTATGGCCGACGCCACACTTCTGCACAAAACAGTCAAAATTTATATTTACACACATACACAAACACACGAACACACTCACACTAATGGAGGGGAAAAAAGGGATACTGCAGCTTTTTTTTTCTTTTTACTTTCTTTAAAAAGGGCAATAAAATATATTAAAACTTATTTACAAAGTTTTTTGTTTGTTTTTTTTTCTTGGACAGAAAAACAAAACAAAAGAAAAGAAAAAGCGTTGCAATAAACTATAGTCCTGTTTCGCAGGAATTCGTAAGGTGATGTGCCCCTGTTTCCTTTCATTATAACTTAACCCTAATATAATTAAAAAGAGAACTCGGTTCAACGGAAAAAGGCCAACCAAAAGGTACTAAAGGCACTGTCAGAACCATACGTGAATGGGACCCGAACTGCAGGGAGGTCAAAGGGGGAAAGGGTCGGGGGTCGCGCTCGTTACGCCGCCCAGCAGTGGCAAAATATACAGTTTAGTCGGGAGATGGTTCTTTAAGGGTTTCGATACGTCTCTTTCAAAGCGTGAAGAGAAACAACAGCTTTCATGAACTGATTCTACAAACAAAACCTCCCCCAAAACATTTCTCTCTCCCCACACACCCCTCCCAAAAAAAATGATAAATACTTTAAACATTATTAATAAATTGGTCTCAACACCAGCATCCGATTGTAGAAATGAATGAAAATCAAAATACAAAATTATAATATCATCTAAATCATCTGTACATACTTTTTTGTTTTTTTTTTCTTCTTGTATTTTCTTTTTTTTTATTTGTACACAGTGTCCCCTACTGGTAGGTTCTTTTTACTGCAGCTCCTGAGAAAAAAAAGCGTGGATCAGTCCAAACCTCCCACTGGTTTCCTGAACCCTGACCCTCATCTGTTGAGCGGAGGGTGTTTGGCAGTTCTGCTGAGCCCGCTTATGGGGCCGGCATACAAAATATGCCGAGAGATGTTTTTTTTTTTGTTTGTTTGTTTTTTTCAATCTTCTTCTTTTTGTGCGAGCTCTGCTCCGTCGTTTAGTCTTGTGACAGCAGCCTGACCCATCTCATGCCTCTGAGTATGAGTTCTGTACATTGAGTTTGTCCTTTTTTAGCTTGACGCCATCCACCAACTCAAAGTTATAGTTCTCCAGGGCCGATAAGTTCCTCTCCGACATGCCGCCGTGCGAGCAAGCGCAGTACAGGACCACGCCGCAGATGGCCCCCAGGAAAACCCCCAGGGCCGACATGGCGATGATGGTGATGAGGATGGGATTGAGAGTTTTCAGCATGTTGCCAGCGCCGCTGATCTGGTTAGTTTCTACCAGGTCTGGATAGTCGGTGATGTCCTCAACTGAAGGAGAGGGAGCAGAAACAGAGGAATGTGACAAATTCAGAGAAAGCCTTTTAATAATTTATGAACTTCTTCGCATCATGTCACGTCAGATCCATTAAACCCAACGTGTTAGTTTTAGACCAGCAGAACAAAAGTAATGCAAATCTGCTAAGTGGAAGGAAAACGATAATTTCCTTTCAAAATTTTACAAGTAAAAATCTCAGAGATAAAGCAAACATGTGCATTCAGAGTTAGGGTGCACCGATTGCAATTTTCTGGCCAATCGCCGATTATGATTTATATAAAGTCTGACCTGCTGATTACAATTTTGACTGATACAGACTTTTTTTTTGTCTGAAATGTTGTTAAATATAGTAATAAAGTTGCTGAGTTGGCACCTGGATGACTACTGTTAGCTACAAATGTGCAGACATGTCCTGGTGTCTGTCAGAGCAAAAGAGGAGCGGGGTTGATTTTTAGACCTTTACCGAGGTAGATAAGATCAGTGGACAAGACCTAATTTCACATCTAAGTATTGACCGATCACTGATCTCCCAAAGTTACAGAAACCAGGGCTGGTTTATCAGCGCACCCTTAATAGCAACTATTGAAACTCCATTTGAAATGGCTTACAAATTTCGTTGATATTGTCCTCCGGTAGCATTGGCTCAGTGGGCACATCAGGATCTATAAAAACAAGAAATTACAGATTAATCTGATACTTCATGGAACGTCTTCCAGACCAGCACAAACACAAGAACCCGACTGTCATCCACACCTTCACAATCTGATTTGCCAAGCCCGTCGAGAACCTTAATGTCATCCACAGCAATGTCTCCCCAACTCTCCCTCTGCACAAGACCCTCAATCACCACCTTTGAAATAAAAGCATATGCAGTTTAAGTCAATCCGATGTTCAAGTTTCAGAAAAACTGAAATTGACGAGACACTGACCTGATAGGGTTTGCTGATCCGCGGGACAAGGACACGCCCTTCCCTCCAGCGATTGCCTTGGTGACCACTGACCGTCCAGAGCAGGATGTTGGCAGTTCCTTCCTCAGTCTGCTCGCGCTGTTTGATATGCAGAGTTCCGATGTGTGACCCGCGCATGTGGTACCAAAAGGACACGCACAAGTCGGAGTCCTCAGAGCTGACCACGGGACTCACTAGTCGAGCCACTTCTGTTTCCTGGAGACCGGACGTTCGCGTATAGATGAAGTTTCCTGACCCCCCTGTTGGATAGTTAAATTTAGTTTCCCTTGAGGTAGAAATGGGTGCAAAGTTACTTTTCTGTGTAGGCCAACAGATTGAGGTACTCACCTGTGTGGTCCATGTTGGGGCCAGTGTTGAGAGTTGGGGTGCCGCTGGACTGGATCTGCCACCTGGAGCCAGTGTCCTCTGAAGTCCAGCGGCAGAAGGAGGGATCATTGGGCCAACCAAAGTCACAAGCAAACCACAGAAAGGCTGAAAGCAAGTTGACGAAAGTTCAAGCTTTAGTGAGAGATCTCATTTTATTACAGCGGAAGAAATGTCAATCATTTAGACTGCTGCTTCGGCTTGAATCCAGACAATTGTTGAAAGGCTTGTAGCCTGTAGTCATGATCTGACCACAGGCTACAAACAAGAACATCCTACACTACTCTACAAACTCTAGAGGGCAGCAGATCACTGTGGAACAAAAGCCTCAAGTCCCACTTGTTGGCGTGACAAAAGTTGGAAAACGAAATCAAAATGTGACACGAGACAAGAGACAACCCTCGGTGAAGACATCACACCGTCCTTTTATCACGACTGCACTTAATGATATCTCTTAATGAATGTAACAGGGTTGAGTAGGGAACAGACAGGGAGGCATGCTGGGAAAACTCGCCAAACAATGACGGGGGGGATAGAGACGACAAGGTCTGGACACAGCTTAGAAAGAGACATTCAGAGCATCCCGCTGAGAGATGAGGATTTTAATGAGAGCGGGGACTTGAGATTTCAAGACCGCAGTGCCGAGGCGCCGTTCCAACTGCGTGATCCCCCACGGACCTACGGCGTGCCGGAGCAGCCTCCGCTGAGGCCAGAAAACGTGCGAGAGCTTTTGGACAAAGAAAGACTTCCAATCAACACACGGGAGAAGGATGTTTGGAATGGTAGGCATGGTTTTAAGCTCCAGCAGGAGATGCCTTCGGAGATATAATGAGACCGCCTTCCAAGTGACAAAATATATGAGCCAATATTCCCTTTACTAACGGCGAGGGTTTAACTAGCTTCTGCAGGCTACGACTCTATTTACCCATTAAGCACAAAGGCTGGGATTCTCATGTTGAACCACATTACAGACTCCAGGCCACATTCACATATAAATCCCACTCCCAATTAAAAGGCGTTTGACTTTCTTTTTTTTTTCCGTTCCACTATTGGAGGGCTTTGACGGAGGCGGCCAACATGCTCTGGATAAGATGAGCAGCCACATGACGCTTTTGGGCATTTCATTAAAAGAAAAAGAGACGATTTCCTGCACAGTACCAATGGAAACTAGATCCTGGGAGATTAGAACACACAGGAAACATGCACCACACAGACTCAGGACACATAAAGACAAACACATATATGGCTCGATTCTACCGACATGGAATGTCTTTACCCTTAGACAGAAGATTTAATTGAATGCAAAGTAAGAAAAAAAAAAGAAACCCAGATGTTCTCATTCGTCAGCTGCAGTGGCTTGCAAAAGTATTTGTACACCTTCAACTTTTTACAACTACAGCTGACTGTGTATGTTATCGGGGTGTTGTGTGATAGACCGACACAAGGTAGTACATAATCCCAAAATGTTGCTTCTGTGCAAAATACTGCAGAATTTGAGAACATTGGGACATTTTGGTCTGATTTCTTATGGGCTATTCTGGCATATGAATATGCTTCAGTCTAAATTATTGCACTGTACTTCTGGCCATTTGTGGCCTTTGATGCATGGATGGAGTGTTCAGCAGTGTCTTTCCATGTAGGCCAAACATAAAAGCTATTTTCTCTTCTTGCCAGGTCAGGGCACCTTGGATTGTCTCTTACATTGCCTGTGGTAAACTGCAGACAGGGCGTCTATATTTTGCTATTTCACGATGGCTTTGCTTCCTGCCACTCTTTCATAAAGTCGTATCGGTGGAGTGAAAGACTAATAGGCGTCCTGTCAACAGATTTCCCCACCTGAGCTATGGATCTCTTGGCTGCTTGCATGATTAATGTGCTCTTTCTGCATCCTTTCACTTTAAGTGGACGGCCACGTCTTAGGAGGTTTGCTGTTGTGCTGTACTTTTTCCATCTTCATCCAATAGACAGTGCTACATGAAACGTCCAAACCTTGGCATGCTGTTTTACAGTTTTCCACAGCTTTATCCCTGAGCTGTCTGCTCTTCCTGGATCTCGCCGTTTGTTAACACACACCTGTTTTTATTGCTACATTGAATCAAACGCAAGTGGACATCAAGCCCCGAAACAAAACGGTAAAAAGCTCAAGGTGTTCAGAGACTTTTGTGAGGCAACGTACACTCATAAGATGAGTTAATTCTCCTAAATCGCCGTGCATTTTCTCTAAAACGCAAGGTTGAGTTTAAGGCAAACACACAATACACGTCACTTTCTTCCATTAGGATAGCTGCTGCCCCAGCAGACTGCAGACAGACCATAAAGCCGGCTGACTGAGTAAATGGGGATGGGTGGAGCCTACGGCCCATTAGCCAAGGTCAGACTGGGGTGCTTTCTCCCAGCTGGCTGCTGCCTCATCAGCCCTGCTATAGGAGACACTGCTATGTGTGCTTGGCTGGGGACGTGGCCCCATAGTCCACCTAATTTCCTCCGGTCATCTGCATCGTGCTTCCCGCCAGATTCATTTTTGGTTTTTTGGGGGTTTTTTTGCGTGCGTCAGTGTCGGCCCGGTGATTACTGATTATGCTGAGGAGGCAGCAGCGGAGCACCGGTGCTAATCATCAGCCAGCCTCGCGTCGTGCAATCCCTCTCACCCCGTCAGCAGGAGCCTCTCCGGGCCATATCATCAGCGTTAATAACAGGCCAACGCCAAAGGAGAGGAGGGACCTGCCTGGCGATGGCGTTCATTACCTTTGGTCTGCTTCTCTTGGTTTAAAATTAAAACTCAGCAGGTAAACAAGAACAAATCCCTTTTCAGAAACTCACCTGGAATGGGGTCCGCTTTTAAAGTTGTGGTCTCTGGCATTGTGGTGCCACCTGTCACAAGATGGAGCAGCAGCACAGTTAGTCTTTTGCGCCGGTCGATTCCTTTCTCAGACATCATCTGCATTCATGCCAGATAGAGCTGATCACTTCATGCCACTTTCCATTCATTCCCTTCAATACACCCCTTCATCGACTATCGTCGCCTCTGACTGAGACAGTGCCATGCTCCTCATTGGAGACTGCTGGTTAATGGAGAGTACCAGCGGCGGTGCGGGCTCATTGAGTTACTGGGTTAGTGGGAAAGGAGGCCAAGAGGACAACGCATATGAGAGCGCTAATGACAGAAAGAGGCAGAGCTCTGCTGCAGAGATGCAGAGACAGGTGTGCGTGGATCGGTGCGTCCCCCATGAGTTTCCACGAGGGGTGTGGGGGACTGGGAAATAGGAAGACTGACGGGGGAGGTGGGAACTAAAGGTGCAACTAATTAGAGCTGTATCTATCATTGCCAGCTCACATGTAGACGCATGCATGAATGCTGGAGAGCGTGCACGAGAGACGCCAGATTGGCTACGCTAAGAAAACTCGGTGGCAAACTCAGGGGGGAAGGAAGAGGGGAAGCAGAGTCAGAAACAACAGAGTGAGAGAGGCGGGAGGGCAGCGGGAGGGTGACGGGGGGCGGTGGGTTTGGACGCAGTCTCATGAAGGCGATGTTAGCACCTGTCACGTCGTAGTCATCACCTGTGCCGCTGTGGCAGCTCGCCTGGTCGTCGTCACACTCATCAGAAGGGGTGGTGCTCGGGACCGGAGTGGTCGGGGGGAGTGTCGGGGCTGGAAGACAAAGAGTGACGGGAGACAGCAATCAGCAGTGATTGGATTTCTGAGCCAAACCGGTATTGGTGAGGAGGCTGGATGTTGATGAGTCTGACCTTATGCGTGTCTGACTGGGTCAAAGGAAAGTACTGCGCTTTCATCAGGAAACAACAAAAAATCTGCACGCAACGGTCATCATGTTTTAAAAGTCCTCAGTTTTAATTTTGATCTGCGTCGTTTAACCCAATAAACAATAAAAAAACTGCACATTCAACATTATTAAAATTTCAGATTAGCTTTAAAATAAGATGTGATCACTCCTGAATACTCAGGTCCCATTTTTCAGCCTGTTTTTACCCAATTAGGCTTCCTACGTAACTGTTGGCGAGGCACTATATACTATTATTGTAAAGCAGTTGCATTTACATTGACCGTATAATTGCGCAATTTGACAATTCAAAAATAAATTTGCAGCAAACATTCCAATTTAGAAAAAAACATATTTTTCGATAAAACGTTTTGGGAGTAGGATGAGTATTTTTTTATTTTGGCCATATCAAAGTTTATTTATTTCGCAAAACTGCAATGGAAACAACAGGAAGTAGGTGGACTATGACGACGCAGCATATTAGTAATGACATATCGTGTGAACAAAATTATTCATGTGTGATTTTATTTGTGTTTCTTACCTCATGGAAACGCCGCAATTGTGAAATCGTGTCTTTTTCAACAGTGCCGGAATATTGACAAAGTTTTCCACACATTTGTAAAGGAAACCCAGCTACTGTGGAATAACTTCAGTGAGATTTTCTGTCACGATGTTGCAGACAAGACCTCACGATCCAGACCTCCAGGCCCGGGGTCCTGCAACTTTTAGATGTTCGTATGATAGATTGGTCTTTGTGGTTAAAAAAGAAAGCTAAGAAAAAAAAAAAAAAAAATTAAATATATGGAAGTACCCCAACCACAACCACATACTGGCTTTCAATGTCAGCTTTTATTTATTTATTTATTTTTTTCCTTTGGCTGGAGCTATTAGCAATGCTCCTTTTAGGAAGTTGAAGAGGTGTGGGTGTATAAATACAGCCTTGAAGTTAGCGCATGATGCTTGAGCGGTTGAAACTACAAGATGCAAAAAAAAAAAAAAAAAAAAGACATCCAAATGGCTTCATAGGCAGGGCAACCATGGCCTATCATTACAGCCCTGAATCACTTCGATGTGGGTAAGGCCCAACATCCACTCCACGCTCCGCTGCCGCGAAGCCGTCCTGCGGTGTGAGCGTGCATTTGTAAGTTTTTATACCGTCTGAGTAATGATCGGGCTTCCCCAGAGCAGAGGGAGGAAAGAGAACGAGGAGAGAGGTGGAGCACGGAAGAGCCATAGACAGATGAGGGGAGCGGGGGAGAAAGTGTGTGTGTGTGTGTGTGTGTGTGCGAAGCTCTCAGCCTCCGCTCGGTGAAATATGAGGCTGATCAGCCTCTGTCAGATTCAGGGTGGGAGAGGTCAGGGATGGGGTCAGCGCTGCGTTAGGAAACCCTCTTACAGAAATGAGGACTTAGCCCTCCTGCTGTGGCTCTTACTGCACGCACACACACACACACACACACACACACACGCACGCACACGCACGCACGCACTCCGGAACACGCTTGCAGAGACAGATAGGCACCTGTGTATGTGTGTAATTGTATACGTTGTCCTTTTAACCACAACCTTGGCAAGGTACTTGCGGTTGCTGTGAGTGCATCCGTCTCTATGAGTCTGTCTGTTTTTGGCATTAACAGTGAAAACAAGCATTATCGTCTGTCTGAAGCTCCCACTGGGAGTCCATCAGGTTTATGAGAGGACGGACTTCCCTGAAATCCAATATGCAAATCCACTACCACACCACTAGGCTCTTTCTGTGCAACACAGCCGCGCAGAAGTGTTGCTCTTCATTTCTTTAAATTTAGTTTCCAACAAAGAAACGCTTTTTTAAATAAAATATTCTAAAATAAAAAGTTTTCAAGGACCTGCTAAACATTTTATTTGGACAGTAAATGAGAAGTTTTTACCGTTTTTAAGCCAGGTTGTACATTCATCATAAGTTTACAAACTAAATAGATGAACCGGTGAGATGTGGACACCCAGCAGGTTGGTTGCAAGCTGCTCCTCGCTAGCAACCTGTTGCAAAAATCACGTGCTTGTAATTGAATCTTGAAAAGATTGGACCTTTGAGACAGAGTGCTAAAGACGAAGCACCTTAATATGCAAACTAAAATAGTTTCTTTGCTAAATTTCAGGCACCACATCAATTCGTCGCTTGAGTTATGCTTAGTTTTCAGGCTCATCGCAAGAGGTTTTTAAAAAACAACACACGGGAAAACAAGTTAGCGGTGAAAAGAAAAAAAAAAACTTGAAACACCTTCATAAAGTCTAGAAAAGCCATGGGTCAGAACCCTCTCAGCATGAAACCTCAGACCAAGTCTGACATCGAGGACAGCTCGGTCATTTCTACATCTGCTCCCAGAGACATACTGCTAATAGACAGAAACAATATGGATCAATTCAAATATACCAAAGTCCTCTGGCTCCTTTGAAAGACCAAAGACGAGGATGGGCTGTGAAGAGGGTGATGGGGGCCAGGCGGCAACAAACCGAGGAGGCCAGGTGGGCTTTTATTTGATCCCCTCCAGAAGTGGCCAGCCATGAGGGCAGCTTTGATGTAACAGGGAGACGAGACAAACCGTCCCTTGTTGGAATAAACAGCGTGAGCTGGACAGCTGTGTGCTGAACACAGGGAGCCTTCATGCCCATCGTTAAACAACCAAGGATGTTGTGAGGAGATGACGTGAAACCTGTGTCTAGTCATGTTATTAGTCCGGTTGACAGATCGCTCACCGAGCCTCACCTGACACATCACACGTGAAGAGATGTGCCACACCGTAGGCTCAGACTGCGAGAACTCTTATCTCGATGTCCCTACTGTACTCACGTCATCGCCACGGATAGAAAGTAATCACCGGTTTTCACCTCACCGCTGGGAAAGAAAATTTGATTATGCCGGCTAAACGTGTTTCTGCTGTCAACGGCAAAGATAAAAGGTTTCACTTTGCCACCAAGAAATCCCACCGGCCCCCACGGCAGCCAGCCGAAAGCAGCTATTCACAGACACCGTGAGGACGGTGCAGAACCATAAACTGTTCCTGCTTTAGGTCAGTTGGAGCTTCCAAATATTAGTTTGTTTTTTTTGGAGTTTGTTTTAAAGTTTACATTCATTTTCTTAGTATTTAGTCACAATATTGTTTCAACTTGCCAATTTGATTACCCTTGGGGAGTTCAACATTTTAATAAAGTGATTTGAAAAAGAAAAAGAAAAAAAAAAAAAAACTCTGTAAGTGATGATATGCATCAGGATAGGGTCCGTTTGGATTTGGAAGACACATTTACACCCAAACATTAACTTCTCGTGTTCTTCAATATTTGATTCAATTGATTCTTGTCTTAGTTTCCACAATATCACGCAAGGGAGCAGTGTGTTACCTTAAAGCACATCTACAGGGAGGGGCTCCATTTAAGTCAGACGTTGTTAATTATTAAAGGTTTACAAACCCAATGGCCTCTTCGTCTACATCCTCAGTGCATTTAAACTTCAGAATTTGAGGAAATGTTTTCTCTCATTGAGGAAGTAATTTAGCCAATCCTGTCTGACCGAAACCAGGAAAAGCTCGGTCTGATTTTATGTCCGACAGGATTGAAAAAGGTGTTTTGTGGTTTTATATCGTGCCTGCAACCTTTGGACATTTCATCACTTCATCATTTATTATGATAAATTTCTTACCGCAATAAGAATTTTGACTTATCATTGTCAAATTTTGATGTTTAAACTGTCCAGATTGATGGTTTTGCTACTTTTCTACAATGACAGATTCAATAAATGCCAATAAATTAGAAAGAAGGAAACTGTTAACATGTGCAGGTTAGTGATGCAAATCGCACTTCCTTATGCGACTGGTGTCCTGTAGACGCGCACAACTAATGGAAGTTAGTTTACTTTATTTGTGTTTGGGGGCTTTTAACTGCACAGCCACAGTCATACAGTTACCCAAGAAAGACCCAGTAAACATGTTGCTGTTATCGTCACTTTTATCGTCATCACAATAATTGGGCCAAACATCGCGATGAAAATCTTTAAGCCCATATTGCCCACCACTAAGATCAAACACGATTCTCATTCGTTTTTGTGTTGCTCCTGTTTACCTTCAATCTCGCAGCCGAGGAGCTCGAGGCGCAGGCCCATCCCAGCAGGAGTGGCCCTCTCTGGATAAATTCTGATGAAACGGGTCAGCAGGGGCTCCACTGTCCTCAGCTCAGGAGTGTCGTAATTACTGTTGCCTTCAAATATCTGGCAC
The DNA here is from genome assembly GCA_010277075.1 of Poeciliopsis retropinna. Classification (NCBI taxonomy): domain Eukaryota; kingdom Metazoa; phylum Chordata; class Actinopteri; order Cyprinodontiformes; family Poeciliidae; genus Poeciliopsis; species Poeciliopsis retropinna. The sequence continues at coordinate 18,611,023 of VMRM01000011.1, read as the reverse complement.
AGAAACAAACAAGCAAAAAAGAGAACGGTCGGCACAACATGTAATATGCTGCGCACGCACCCGAGCACGCGCTCCGGGATTCTTATTGCGGCATTCTGAACTTTACAGTGACGCGTGTGGGTGGCGAGCGCCGGGTTTGGTGGAAAGTAACAGGAGACTGGCGGGAAATAAAAGGCGATCAGCAGATCTGCGGTCTTGCTGACATCTAAACTGCAGCATGCGTGGGTGACACAGAGGGTAAAAAAACCCCCAACAAAACATAATAATAAAAAAAAAAAAAAAAACAGCATGACGCAGACCTTTTTGTCAAAAAGCAACTTTCAGCTCCCTGAACTCTGCCTCGGATCTGTTGCTAACAAACTGGAGGGGGAAAAGTGGGATTTAGGAGGAAGCAAAGAGGAAGACAGAGGACTGACGGAAGTGGATTAATGAGGGTGATCACGTGAGAGAGCCTGATGCGCTTTAGATGCTTGGGTACCTCTCTGGCGAGGTAAGAAAGGCAGCTAACTGGGACAGTCGGGGTATGGATCTCTCTTGCTCCCATCATAAATCAACCATCAGCCCATCTGGATGAGATTTATGCCCTGTCAGGGACAATTGTAATTGGGGACGGGGTGTTGCAGCTCCTCACATACTGGAAAAGTATGTGGCTCTTTATGAGAGCATGATGTGTGTGTGTGTGTGTATTCTGTGGATGCAGCAGAGCTGGCAGATAAATCTTTGGTCATTTGCTCAGTTAGGAAGTGATTTCTTCTTCCTCTTCAAGAAGGTTCTTACTGTCCCCTGACAGACCTGAAGAGTGCGACTTGCACGTAATGCCAAGCGGCGTGTGGGAACTTGGGACTGCAATGTTTATTTGAATGCGATTCAAAAGATTGACTCGCTGCGACTGCTTTATTACTCACAGCTGGCAGGTGCGACGCTCTGGCGAAAGTGGACCAAATTCATCATAATCAGAAACAATGTACAGATTTATCTGAGATGTTTTCAGGAGCACCTTTAAATCGGGTCAGAAAACAAACCATCTGTTTTAATTTGTTGCCTTGACAGAAATATGGACTTTTAAAGGGGAGGTGCTATGTGTTTTCCAGGCACATAATGCCACATTATTGTACAATCAAGCAACTATGTTAACTTCAGTTGTTAGAAATATGCTGTAATATGTCAAATATGACTTAAAAAATGCGACTTTGTATGCAACATCTTGAAATTGAGCTTCTGTCTCTTTAAGAAACTCTTTCTCTTTCTGAAGCTCCCGACTCCAGGTACATCACAACATTACTCCTCGATAAACCCTTTAACAGTGTTTTTACCAGCGTTTCACTGAGAAGTAGCTCGTATAATGAGCTCAACCACCAGGTGGTTGCTAATTGTTGCTGGCTAGTCTGAAGGAGCAGAGAGTGGGCGTCACAAGGGATGCTGTGGAGACTTGGAAGCTTGAAAATTGCAGCTCTGGGGAGGAGCTTCTTCTTGAAGGCGGGGCTAGGTCCACCCAGGCGTTTTGTTTTGCACAGCTGAATGGTTGCCACGGGAGATGGCATCTCCCCACAGAGACGCATGTGGGGATCTCAAACACGCATAAAAGAATCAAGGCAACACTCCAGGTATATTTTCGATGAGTGAATAACATGATAACATGTTGTAAATTCAAAACTGTCAATTTTACATAATATTGCTCCTACTACATTATCTAAAGTTCTTAAGCGACTTGGTTCTAGTAGATGATTTCCAAGGCTGCCATGGCATTGATGGAGTCTTAACACTCTGAGGGTTAAATGTTTGTCACCGATCCACCTGGCCGCTTCGCCAGCCATCCATCATCTGTTGTTTAATCTCAGATCAGGTTGTAAGGGCAACAGGTCCAGGTGGGAATATCCTTCTCCCCAGTGACACTTGAGTTGATTCCGAGGGATTCCTGCTTGTTACCAGGCCAGAAGGTTCATACCCTCCCCCCTTTTGCTTCTCTTCTAGGTTCAACATGTCTGGGAAAACCTCCAAATGTAGGTTAATTATCTCTACAGCAGAGCCCAGCCACCCTCAGAACGGCTCCCATTTTAGTCTGTCGCAGCTGGAATCCCATATCTCAGCTATATCAAACTTATTTTCATTTTGAGTCACATCAAGATTATGCATGTTTTCAAAGAGCCAGATTTGCTAGAATGTACTGATAAAATCCGGTAACAAATTGTTAACATATGAATAAATACAAAATCTTTTCACATTGATCACACTCCTGGATTTTGTGATTGTTTTTCGTGATTTTTATATATATTTTTTGTGCTGATATAGAAATATTTGTAAAGAACGGCAATGTTTGTGCTGATCGATGACGGTAAATGTGACTTTTTGTTCCTCGCCGCATCGATCACGGACGGCAGCTTGGCGTCACGGCAGCCTGAGGCAGCGCTGAGGTGAAAAGGATCACGTAACATATCTGCAGAAAATGTGCAATAAATTCACAAATATGCAATACGATATGTTGATTTTGCATCGATTTGCGCGATCGCAGAATTGCGAAAAAAGAATGAAATGACTGATGTAATTCGGCAGTTTACACGTAAAAGTTGCTTCGGTTTGATTGATTCAATATTATTTAAGATATTTAAGCTGTTAACTTGAAGCTTCTGGCAAACCAGGCTTTGAGTTTAAAACATGGAAGAGATGGGTGATCTGGGTGATACGGTAAGTGGACAGCAATGCCCCCACCCCACCCAACCTACCTTTGGTTTGTTTCCGTTGGTGTCATACACCACCCTCCAGTCGGAGCCGTTGTTGCTGTACCCGAGGCGGAACTTCTTCATGAAGACCTTGTTCTCACGGTATTTCCCTCCCTGGATGATGAACCCCTTCACCAGCTTCTCTTCGCCCAGATCCACCTGCAGCCACTCGTTCGTGAAGGGCTGCGGCTGGGGCAGCAGCGTCCACCCGGTCCGGCTGGTGAGAAGGCGGGCGTTCTCGGGCACCCAGCTCCGGTCGGTGTGAGAGGACGCCGTGATCTGGTTGTCTGTGATCAGGCCCGACACCATGCCCAGCATGCCGGAGCAGGGGTACTCTGAGAGACGAGAGAGGAACAGGAAAATGTGCTCAACTTTTTCTTTTTGGATGCAAATCAAATGAAAACCCTGCAGAGATGCAACGGATGTACAGAAAGAACTTCATCTTTAACCAAAGGGGTCGATGTCCAAGATCATCTACAGTGGTAATCTGGGAGGCTCATTCCCCAAACTCTTTGTGATGTTACTATGATCTCTACCTCTATTCTCTCTCTCTCTATGTGTTGGTAGATCTCGTGCATACTAATTCTTCAGCCTGAAGCGATTGTCTCCAGGCAGCCAATTAAAACCCTCTTCCCGGCTGGTGCTTCCACCTCCCGTATTCTGGGAGCCCTGTGTTTTTTTCCTTCTCCTTTCCATCTCTCTGCCCTCTCTCCATAGACTCACATGTACTTACACACGAAAACACAGTCTCTCTGTGCCGTTTCTGCTGCCACAGCAATCATCTCGCCTTCTGCTTCACAGCTGTCAACATCTGTGGGATTATATCTTTGAACGTATCGTTGTTTGCCCGTCCAGTGTCCCAGATTTCCCTCGTTCTTTTGAACTACTTCTCTGATCTTGTCTTCAGCTCTTGATGAATTTGAGCTTTTTTGCATTCGGTCCCAAAGTCAAACGCATGTCTTTCCATATTTACTTCGTTTTTGTTTATGTACACTCGAAGTTGAACGAAAGAGGCTAGAAAATCTTTTGGTATTGAAGCATTTTGCCGTTCCTCCACTGCTTCTCCAAATCTTTCATCCAAACCCAAAAACAACAAATCTGGAGACCTTAAGTAGCTTATTATATCTCCGCTATTGAAGAAAAGCCAACGCTTGTTGTCTTCATTTTAGAAGAAGTGTACATTTTCAGCTTTGCAGCACTGGGGGAGAAAAAAAACACAGAACAAATATTTGCAGAACAAGGCGTCTTTCAGGCAATCTCTGCCTATGTGACACGGTTCCCACGAAAACCCACGAGATGAATTTCTGGTCGTGCAAAGCAAAAACCAGCAATCGGCGAATGCACAGAAACGTTTCTTCTGGGACTTTTCTCCTGTTTTTCTTTCGTTTTAGGCCAAGATGTGTTGAAAGTGATCAGAGGAGCTAGCTGGCCTTTGGCTGTGTGAAACTAAGACACTGCGATATGAACGCCTTTGAAGTGAGGTGAATTCAAGGGAAAAGTGCGTGTGTGTGTGTGTGTGTAGAGATAAAAGCAACCGATGGGACCCCCACACCCCCCTGATCATCTGGAGCTGTTAATCGAGCTCAGCTGCGATTACAGAGGCAGCGCACACACCGTGACACGCCCCTGTGGAACGACTGTTTACATTTGTGTGTATGAGTAAGAGGAGCGATGATGATGCTGGGCTGCCGGCCACGATCGAGGTTTGGGTGGAGCATCGGCGGTTCATCCGAGCTATTTTCGACGCTGCGGCGTATTTACCAACAACTGGGTGGTGGATCCTTTCATTAATGAGTAGCTGTTTGCATCCGAAGGCACGCGACCACGGTCATGTGCGGCGAAGAGATTTGCGACGTTCAACCCACCCTCTTGTGTAATCTCCTGGATAACTGCGTTGACGGCACCTCTCAGATCCAACGCCTTTCCTCCCTGGTCTCTGTCACGTTTCGGCGCGTTGCCGTGGCTGTTCTTGACCCGGTGAAAGCGACGACAAACTCGGAAAACTCTCCGTCGGATCGAACGTGGAAGAAGAGAGTCGAGTCACAGGGTTTGTGCAGCCCTGCACAGCCTCGGTTTCCCTCTGCCTGACCATGCCGGGAGCTGGCAGACTCTTCAGAGGGCCAACGGGCACTAACGTCATATTGGAGGCCGTGCGGTGACTTCGATCCTGTGATGTATTTACGCACGGCGCAGCGCTCTGATTATGTGCCCCGCACGCAGGCCTCAGCTGTAACCCCCGCTGCACCCACAGTGCCATCTGCTCTTATAGGACTGACCACGCATATGTGATGCATAAGGGACTCGTTGCCTAAAAATAGAGAGGGGGACCACAAAGTCACTTCACAATTTTGGCTCCAAATAATCCCCATGCCATCAGAAGCTCTGTTACCAATAATCAAGGTTTGGAAGAGGTCGCCGTTTGAAAGGGAAGCTATTTTTCATCATACCATTCCTGGGGTTGAAAGTCCTTTTAAGGTGATAGCGAAGAAAATCCAAGAGTGATCCGAATCTTATCTGGCACTGACTGACACTATAGCGCCCCCCCTCCCCACCTGTTGCTGAAGGCTACGAGGTGTGTTTTGTTTTTTTAAGGTTGCTTTCACACTAGCCCTGTTTATTACACTTTTTAATAAACCTCACTTTTGGAGGTGACAATTTACTTCTTACTACTGGTTTATAGCTGGATGCCCATCAGGTTAAATGATTGTAAGAATTTGAGGAGTTAATTATTTACAATCATTGCAGTTTTCCTTAAATTTTCCCCTTAGATTATTTCTAGGGTGCATCTTTATCCCAGAGGCAAATTAACCCAAGATGTTAAACGTCGCAGTAACTCGCCGTGACCTGCAGGTGTTTCTCCGTCTGAGGTGGGGTAGAATCCCGATTTGTGGGTTTGTGACATCATAATTTAAAAATCGTTGCACAAAAATGGTTTACCCAGAAATCTAACATATACAATAACACCTCACTTGATAAAAAAGTAAATAAATAAATTACATAAGTCGCCCCCAAACTGTGGAGCCCCTGGGCTACTGCCTCTGTGAGCCCAAAATTTATAGTCCTGCTAAAGCCACAGAGCTTCACACTTATTGAAGTCACACTGTTGTCAGTAAACACTCACTAAACTATTAATGGAGTCTGCCAGCTGAAGGTTGATTTGTTTTTGTTTTTTTTTGTGTGATACTCCATATAAAGCTCAACGCCAATATCTATAATCTTCCACCAACATTTGTTTTCGTACATATCAAATTTCAAATATCCGATAACTGTTGCCGATATCATCATCATAACTATAGCAATCAAATTCCTCTGTTATTCTAGCAAGGTCAGAACCGATTGACACATTTCTGATAAAAAATAAAAAAGTCATGATATACATTTGCATAAAAACAGTGAGAACCTCCTTCTGGCCCAGATCTATTCAAGATGTTGACAGAAAAAAAAGAAAAGATTAAGTCTTTTCTGCCCTTAATTTAGTCAAGCAGGAATCCAAATTGAATACACATGTTCGTATCCCACAGAGACAAAGATAAATGTGATAAAGCCACACTAAATGGAGCCACCGGCATACACACGCTAATTTAAAACATCAACAGAAGGGCAAGGGGAAGAAAACTGTTGCTAAAAATCAAAGTTATATAAGCAAAAAGAAAGAGAGGAAAAAAACCCAAAAAGAACAAGCTGTGGCTAAAGAGAAGGCTGAGCACAGATCATGGGCCCACCCAGATCCATCAGCAGATGCATGCCAGCTGTTTACTCTATTTATACTGAAAGAGACTCATCTAAACACGAAGTCATGTTAATAGATAATTCCAATTCCTTTGCCACTATTTGGTATGATGCAGCTGGGGGACTGGACTGGGAATAAAAACCAGGCAGCTAGCTGAGGCAGCAGAGTGAGTTTGGAGTTCTGTAATCACTGCAATGAGTTCTGCATTTTCAGGGATGGAAAGGTGAATCACGGGTAACACAGACGGGCATCAGCTGCAGCCAACCTGAAATCTTGCAGCCGTAGACCTCGAAGCGCAGCGCTATGCCCGTTTCCCAGGTAACTGGACGGATGCGGAGGAATCGTGTTAGCGTGGGTTTGGGCAGCTTGGTCTTTGTGACGTCCGTTGGGTTGGTGTTGCCCTGGAAAATCTGTGAAAGGAAAGACGGGAGACAAACTGATTATTGACAGAACACGGGGAAAGAGATGCAGAGAGGGAAAGTAGAGGTCATATTAGCTGCGTTTGCTTTAACAATAAAATTGCACAAATTGAAATGAATGGAAACATGCCAATTTTGAAAAAAAAAACAAATGCATTTTTGTACTAGGATGAGGTGGTTTTTCAGCCATACTGATATAGTACTTGGCAAAACTGAAGTGGAAACACTATTTCACATCACACCAAGTCATGTGATCAAGAGCCGGATGTTTCTACTCGCAGAAACGCAGAAGAAGACGACAGGAAGTAGTAAGAGGACGATGGTTTGTTTTTGTTCTTTTCAGACAACACGCAGCTGGCTCCATTAGCGCTCTCACAGCTTCACACAGTATACGTAGCCGCTCCCAAGTGGGCGGGGCTTGTCACTCCAACGGCTGAATAAGTCGTCAATGTCTCCTCTGACAACTGACAGATGATGAGTGCTAATTTCTCATTTAATGGAAACACAGCAGTTGCAAAATTGCGTTTCATCAACATTAGAGGAATTTCGACAGACGCATTTGCAGTGGAAACAAGTCGGTATCAAAGCTGTTCATTCAAGTTCTTTCACGTGAATCTCAAAATTGCATCAACGTTTCCTGTCATAAATCGCTGAAATGTCAAGGGGATGGGTTGACGCCCTTGCTTCACGTGTCACAGTCGAAGCGGGGGGCAATGCAGTGAAACCTGAGGCTGGATGTGTAACAGTGATCAGATCCGATTGGCTCCCGGTGCCCTTTCACCGTCCTCCGCTCCCAGATCGGGTGTGGGGTTTTTACTGCGCCAGTCTTGTCGAAAGGTCAGAGACGCCGGTGTCCTCCCCTGGGGTCAGATGACTGTTTACTAAGCGCTACACGACGAGGCCGGCCACCCAGCCGCACGACCGCCTGCGGTCCGTCACAGTTCATTCTGAGTAATTGAATCTCAAAGGTAACCGCGCGGCCTCCTGACCTCCCTGACCGAGGAGTTACGAGGCGGAAAGGATTCCAGCTGAGCAGAGTGGGATGCACAGATGGAAAGATGGCAGTTTAGCTAATCTAAGATGAACTGAAACGCGGCTGGGGCTGATCCATTAGACCAGGCGGCCTGCTACCAAGTCCCTCACCCGGCATAAACGTCGTCTACATCGCTGAGGGACCCTTCTAAAGTCGGCCACTTCCTTAAATGCCGTGCAGTGTCTCCTCTCTGCTCGCTAACTGTAAAGTGGCTCTTTTTTTTTTTCCTGAGCTGTGCTAAGACGCCAAACTGCAGGCTCAGCATGTAGCAAATGGTAACCTTCCACACAAAAGCACTTTAGAGGCCGGAAAAACACACGGCGAGCTTTAGGCGGTACCTTTAAGCTGCCACTTTACAAAGGGAACAGTGTACTCTGGAGAGAGGCTGTAAAAGAATCAAGCTTGGGGGTGAAAACGATTGTTCAGATGGTCTATTGAGGGTGGGAATTTTTTTTTTTTTTTTTGTACTCATTGGTCTTTTTTTTTTGAAAAACGCCTTATGGGTGTTGCGTGCCACACAAATGAGGGGACTGTGAGGGGCCCAAATGCGTCTTTGACTCCTCCGGACACCCACAGCTGAAGCTGCCTTCGTCTCCAGACGGACAAAGCGGGGCCTTTTTGACGAGTCCGATCAGCGATCAATGGTTAGAGCCAGTCACGCTCCGGTCAAGCATGCCACTCGTTTTACTTCCTTCCTTTTTTTTTTTTTTTTCTCTTTCTCTTTAGTATTCGAGATCCTCCTCTGCCAGCTGTTCAGACATAACGAGCTATTCTTTCATTCAACCTTCCCACCTATTTGTCACCTCATGTGACATTTCTGCTTTGTGACAAGCGGCAAGCAGATACCTACTGAAGTCGTTTGCCAAAATTAATAATATAAAAACAAAACTTTTCCGAAAACACTTATGGAAGTCAATATAAAAAAAATAATTTTTTTTTTACAGTTTTGTATATTTGTTAGGGATGCAATGTCATCTGTATTGACTGACCTCAGTTATTTTTTTAACTCATCGTTATCTGTTCAATAAGTAAACACATGCCAATATCAGCACCCAATATTTTTTCAAATGCGACACGCTGACCTCCTCTTACAGGAACAACAATAAGTTCTGATGTACAAATTCTTTTATGAGTGAAGTTTATCTGAAATGTTTAAAAGACAAGTCAAAGGAAGTCCAAAACATTTTATTAAACTGTTTACTAAAACATGCAGAGACGTGTTAGTTGGATTCATTCGGCCTAATAGTCAATCTATTAAGTTACCATGTTAAACAAACGCAAATAAATTAAGTTTGACAAACTTAATTTGATCAACAGTAACAAATAACTAGATTTGTTTTGTTTTTTGTTAAGTTGAAGCGCCATTCTCTTTTTTTAAGCGCACACACATTGATGATTTTCTAATGACAGCCAAGCTAACCATGCTAACTGCTAATGCGAGGTGGTGAAGCCGTAAACTGGCCAGATAATTTCCCATCGCCGTTCTTTTAAAAACCGTTCCCACGTATGGTTTGTTGAGATTTGTTGATGTTTGAATCGTACCTTCTGTTTGGAGCCTTCTTTCAAGGTGATCCAGTCCTCTCCGTTGGAGCTGACGTCTACTTTGTAGGACTTGACAAAGTATATCTTGTGAGTCTCCTGGGAAATGGCGCCCTGCGTCCCGATGGCAGAGATGAAGCGCAAAAAGCCGAGGTCCACCTGCAGAGGGGATGGAGATACCGTTATAAGTTTGGGTTTTTACGACACGGGTAGCACGCGATGCTCTGTTCAAATCAGCAGCAACCTTTTAAGAGAGGCTTATAATCCACAGTTGGTATGAATAAAACACAAGCAGGTAAAACCAGAGAATCACCTCTGGCCACAGTCTCATCAACTTCCAGCAGGAATTTAATAAACAGCAATGAAACGATAGGCGCATTAATGAAAAAGACACGGGATGACAACTTAATTTCCTGAGATGGGAGACAAGAAGCTGCTGGATGCGAGCAGAGAAACGTCTGGAATCACATTATCAAAATCGGCCAGGAGGAAAGAAGGATACAGAGTGAATATAAAACGCTGTGCATTTAAAATACGCAGGGAGGGTAGGCGGGGGGCGCGGGGTGATTACGGATTGCGGACGGTTGACACATTTTCACACAGAAAAAGCCGCATGCAGTGGGGTCAGACGGGAGCTTGAGTCCATCGCCAAGCCGTGGCTTTTGTTTGATTTATGCGCACGTGGATTTCGCTCATTTGAGCTCGTTTATTTCCAAAGATCCGCACACAGAGCCTGTTCACAGGGCTGACCACAGCTGCCAGGAAAGAATGAGCGCAGACACCACTTTAAGTTCTGCTGACATCTGTTTAAGTGGCAGCAACGGGATCCAAATTGGCTTCTGATTATGTAAATGATTATGTAAATGATGCCGTCTGTCATAAGTGGGACCAGAGGTCTGAATAACACCTCAGCTGAGAAACAAACAGCGCCTCTAAAAGTGAACTTCTTAGTATTTCATTGCTATGAACTGGATCTTAAATGCATTTCATGAAATAAACCAAAAGAAAGAAGAGCACGATTGTGAAGTGAATTATGTTGTTTTTATAATCTTATAAGTATTTTTCTGGGTTATTATTTTAAAATGATCTGAGAAGTATACCGAATGGGTTTTGAGAAGACATATTGACAATAGCGCTTTCTGAAAAAAGATGCAGAGTTCGATTATGTGTTTGTTTATTCTCCAACAGCCCACAATGCAATGCATGCCTGGCCACGGAAAGGCGTTTGGGTCAATGTTGCGGCACACTCTTGGTATTTAGTTGGTTATGTTAAATAAGCCTGACTACTTGTAAACTGATGTTAACAGTTGTTCGGCATCTGATTTAAGCTGGATGAAAAACGAGCAAATGTGTTTACATGTGCAAAGAAAACCCACATAGACTTGGAGCTGTAATTGCAGGTTTTGATGAAAGCCACACTTTTCAGGATTTTATTTGTAAAAAAAAAAAAAAAAAAAAAAAAAAATTAAAGAGGCAGTGTCATGTAATTGATTTATTTTTTTTAACATTTACAACTTGTTATAATGTTATCCCTTCATCATAAACATACATGGAGCGTTGCCACGATTCTTCCACTCATGTTGGAGAAATCCTTTAATCTCCATGGCAACTATTCAGCTGTGCAAAAATACCTGGTTGGACCTCCGCCTTCAATTAGAAAACCTATATGAGCTACTTAGTGAAACACAGGTAAAAACTTTGTAAAGGCGGAGTTTCAGAATGAGCAAGAGTTTCTTAAAGAGACAGAGGCCCAATGTCAAGGGGTCAAATTACAAAGCTGATTTGATATTTGATAAATATGGTATTTTCTTAACAACTGAAGGTAACATACTTACTTGATTGTGTTTTCAAATGGCACTATGTGCCTGGAAAACACATAAAGCTGCCCCCCTAAAACCATGTGTCATTTCCTTCCACCTCACATTAACCTTTCATTAGTCGATTGAATACAATTCTGACAAAAGTACATTGAAATGTGTGGTTGCAGTCTGACTAAATGTGAACAGGTTCACAGAGTATGGACAGCTTTTACCCCTGCGGAGGTGACTTCACCCAATGCAACTCAACCCCCAACAAAGACAAAAAAAAAAAAAGAAAAAAGTTTGAGCGAAGCTGAGAAACTTTCAAAGAATCCCAACCCCTCTGAGGAAAAAAGCAGCACAACTAGTTTTAACAAGCGTTAGCAGCACCTCTGACAAGCCGAGCTGACATTAATGAGGAGTAATGGTGTTGCGTGCCGGCGCCACTGTAACGCAGGAGCGGTGCAGGGAGGCAGGGTGTCGGAGGAGACGGGTTTCCAAGATCACGGCGAGAGACGAGAGAGGCCCTTTGATGTCGACGTGAGACGGGAACGGGCCCTGATGGATGGAGACCGGCGGATTACTGAATCGACTCAGAGGAGATCCCCTGTGTTTGCACACGAGGAAGGGAGACAGCTCAAAGATCCTCGCCGCGAGAGCGTACAGCACGCAGACACGGATTGTGCGTGTACTTCGGGTAATTAAAGCCAGCGTTATCTGCCGCCACACATCTTAACAGGGATCCAGCATGTTAAAGCCATAAAGTCAAGAGTCAGCTCCAAGGCCCCCCACGCCCCTGTCTGCCGGGCCCATATACAGCAATCCAACGCACTTAATGATTCCAAGCTAAGAGAGCTGGAAAGGAACACGGGCCCTGCCACAGAACGCTGGTCATTCCGGCCCCCTTTAGGTTTCTTCCAGCGGTAAGAAGACATAAACAGATGGGAGCAATAAATGAGATTCCACCGTACCCATTCTCTCCGCCTCATTCCAACGATTCGAGTGGATGGAGCCGAACACACACACAACAAAAAAAGTCAGTCATATACAGACAGAATACTGTTGTTCCTGTCAATTGGCTCAGGGGACTTTCACAGTTAAACCCCACATTTTTTTTATTTTGGATCCACAAATAGAAGTAAAATCAAATCCTGTCGGCCTGAGACGGTTTAATGACGCAGGGGCTGAATTCTTCTCTGTGGGGTAAATGGCTGTTTGTGGCAGAGCTTGATGGGAAAAGCAGCGGATGGCAGCGAGGTTTGGACCGCGGGTTCAGCACTGAAAGGTCTCCATTATCTACATCCACATAGCCCTCCTGACTTATTTTCTGTTTGGACCGACGGGCGAAAGCACAATGAGGCAGCTTATGCAAAGCTTTGGGCTTAAATAAATGATAATTTAAAAAAAAAAAAAAAAAGTTAAAAACCGGAGGGCACAGCAGAACAGAGGCTTGGAATACCTTCTGTGAAAGTGACTCATTAGGAAGAGACTGAAATGAGGGGGTAGTAATTGGGGACACTTGGTGCTTGCATTTCAAGCCATATACTTTTCAACAAATTACTTATTTAAAGAGCACTGTCCTAATACTTCAGTCAATCCCCCCGTCGTTTGGTCCTTACATCTGTATTTTTATGATTAACAGTTGGTTTTAGGCATTCTGCCACGCGCCAGCACAACGTAAGACACTAGACTCTTACATGAAACGGTCGTGTCAAAGGGTTTCAAACATAAGCACCTGTTTCAGTCGTTCCTGGGTGACCAGGAACCTCATGGATGGGCAGGGCAATGGATGACGGTCAATCAAACTGGGGACGGATCAGATCCCAGACTCCAACGACTTTCTCTGCCCACCTTTCTCACCAAAGCTTTCAAAAGGAGTGGCAAAAGCCAGCGAGGCGGATTAGCAGTCTTGTCATCGAGAACTTCTTACTATGAAATGTCTCTACTGTGAGGATGAGCTGTTGACATGTGACGACAGTCATGCATGACATAAGCAGTGTCTTCAGTGTCTTCTTGAGACACTTCTTTGAAAATACTTGCGTGATATGAGTTACGGCAACATTTGTTTTCCCTTTGGGTTAAAGTACTTTTGAATTTAATTGAGCAGAATACATAAACGTATGTTGGACATTTCCTGTCCCAGTCGGTTAAGCTCATCACTGGCACGTTAGTAGTCTGGTAAAAATCAGACACTGGTACTATTCTTTGCTTGCCCAATCGCTAACGTTTGTCGGTGAAATTTGTAATGCGGCAGTTTGTCAATATGAAGCTTACCATAAATTGCCTGCGCTCTAAACAACCATCCTGCGAAGAGAGAAGTGCCAATTCAAGCAAAGCGGCTGTTAATGCTAATTCAATATTTAGCCAAATAAACTTAGCTAACGCAGACTGAATGGCTTCGTTTACTTCCTCCACAGCTATTGCAAACACTACAGGCAGACTACAATTGTATACCGCGCAGGAAACCGATGTCATCGTTCACAACTTCTTCTGTTAGCTGATTGGACCGGTAGAAATTCTACTGGAGGAATCCAAGTCAGTGGGAGAAAGCCCAGACTGAGCTGTGAAGAGAAATTAGAATCAAATGGAATTACATATGAAGCTAGTAGCTAGCAATGTTAGCGCCTTATTGGTTTTGGTCCGCAGGCATTTAAGGAGCTACCCATGACTGAAATCCAATGATCTCGTCCCGCCTGAGCACAATTCACCACAACCCATCAAATGTGAGTAAACGGCGATCAACCCAGTGCGTTTCTACCTTAAATCCACTGACCAGCTGGTCGGACAGACATCTCACTGCTTCATCACTCCCTAGAGAAGCCAGAAAGCCAGCTAATCCTTACATATGATGACAGATGCGAAGCTGGGACTGCCTTTTCTTGGCAGCCCAGAGACACAGCAGTAAGATTGACTTGCCTCTCCGTGCCGCATTTGTCCTTTCAGAAAACACCAAGGGACGATGAAAGGGGCTCTCAGTGGCAGCTTTAAGTGTTTTGTAAAGAGATCGGCGGCTCTTGAAACTGTTTAGCTGCTGGCTCGGCAAGTAATTGGGTGACGTATCTGTCTACCGCTGTCCAACGTGAACAAAACTTAATCCACGAAATCAGTTTTTCTGGGATGTCCGACAACAACATGGCTCTCGAAGTGTGACACATGTCTTGACCGGAGTTTCTCCTTTAACTCCGGTCAAAGGAGGAAAAAAGATATAAAGTATGCATGCACATCCTTACACTAACAACTTGTGGAAGCAACGTTTGATTTGTTTTCTGCATTTCAGCAATGTTCTTCGACAGGAGTCCATAAGCATTCCACATTTTGACAATTATAGCCTGGTTTGTCTCGGAGAAGTTCTCCACATCCATAAGACCGTGAGGATTTGTCTTATCCACACCATTATGCATCTAAGCAAACACATTTCCTGTGTAGACCGCTCCAATACTTGACTTTTGCTCTGAAAAATGGACTATCGTCCTGTATAGAACACAATCAATCCTTTTTGCAAGTTTCTGCAGCTCTTCCAGTTTTGGTGTTGGTCTCCTGGACAGTTATCTGGCTCTTTGCTTTCTTGTCAATTGAACTGTTTTTGAAGAAATGTTCAGTTTTTGTACTTGATGTTCTTTATTTAGTTGTGATTATCGCCGCTGCATCGTGGTATTTAAATACTGTTCCAGAACTTTTTGCACCCTTCTCTTCACTGATACCTCTGCACAATAAGATCCTTCCGGTCCTTTCTAATCTCTCTGCAGACTTGTTTGTTTTTCATTTAAGTTGGGCTCACTAAACACTCACTTGTGGTGCAACACAAGTTGGTGCGGTTCGGCAATTCATTTTACTGTCAGACATATCCAGCTGAACTCTTATTGGGCAGGCGGAGCATCAGACTGGCTTGACGACAAGAACCAGATGCTTTCCGCTGACAGTGTAATTGCACAAATTATAATTATTAAAATAAATTCACCAAGTGGAAACATGGCAATTTCAAGAAGAAAACATAAACCCGTTTTCTAACTAAAAAAGAATTGGTGGTTTTTTTTAGCTGAACCAAAATTAGTGTGCATCGCAAAACTGCAATGGAAACACTTTTTCTGCATTACACAAGTCATGTGACCAACAACCGGATGTTACTACTGCCGTAAATGACGAACAAGACGACAGGAAATGTTAGGAGGATCATGATGCAGCATGGCTTTTAACAAGTTATCGCATGAACAATCTTGCTTGGTTGTGTTTCTTATGTAATGGAATCGCTGCAATCTGCAAATATATCTACAAATTTTTGTAACGGAGACGCAGCTGGTGATGTTTCTTTGACCTCCAGTCAATGGACTGTGTTGTGTGGTGCCAGTAGCTCCACCCTAATCGTACCGTACCATTGTCTTATGAGCCCACAGCTACACTAAGTGGGTCCAGGAACGCTACGTTACGGGTCGGTTGTATGGGACCGCTGTTGTTATGGAAACAGACAAAAGAGCGAACCGAACCGCACCGCTCCATTCTTTACTGCTCGGTGGAAAAGGCGAATAAATGTCACATTTTTATATGGCGCAATTTTTTTTCTTTCTTATCCTAGTCATTAACATTTTAACAGGGGTTTGTAGATTTCAGAATGTTAAAGGTAAAAGAGGCTCTCTGTGGAATGTTTAATGGTACTGAACCTTGCAGGGGGGAAAAAAAAGTCATTCCTTGCAAATCTGTGAACGTCTTGGGCACCAAATTTGAAATCTCTTGCAATGTGAGTCAAGACAAAAAAAAAAAAAAAGGCTCGTCGAGGTAAGCTGTCACAGGATGCAATGTGGAGAAGGAGATGAAACAAAGCATGGTGGAAGGAAACAGGAAAGCGGAGACAGCGAAATGCAGAGGGGGAACTCGGGGAGGGGAAGTTTAGCCACTGACGGCGAAGCCTTGCAAGATGTGAAGGACAGAAGCACGGGGTCTCCAGCAAAGAAGTGCACAGACTAGATCAGTTCCACAGACGAGGGAGGATAACAGGGCCCGGGTAATGAGCAAAGCATGATTTATTAATGGCCGCTTGTTAGAAACAGAGGGAACGCTGGCGAGGCTGCGCTAACAGACTGAGGTTTCTCGGGTCGGGGAGGAAGGCAGGCTGTCAGGGTGCTTGGATGTGGAACAAAATCTTCCATAAACCGCAGAGGCCTCTGTAAAAACAAACAGGCCCAGATAATGATTACAACTGGGACTCCTTTTAACCCAACGCCAAGAACAGCACTTACTGACCTATAAATATGAACCAATAGCATTTAGAAATGGTACGAAAACCCAGCGAGGATCTTGGGGTAAATAAATCCTCCTCACATAGAAACCTATTTGTCATCGAGGGCTGAAAGGCCGAATCGTGTTTGATGGCTGATGTAATCACTCGGAGGGAGAGGTGAATTATGACTCCTGATCTACCATCGCTGCAGTCTGAGACTCTGCTGACTCAACAGAACCCGGCATCTATCTCCTCCACGTTTTAACATTTGGTTATATTTCCAGATAAGTGCTTGGACTCGAGCCCGTCTAAACAAATGACACCACAGGTTCTGGGCATGCAGGAGCGCGGAGCAGAGGCTCGCCGAGGACCACACGGTCTGACTCATAAAAAAAAAAAAAAAAGAAAAAAGAAAAAAAAAAAAAAAAGAGAGCCAGGGTAAAGAAATCAGCCCAATCTTTTCATAAGCTCAATATGAGAGCTAGGCTTCAGCGTGTAATTGTCCTCCAGGAACTTTCTTTCTGCTTTGGCATTGTCTAAAGTGTACGGTGGCGCACTATGGCCTTTGTAGGTGGAAAATAAAAAAATAAATTAAATAAATTAAAAAATGGGAGTAAATTTACACCACAAAACTCAGAAGTTTTGAGAATTGTGTAAAACATTTTCTACAAAGAACAAGGACATTTCTGTGTTTGAAAGGTGAAAACATTGCAAGAGAAAACCTCAGAATTTTTTTTATATTAATCTCAAAACTTATCAGTGGAAGTTTCAAAAGAGTTGAAAATGTTCAACTTTTCAAGCTCAGAAAATTTTCTAAAGTCAAACTTTTTTGACTATTAAAACTTAAAAATGTTCTTGTTTTTTTTTTTTTTTATAGAAAACAAGACCTTAAGATTTCTGAGTTGTTTCCAGCAAAATTTATGAGATGTATCTCCAACTTTCTGGAAATTTTCACGCAATTTTCTTCACTTTTCAAACTCAGAAATGTTCTTGCTTTTTCAATAAACTTTCTCAGATCGAGCTCAAAATCTCTCCGTTTTTTTTCCCCCACCAACTTTTGACTTTTCAAACTCCAAAATATCCTTGTTTTTTCTACAAAAATTTGTTGGCCGTAGATCTACCCTTTCCCCCCTTCCAACTACAATGTCCCCAAGACCTTGTCATAAAAACAAGTGTTTATGAGCCCATTTTTGTGTTCATTTTCCAGCTTTTCGCCATGAGTCAAAAATAATAACTCGGATCCCGTCGTGTCCCGACAGCCGCTGTGTGCAGTCTTTCGCGGTTTCACACACACTGATGAGCTCAGAAAGGCAGAAAGAGAACCAAGTCGTGCTCAGACTTGCAACGCCGTCGGACCCGTCAGTAGATGTTGCATGCGCAAATTAACTCTCAGCATTTAAACGGAGGTAAACACATTGAGCATGAGCGCTGGGAAGTAAATGATAGGAATAACAGAGATACATGGTATTTAAGTATTTATGCGTGTTTGTGTAGATATGGTTTAGTTCGAGATAATTTTCCAATTACACCCTTAACGGCAGAGTGTAATCACTCGGTCGAGGTATTACTCAGGGTATTGTCATAGAGTCTGAACTATATGACTCAAAGTTGCATGACAGACTAAAGCCTAGACAGGGTGGCTGAGAAAAAAAAAACAAAACAAAAAAAAAACAACAACATGGCGAGACGTTCGAGGCAGAGCTTCAGGAAAGGCCCCTGAACACTATCTGTCCCTGCCTGATCGGCTTATAATTGACTTGGATGCAGCAAAGATGAAATAAATGCATTTCTTTAAATCCATTTCTCTACTTCCCCAACCGATGGGGGGGAAAAAAACAGTTTCAGATCGCTGCGTTTTGTGTGTCTGTGACTGTGCGCGGGCGTGTGTGTGTGTGTGTGTGTGGGAGGGGGGGCTTCTGCTGACTGAATAACTGAGTCCTCTATGGAATGAGTTTATTCATCTTCCCTTACCAAGAACGACAACAAAAAAAAAAAAAAGAGAGAAAATGAGAAAGAACAGAGTGCTCCTCTGTGTGTTCTTCAAAGAGCAGCAGCTGGCAGGCCTCAATCCACCTGGAAACCTCTGGAAATGCTTTATGGATTTCCGATGGCGGCGCTGTTAGTCACCAAGTGCATGCGGAGACCCAAATCACCTGTTTCCTCTTTTCCTCCGCATGCTAATGATAAAACGGATGTGAGCTGGGGAACGCACAACAACTGGGCTGAAGTGATGTGCTTTTACTTACATGAGAGGCGATGCTAAGTCGGCCCGTCCCGATTCGCTCTCTAATTTCCCCAGAGTGGCCGAAGAGACGCTTTAAGGGCCTTATGTAATTCTTTACATCAGCATCTGTGTGTGGTTTGGACCTCACAGGCAGCCGTATTCGCGCTATATTTGTCTCAGTTGAACCGCAGCAATCCCCTCAGAGGTACGCGTATTTTGCTACAGCCCCACAGGGGGCACTAATGCACTGGTTTGTGAACTCGCTGCTCATAAAAGAAGAAATCGAATGAAAAGAAAGAAAATATTGCTTTCCCACTCTGTAATTTATGCGTTTTTTTAATCATCTCTCTACAATACGTGTCATAACCCCCCCCCACACCCACCACACCCATTATTGCTGTTTTTCTTCCTCTGCTCCTGAAATGATTAGCAGTTTTCTGTAAGTGCCGTGTATTTGGCGCCACCCTTTGACTGGGGGTGTTATTAGCACCGCAGTCAAGGCAGTCGCAAATCTCTACACTGCACATGGAAGTTCCCTAAGATTCCTGGAGGACCCTGGTGGGGAAGCACAGATGACAACATTTATGTTCCAGAGGCATGACGCTGAGGCAAAAAGTAGACCGAAATGGGGCTTGGGAGAGGGGGGGGGGTAGGCGGGGCATAATTTTGCCTTAGGCTCCATTTCCTTAAAGTGTAATTAATCCTTCTTTCTTGAAAATGATATTACTTAGATGCTGCGGGACCTATGAGCTCTGTTGCCGACATTCCATTTATCATGTTATTCACCTGACAGAATTACAGTTTATTTTTAGCTCCCCACACCTCTTTGCTGGCATTTAATTATGCATGTCTTCTCATGCACCGACGATCTGTTATGCTGACAAAAAGGGATGCATAGTTCAAATGACAGTGATAATAAGGTAAAAAGTTTTCAGTTTTTTTCTCTTTT
Organism: Poeciliopsis retropinna; assembly: GCA_010277075.1. Classification (NCBI taxonomy): domain Eukaryota; kingdom Metazoa; phylum Chordata; class Actinopteri; order Cyprinodontiformes; family Poeciliidae; genus Poeciliopsis; species Poeciliopsis retropinna. The sequence goes on along the minus strand of VMRM01000011.1, from coordinate 18,591,401 downwards.
CAACTGTGAGGAGGTGCCTGATTAAAGGGGCAGTGTTATGCAAGATCAACTTTTGGGAGCTTTGCGTCACATTACAATGTTTTTCCCTGATTAAAAGTAGACCTGGTGTGTCGACAAATCCTTTAATCTCCTATGGCAACCGCTCAGCTGCGCAAAACGATCAGAGGGACCAAGCTCCGCCTTCAAGGATGAAGCTCCTCCTCGGTTGCAGTTTCCAATTCCTGCCTCAGCTCCTTCAGACTAGCCAGCAGCGATTAGCAAACACCGGGTGGAACTGCACATCTGCTAAGCTAATTAATCTGCTAAGTTAATTATACAAGCTACTTCACATTGCAATGCTGTTAAAAGTGTTAAGGGCTTAATAGGGGAGCGATGTTTTGACGACTTCCTGTTGGCAGAGTTTCAGAAAGAGCAGGAGTTTTTAAAAAGACAGAGGCCCAATTTTATGGCACTAAATTACAAAGTCACAGTTCTTTGAAGTAATATTTGATATATACATCAAATATTACGTAAAAATGCTTAGAAAATACTTAAAAATGCTTTATATATGCATCATTTTCTATATACAGATGGATTTTTATAGCAACTTAATGTACTCACAGTCACTTGATTGAACTACAAAATAACATTATGTGCCTGGAAAATACATAAAACATAAAACCTTTAAAGATTTCAGTTGGTCTCAGTCAAAGGCAGGGGAAGGAAGGAGTCTGACTCTGAGGTTTCTTGACTTGTGAATCATCTCTGAAGATAAAATTTAAGGGTCATTCCTGAGTCTCCCTCCTCCCTCTCCTCCACACACACATACAACACACACGTGACTAACGCTTTGAGTCAGAATTATGAAACCAACAGGCATTGATGGGGACGGAAAACACAGCGACCTGAAGGTATGTCATGTCTGGATTCTTTCCCAGGATGCCGAGCTGCACATCATCGTTTGGTGATGACTACCGACTAAAAGGGCTTCAGTCTCCCCCACATACCATCCTCCTCTGTGAGGCGGACACTGAAAATGGCACTGATTGTGCCTGAGCTGAGTTTATTTTTTAATTTTTTTTATTTTTTGTCTCTAGGTACTTATGCAGCACTCATTTCATTACGTCATGCGACCGCCGAGTGCGGGTCTCTATCCTCTCATTGATTTTCCCATTGAGAGCGAGGGGCCCAGAAGCGGCGCGGCAAAGACAGCAGCCATTGTTTCCGCTCGGATGGCATGATGATGATCTCACCGGCAGCTGCATGCCAGCCTCATGCTCTTTTGCTAGACTTCATCAAGTGAAAAGTTGCTGTTAATTACCGTTCCGTACTCGGAGCACTCGGAGAACTCGTCACTCGACAGGTCGGTAAGACAACAGAGCGAGGTGCCGGTTTAAAGAGGGAGACAATGTGCTGGGATGGAGTGCTCGTTCGCCGATCCCCAACTTGAAGTAATGGAAACCGCATTAGGATGAAAAGAAAACAGGACGCGCTGGGTTAGCGGCGGATGTCGGCCTCGGCGTTTTTCGTTCAGGAAGTGTGCAATTAAAGGTTGCTTAACCGGTCGGCCAGAGATGTTTGCTTTATAAATTTGAGGAAACACAGTCAAGACAAGCTGGTGTTCCCCTCCCGCCTCCCAAAGGCCCAAGGTTTAAGACTGACATGTTTCCATGAGTGATTGACTTTACCTTGGGGGGTCATCACACATGGATAAGATAAGGGAACATTTTGTGACAGCAAACGACGATACGTTTCTTTGCTTTTCGTGCTTTTATCTGTCAGGAAGTAAAGATAAAAGAACCTCTCGCTAGCCATGAGCTGGGTCGTCTTGGTATGATTAAACCTTTCACGTAATCACTGACAGACAGACCACTTGTGAATATATAAATACAGTTGCAGACAGAAGAAGCCAGTGAAGCAAAATCACCATTATGGGATAAGATATACAGGCTTTCAGGTATTGACACTTGGGCTCTCTCCAAAACAGTCTAAATTATTGATGCAGTGAGCATGTGCGATCAATGGCATCTGCCTGACGGAGGCTCAGCCTTGCAGTTTGTCTTTTATCGGCTCGTTCTCATTGCTCTTGCGGCTCTCGGTACCCATCGCATCTCTCCCTCCTCCCCTCCATCAGACGCATTTGACAAACCCATTCTGCACAATGTCAGCGATTCCTTCAAAAAAAGTTCCAGAGGAACCCTTACGTCAGTCTGTAAACATATCGTGCTTTCTTTCCCTTATGGAGACAAATGTGTTGCCCAGATGCAGGTGTTTCCATGCCAGTCAAGAGCGAGTCCGCAGACGAGGAGACGGCTCATCGACTCGTCTGACGGTGTAATTTTTGAGTATTTTTCCACCGAAACCTCCGGCGGAGAGCTCCTACTGCTTCAACTATTGAGCGTCAGACAAAGGCGGTTGATATGCGCGATGAAGCTGGGAAATTCAAGTTTATAAGAAGGAATGAGAGCGGATGATGAAATGTAGAAGAGGGATATCCAGAGTCAATCGGAGATATGGTAGCAAGAGCTGAATTGTGTCACAAGACGGATTGTCAAGGGGAAAAAAAAAAAAAAAAAAGCTGCTTGCATTCTTTTTTTCTCTCCTCAAGCCATGATTCTCCTTTTAAAAGGACATCTGTCCATCTCTGTGTTCGCCAACGGGGGCTGATTAATGACCTGGCTAACCCAGCACTCAATACTCAACCACCACTACACCAATCTAATTAGCCAACGAAGACCGCCCATGACTGTAGCATCTTGTCCTCCTCCTCTCTGCGCATCAGAATGAGGCAGCATTAAAATGGATGGACAGAGTGAAGGAAAAGGCCTTGGACTCAAAGGCTGCCCATCATGAATAATAAAACCGTCTGGCCGAGACGGGAGTCCGCGAATGATCATGAAATATAAAATGAATTGATTGCTATGCATCTGACTGCGCACCAAGATGATTTGTACATGCCGGGAGGGCGCCCCGGCTTGCTGCAACGCCGCTGACGTGCTTAATGAAAGAGAAATGAGAATTTCTACTCTTCTAATGCCACCTGTGATGACTGGAGCTCGGACGGCTCGGCACAAGTGCAACTCATTCCTACGGAGAGCAGAAATCATTAGCCGACCGTAAACCCTGCCGCAGCCTTCGAGATTAGAAATTCAAAGGTGGTGGGTGGGGTGGGCTTGTGGGGCTGGGGGGATTCAAGGTTTTGATCTGATTAGTGCTGGGAATTTTAGCTCAACCATTACAGCACAGAGTCCAGAGTCTTGGGGGAAAAAAAACAAAAAACAGCTACATTTTAGGGCCAAGTCAAATCGATACGGCGACAAGGCCAAGAAAAAGAGCTAATTATTTTCATTTAAAATACCCTGAGTTTCCATTGCAAAATGAAAACTTTGTCGATATTCCGCTGATATTGAAAAAACACAATTTCTTTCAATTGTGGTATCGTTACAAAAAAAACAAAAAAAAAAAACATGCTGCACCGTCAACTTTCAACTACTTCCTGTTTTCTTCTTTGAGGTTTTTGCTGGTGTCAACATCTGGCTGTTGATCATGAGTGAAAAGGTTTTGCCAAGTAAACCAATCTCAATACAGATGAAAATAATAATCTCCTCCTAGCAATAAAACATTTTATTGAAAAGGGAGAGTTATTTTGCTGCTATTAAGGAAATTTATTTTCAAAATGTCACATTGTGCCATTATGCGGCCAATGGAAACGCAGCTTACGACAGGGCAGCTTGAAAATCTCTCCACATTTGGCTTTTAGCAAAGGACTTTCCTATGAGAATGACTAATACTTTTTTAACAGAGGTTTTAAGGGTGGCCTTGCTTCTTCCTGATCCACTCAGACGCACAGTGAGTTCCTCTGCGGGACACGTTGGGCCTTGCCAAAGCCTCCTACTCGCACAGGTCGCCAAACGCGCACACACACACACACACACACACACACACACACACAAGAGGACACACGTGGAACTGTGTACGTATGCGGTTACACACCGATTAAATTAGCTTGAAGGAACAACAGAGGCCCTTAGGACAATATTTTCATTGCAATAATAAGGGAAAAAAAAGCTTGCTTATGTCCCTCCCCGAGCAAATATTTGGCTTTGGGTCAACTCTATTATCTATCCCTTGAGATATCCCCCCGGGGCCAAACTTTTAAGAAATGAAGCATAAGCTGCTGAAAAAAGTCGGAAAAGAAAAACCGCCTGTGTATTTATAAGAGGCTGGGGTCTTGGGTTCATAAATCAAAGGCGGTTCAGATGCATGGAGGTAGGGCTGTGGTGGGGAGGGGGCTGCGGGGAGTTCTTTGTGATGTGAGTGGACTCGGTATACGTGTCTTATCCCCACCGTGGGATGACAGAACTAAATCCTTAATCTTCCCACATAAAGTTCCCTTGGTGGGTGATGATCACTCTGTGAAGATAAGCCAAGAGACAAAAAAATATGACAGCGCCTGAGCCAGTGTGTGTGTGTGTGTGTGTGTGTGTGTGAAGCTTGGCAGGTTGCCTGGATTAAATCTGAGCATCTCCGGAGGCAGTTTCAGTTCCAAAGGATAGGAGGGGAAATTATCAGGTAGGACTGGAAGACAGAGGCAGCCGCGGGAAGACAGGTAGATAGTGGAAACATCGGTGTGAAAGACTGACTAAGAAAGAAGGGACGGATGAAGGGATGACTTTCTGTCGGGGAAAGTGAAGAATGGGAACATTTGCAGAGAGAGGGAGATTTCAGGTACAAACGAGAAACAATTGTTTCTTGGTTCGGGCCAGCTGTCTGTGGCAAAGTTAAGTTTTATCCATCCATCCTGAAGCATGGGGCTCTGCCCAGACAGGTAGTCAGTCCATCACAGGAAATGTGGATTTTTCTGGCTAGAAATTCGGTTTAAATTGTGCGACTAGCAAGAAAAGACAGAATAGACAAAGAACATCTATTTAAACCAATTCTATATTTAACTGTTTTCAGAGACTTGGTCTATTGGATTCCATGAGCTGCTTATGCTTTGTGTGGTCCAGTGAGGTGGCACTGAGAGGGGTTTTTTCTTTTTTTGGTGAAGAAATACATACGGTAGGAAGACGGCCTTCTAAAAATGAAAACGTGATGCAATACAGAGTACACTTGCAACAAGGAGCTGCAAAGATGTACAACTTAAACGCGTTTTTAAAATCAATTTTTGAGCATTTTGAATTGATTCAGAATTCCAACCACTAGGAAACTGCCATTCTTTGAGAATCGAATGTTTCCTGAGCTTCTACAGACAACCATGGATTCACACATTCATAACTAGGGACATTTCTGATCGGAAAGTGACCGTAATGTATACGTTTCTGAACTCTGGGAGGGTCTCATCATGACATAAGCCCACCTTCACACAGAGCAATTGGCAAATACTGTTGCTTTTTTAATCTCATTTGTCCTTCCATGGTCGCTAACGTTGCTTTATTGGAATTAAGTGCTTTTGGTACGGGAGGAAAACAGAAGGCGTATTACCTGAATCCACTCCTTGTTTGAGTCCTCTGCAGGCGTCCAGGCATTTTCGTAGTAGTTGAGTCTGGAGCGCTCCGGGGACCAGCTGGGGTTGTACTGGGATGAAGCCATGATTTGGTCTGATGCTATCTCCCCCGACTCCATTCCCAACGGATCGCTGCAGTCAAAGTCTGAAAGGCAGAGGGAGGGGGAGAGAGGAGATGAAAAGGGAATCAGAAAGAAAAAAAAAAAAAAAAGATAGAGGAGACAGTGAAAGACTTTCAGCTGAATTCTAAGCAGACAATATGTAGTCAAAGAATGTGTCTTCTGTGTCGCCCCCCTCCCTCTCTCCATGTCCTCCACCTAGAATCTGAGAAAATCTCCAGGGCGGAGGAGGAGGAGGCCTCCGCATGACTGGCCGGAAGACAACAGCACGTCGAAGGCAAACCCTTTCTATTCCTCTTCCAGTGCTTCTTAATGGACGCTGGAGGGAAAGCGTCCGAGGTGTAAAAATGTCTTCATGAAACATTCAGTGTGGTTTATGCTCGCATTCGGTGCTAACAGTGACTTTCGCTTTAGTTGTCCTCCCTCCACTGCCTGAACGGGTTATATCTCCCTGAGGGGAGTTTATCTTTTTTTCTTTTTCTTTTGCAAACCACAATGCTCTCTTGGTCCGAACGGGAGCATGTAGAGTCGGGGTGTGAAGGAATGCTTTGAAAATAATTTGAAAAAAATTCCCCCCGAATATAAATTCCGTTGCTCATTTTTGAGGCCTTTGGATGAAGAGCAGCACCGGAGAGCCGCGCGGCGGCAGCCTGAGCGCTAACGCAGATGGTCTACCCCATCTGCCGCACCCTGACTCAACGGGGTCGCCGTGCGCGCGGCCCCCGGTCTCGATGCGCAGCTGCACGCGCGCGAGCTCGCGCCTGTAAGTACGTCAGAGTACTAATAAACTGTCTCGCACCTCTCCCGCTTTCTCTCTGTGGAAAACAACAACAAAAAAAACCTTTAAGCCAACATTATTAACCAAGATCATCGGAAACACAGAGAGGTGTTTTGTTTTGCCTGAGCTTATATCTGATCATGTGGCTTACCGAGGCACGGTCGGGGCTTAATGGCTGGGAAAATACGAGAGAAGGAACAAAAATAAAAAGGAGAAGATAAGGCCTGTTTTCATCACCTTATCGCGTCTCATCGGAGGTTTTCAGCCACCCTTCGCCTCGCCACGTAACAGCATAAAAAAGAAAAAAAAAAAATCTACTGTGCATTATGCATTAGGGGATTATGAAAGATTCAGTTGGTACAAGCTTGGAAAAGCCAGGGCGATATTTGGGGACTTTCTATCTCTGGGAGCGTTTGAGACGATGATGCAAAAGCCAAGCAACTCGCTCTTCGATGAAGTATTTACCGATGACAGGTCAGATCGTCAACTGTTCCCGTCTAATGGCGAACGTAAAAAGTTGCATTGCACAATCTGACTTTTAGGAAAACCACCCGCAGTGGCAGCTCTGCTCGTTACGTGGAGGCAGGCCTTGTTCCTCTTGTTTTGTCTGTGCTTCAACATCCTCTCCCTTTCCCCTCCTTTGGGCAAGACAAAATCCCTTTTGGAGATGATTAGTAGACTTGTTGAAAGTCATCCACCTCTGTTGCTATTCAGAGATGGACCGTGTGTGTGTGGTGGGTGTGTGTGGGTGTGTGTGTGTGTGTGGGTCCCTGTGTGCAGGGTGGTCTGGCCGCCGGACAGATTTATGAGCCTTACCAGAGCTCGTCTTCCTTAATGAAATGTTTAGATGGAGCGTTTTGCAAAATGGGGTCAGCGGGGGTCGAGCCCCGTGACAGCGATGTGGCATGTAAAAAGCCCTGGGGGTGTGTGTGAAAAGAGTGTGCGCTCTCGCAGCCGTCCAGACAAACGTGTTCCTCGTGAGCCATGCCATCGCCGCAACGAGGAAGCAGGAGCCGTTCGTTTAATAACTCTCAAACTCTGCTCAGCGACTGGCAATTTGTCATAATTGGACAACATTTGCTTTCTGCTGTGATTATTACTCCTCTGGTGCTTTAATCTGCTTCCCTGCAACTCTTTTACACATCCTTGCCTGAGCTTAAGCTCCTCAACTTTCCTTAACCTCTCTGGGTGCATTATGTATGTTTTTCCTAACTCAAAAATGGTTATTGGCCGTTTGAGCCATAGGAATGTAAAAAGTAGTTTAGTTTGGGGGAGATTGAGCAGGTGCTTTGAAAAAAAACACAAGAACTTTCAAGGCAATAGTACTTTCTCTATGCTTAACACTTATCTCCAAAAGGTAGAGTTAAGTGACGGTTAAGACAATATTGTGCCGTTAAACGAGAAGCTGCAATGATTACGATGTGCCCACACCTTTAGGGAGAATCATCTGGTAGAACTACAAGCTTTTCTTTGTGTTTAGCCATGTGAGAGAAACGTCATGTGGTAGGACTTACTGTGCATCCTATCTGCAAACCAGTGATAAAAGTAGAACTTATGGAGAACCATTTCACTCCACCCTTTGGATATATATGAGCGCGTCTTAGAACCACAGGAGCATTTAAGAATATTTCGGGACAAAAGCAAGAAATGACTTAAAATAACTGAAAAATAAATGTAAAAGTTAATTACTGTTGCCAACCAAAAGTTGTGTTTAAGGTGTCACCATTTTTCTTTAGATGCTTGTACTTTACCAGAAAGTGAAACTGCCTTTAGGATTTTTGAGAAAGGAAAGGTCTGGTTTAAGAGCTTCCTTCTTAAAGAATTTCATTGAAAATAATTCAAACTAAGCAAGAAGCCATAACATATATGGTAAAAAAAAAAAAAAAAAAAAGGTCTGACATACAAGTAACAAATCATCAGCATAAAATGATGAGTGTTGAATAAGGACTATTAAGCACAGCTATGTTAACTGCATCGAATAACAGTGGACTAGGCAGCATACAATGTATAGGGATGAGATGTTTTGATTTTTGATTGTTAGGACACATTCAGGCTCTACTTAATGAAGAGCAAATCAAAAAAATGACAAATCTTCCCATCACACAAACAGATCAATTTCACAATTTCAAAGGTTGTCTTATTACTTCATATTCTCATTATTCAATACATTGAGGAGAAGTTGAATATTGAAGCTATTAAAATCGACAATAGTAGAAGTGAAACACGTGTTTTTGTTTTTCCTTGTTTAATGAGCTTAAGACGCTTCACGAGAAGAAGCGTGGCGCTCGCTCTGCATTAATGAATCTGAACAGAACGCAATAAAAGCATAGCTATCGTTAATGAGACAAAAGATTTGTTTTTCTGCTTGTTTTCCATGGCTGCCAGAGCTTTTACAGTTGCATCAACGGGTTTCTCCTTCTCCCTGGTTGAGCCAGCTCACCCTCTGGGACGGTGCGGTCGAGGACGGTGAAGTTGGCAGAGAAGCCTTCCTTAGCGATGGCGCTGTCGGTGTTGATTGTCAGAGCCAAGATGCCTGTGTAGGAGATGATCCTGCCGGGGGTGTTCTGACCACAGTACCTTCCGATGTAAGGCCCGACTGCAGAAGGAAGCGAGAGGAAACCACAGACATTACAATCATGCACAAAACTTTGTCAGTGTTCCACTAGTGTTGGAAAAAGTAGATTTTTTTTTTTTTTTGTAACATGTCTATTAAAGAAAAAAAAACAAAAGCATGCGGCAGAACGAGCCTCCAAACACTTCCTGTTGTCGTCTTCTCTGTGGTCTGCGTGCCAGTGGCGACATCTGGTTGTTGGTCACATGATTTGTCCCATGCAAAAAGAGCTAAACAAACCGATTTCTTTACGGCCACAAAAAAAAAAAAAAAAAAAAAAAAAAAAAAAACAAACAAAAAAACATCTAATCTTAGAGCAAAAACAAGTTTTTTTTCAAAATGTCAAATTGAGTGATTTTATGTTCAGTAGAAATGCAGAAAGTCAGTCTGTCTGGGCGAAAGTCTGTCTCATGTTGCGCCATTATCTTCCTGCCACCTCCTGTCGTCTTTTCCCCCAGTGGTAACGTTGGTCATGTGACTTGTGTGATGCGGAAGATGTGTTTCCATTGCAGTTTTCCGAAATGAACCAATTTTGATTCGGCTTAAAAACACGAATCTCAGCCAAACGACAAAACCTTTCATCAAAAGACGGGAGGTTTTTTTTTGTTGTTGTTTTTTTCCAAATTGCCGTGTTTCCTTTCAGCACATTTATTTACTAAAAGTCAAGCTTTATGGAAACGCAGCTTGACTTAGATTAACTCAATATTTGTTGGGTTGCCTCAGTCCTGTCACACATGGGTTTAACTAGTAACTTCCCCCCTACGGAGGTGTGAAAACTCGTGTGTCGGTGAGGTATGGCACTGACCCCATAAAGAGGAATGAGAAAAACTTCCTGGCATTCCAGACCCGCTTTCCTGCCGGACACAAAGAGAAAGAAGGGTGACCTGTGGTGTGGGGCCAGGTCACCGTCTTCGTCTATTTGCTCGGCTGTAAATACCAGGAGCCCCGGACTCATTTTCTTTGACGGCCACGGCCCGGCTGGCTTTGCAAAGTAAGTCAAATAGGCAGAGGCAGAGCGGTGGACAATACAAAAGTACAGAGGGCAATAATAAAAGAGAAAGAAGTACGCGTTCCGCTGGGAGGCTTGAGAAGAATAGGGGAAGATCGGGGAGAAACTTTCAGCGGGAGACAGAGATAACGAGAGAGGGACCTGGGAGGGGAGAGCGATAGGAACGAGGGAGGGAACATGGTGACCTTGCTCCGGTCCTTTGATGTGTGCCGTGATCCATGCCCGTTTATGAATGTGTGTTCCTGTCAGCGCGTGGGGGACCTGCAGCTTATCTGCGATTAGTAATGCTGTGATCAGCGGCGAGTGACAGTCCTGCCTCCCCAAGGCCTCCTGTCATCCGAAACGTGCCACTTCCAGCACAACTCCGACATAAAAGGCAAAGGCCGGGCCGCGGGGGCGAGGGGGCGCGAGGCGTGGGAGGGAGGTGTTTATGGGGCAGCGGTGTGACGGCTCAGGTTAATCTTCGTAAACCAGGTGTCCGGTATATATTTGAGAGAATATGGTGTGCATTAAGGCCTGGTAAGACCTGGGCTAAAGGAAAGAAGAAGAAGAAGAAGATGAAAAAAAAGCTTATCTGCTGGATTATCTGCATGACTCCACTGCGGCATAAAATTTTAAAGAATCTCGACATAAACTCTGCGCCTTGCCCTCTGCAGGGAGGAGGAAGAAAGCCAGAGGTTCTTCTTTTCTTCTCCAGCTTCTGTCCGGTGAGGTGTAGTTTGAGAGGTGAAGGGTGTGTGTGTGTGTGGGGGATAAGGAGGTGTGAATCCCCGGCTGCTTGCCCGGACATCTCCAATCTCGGCACACTCCAGCAGCAAGCATGCCTCCTGTGCTAATGCGCTATTGATCCGGCAGGCACAACAGGAACCGCCTGGCAAAAGGCAACACTCTATTTTCCTCCTGTGGCTTATTTTTATCCACCGCTATCTGTCACGCACAGCAACCTTCAAAGGGTGTTATGGAGAAGAAGAGAAAAAAAAAAAAAAACGGAAAAAAAGAAGAAGAAGTTCGTGACAAGTTTCTGCCACTGTCGGACAAAAGGAGACCTTCGTTTGCTTTATCCTACCACTGTCCTCTGTTAATTTTAATAACTAGAGCAGACCGGAGAAAATGTTTCCCGCTGTCTTCTGTAAAAACTATGTCTCAGAAGGCGATAATAACCGGACATTTTCTCTTTTTTCTTTCCTCTCTTCGACCGTCTGACGGTCTTCTGAATCAGGCGCGAACCTTGGAAATGAGACGTGCGAAAGCTCGAGGGGGGGTGGGGGGAGAGCGCCCGCGAACGAGCCCCGCTCCCAGGAATCAAAAGGTCACCTCTGCAAAGTTAACATCTTCAGAGATGTGAACTTTAACTAAGCCCCCCTGCCCACTCCCCCCCTGAAACAGGCGCCTGTGATTAACACTTCAACCTTATCACCCGGAGAATGCACGGAGCAGCGAATACTGATGCGCGCCGGGGTGTGCGTGGCTAGATAGAAAAAAAATAAATAAATTCTTTCAGTTTTCAGCCGCGGACGGGTGAGACAGGCTTTCATCTCGCCTGCACCGGGAGTTGGGATCGCCGGCAGAAAGAAAAAAACTTCAAGATGTGATTTTGCTCGCCGAGTTAAAAGACTAATCTCAGGCTGTGGAGGCAGTGCTTTGAACCCTCCTCGCCCTCATCTCAGCCCCATCCCGCTGACTTATAAGATGAATAGATTTTTGAAAACGGTTTCAGGGCACCGTTTGATTGTGCGTGTTTGCATGTGAGCGTACGCCAGCACGGTTTGGTTCGACTGAGGTCCGAAACGGTTTAACTGAATGAATAAATTAGCTGTTTTGTTTTTTTGTTGTTGTTTGTTTGTTTTTCTACCTCATTGGTGGGAATCGCAAAAGGAGGTTACCCCGAGGAAATTCCTTTTTGAGTCATTTCCTGTGAAACGGAATTGTCAAATGAAAACAAAACCTCAAACATCTACATCCTGGATTAGACCTTGAACTCCCAAATGTATTGGCCCGGAAACATTATCGCAAACGGCCAGCCTGTGACATGAAAAACAAAAGCGTGGGATGCTCTTTTAGGAAGAAGGAGTGTTTGGCATTGAGCGACGACTAAAGTTAAGCTGATGACGACTGAAAGATGTCTGCAGACCACCGCGTCGGGGTAAAGCCGTCTCACTGTGCGGAGATGGTCAGCAATAAATAAAGCTCTAATAAATGAAACTGAAACCAGTACTCTACTCTGCTGTATTATCCTGCAACACAGAAAATCCATTTTCCTTGGTATTCACAATGTTTGGTAAAATAAAAATCTCGTTTTAGTAATAAAACTACATTGGAAACCAGTGCCAGCAAACAGCTTGTACCAAGACCATTGGCATGTAAAAACGTAGCAGAGGCACAAGTAGTGAATAGATGGTAGATGCAAGGTAATATCTCCATTTCTGCTTCAACAAATGGCTCACAAACCACAAACTTTGATGCTCCTGAGTTGGTGTTTTAATGCTTCTCCAGTCCTAAGGCAATTCTCAAAAACCACGGAAAGCGTCTCTGTGATGTGTTTTCACAAACCATTTGAATGTTTAATGAAACTTTTCAAATTGCTTCCCAGTCGCTGACTCACTGTCCCTATTTTCAAACAGAAAGATGCCACAAACCATCTAGAAGTGGTGGAAGCATCCTCACTGCTTTTTGTTACTACGAGAAGTCTTTGTTAGCTCACCTCATCAGCAGAACAGGGCGAGTCAAAAGCGACTTTCTTCCCAACACCAAAATAAAAGTCTCAAACGTTTCTGAGAATCGGAACAATATGACTTCCCCAGATAAAGTTATAAAGTCGCTGTAGATGAATAGTGCTTAAATGACATATGTTGTGTTTAATATTGCTGTATTTTGTGACATGTCATTCTGTCACACCTTCATTTTTCCAAAGCTGATAGTAATAGCAATAAAGAAATAAGTAAAGATTGTTCAATGAATAAGTAGAGATTTTTTAAAATTTGAAAATAGCTCAGATACTTGAAGTGAATGTATTTAGCAAATTCGTGAAGTCAGGCTAAAACTTTAATATACCTTCAGCCTCTAAATGGCTGGAAAATGTTTCCTAAGCAATGAGTGGAATATACATCAACAGGCATTAGTGGTAACCATGGATATGTGGTCATTTAGGATGAGTTCATTATAATACTCTGCGAGTATTAACTCAAATCTACATTTCAACGTTCTGCTTTTCTTTTTTTGCTCACCTCCTGGAAAACCGTCCCAGATTTCCAGTCGGTCGTAGCGGCAAAAGACACCAGCAGGGGGCGTTGTGTCGGGTTCCAGCTCGAAGCTCTCGAACTCCAAAATGATTTCCGACATCTTTGGGGCGAAGATCATGAAGGTGCAGTCGAGGTTGTTGGGGTACTTCTCTGGGAACCCCGGAGACTTTATGACGCCGCTGTTGGAGGTGAAGTTCTTGGAGCACTCGGGTCCTACAGAAGCAAGAAACAAGACGGTAAATGACAGGATGGGAGAAAAAGGGAAACTCAAACACATCAAAATGGTGAAACGTCCTCTGCTTCCCTTCCAGTCTGTTAAGACTAGAATAGTTTATGACCCTAAGTTGAGGGACCACCTTCGTGGCTCTATTCACCAGGTGCCACATCTGGATCTCCTAACTTTGCCCCTGAGTTACTCTTTGTTTTCCCCCACCGCTTTCTTGGGCAAGCATCACTCCACATCCCACTGTGTACGCTAAATCAGTGATTCCTGGAACATCTGGACTAACCCCCGTAAACATTTGTCAACGGCCTCAATCACCAGAGTCAGAGAACGACGAATAAACAGTTTGAGTCAAGCCGTAGTCCCTCCTTGTCTCACACGCGCATGAGCCCTCATCCAGACATGTCGCCAAAACCCATGAGAGGTGCTCAGGCCTGGATGATGGAAGGGAGAGCAATGGCTGCGCATACATCAACGCACACGCTCGCACTGTTTTACACAGAGGAAAGTCAAAATATTTATGCACAGCTCCCTGGAGAGCTGCCTTTCAGCTGATGAGGAACGTTAACATGCTTCCCATAGTAGCTGCCTCTCGTGAGCACAAAATTATGATTTGAAAATTAATGGTATGCTAAAAATAAATAAATAAAATAAATAAATCTTACTCCCAACAGCTGTAAGATGATTTTTTACAAGCATAAGGGGAAGCGAAGTTAGGATTTGCAGGCTCCAATCCGGGTCTAAGCTTTGCTCAATGCAAATACACATAACATCAGGTATGGAGAAAAACAAAACGAAACAAAAAAAAAAAAACTGGAGAAGTACTGTCATTCAGGGCAATTATTTGGGGCCATTAGCGGCAGAAATGTACCCAGGATAACATCATTTTCATGCCAGTCTGGCAGCTGGCGCTATGAGTGCAGATGGGGCCAATAGAAACCAAAATTGTAGGGAGTTATCGCTGGATAGAGCCGCTGTGCTGCAGTCACTGTAGCTTAAATGAATGTGGCAAACTGCTTTTTTCCAGCGTCACTCAAGCATCTTTCCCGGCTCCTAATTGAAGACCATCAGGCCCACTTGAGACTGTCCACCAGCAGAGTGAGTGAGGGGCTGGAGAGCCATATTGATTTTCTTTCTTTCCAAGCTGAAAGCCACGGCGAGCAGCATTTTGACTCGAAAAAGAGTTGACATTTAGCACAGCAGCTAAAGTGTGGCCTTCGAGAACAGTGGGTGCCATTAATTTCACAGCTTCCCCCTTGTATTTACTTCAAGAAAATGGAGAGATTTTGCTGAAAGATGCTATTCCTTGGATGTAGTTCTGCACTTACCTTTGCTGCATTTGGGATAATGTCAGACATTTTGTGGTGGGAGGAAAAAAAACAATAGATGGAAGCCAATTCTGTTAAAATCGTTGCTGGAGAGTTGGAGTACTCTTCAGAGCTGTCGAATTTCCAATGGATATTGGGCGCTAAATCTCACTCACTTGCCTGCACCCTGACACTTACAGCTGCCCAGAACAGATTGGAGGTTTGGGGGTGGTTTACTTACAAAGGGTGCATTCACACTAGCCCCATTTAGTCCGCTTTAATCAAACTCTAGTTTGTTTGCCTGGAAAGTCTGGTTTGGGGAGAAAACCCAAACCAACTGAAAACCCTAAAAAAACAAACAAACAAACAAAAAAACCTATGTCTTGTTTTGGTTGAAGAAAACTCTGGCGTTGTTTGAATTAAGTAGATTCAAGTGGAAAAATACAGGAAGCGCACAACAGCACAAAGCATTCTGGGTAACTATATCTTAAACAAATGCTGGTGTCTACTGCTTGAGGGAGAAATAGCTCATGGTCTTTTACCCAAGAGAAATCCTATAACTGCTAAAATCTGAAGCTATACTCCAATTTTGTTTACATTTTGTGAAGGAGGAAGTTGCACTCTTCTTCAGAGGTTTCTATGTCGTTGTCTTCAGTAGCCGGCACCACTACAGGCGAGAAGGTGAACAGGTTTCTCAAAGGGTTTGGGCCGCACCAGCTGAAAATGTAGCAAACGCGGCAATTTTGGTCTCCAATCAAGCCAAGTCTACTGGAGTATCGAGTGTGAAAACACCATTAAAATCCCAAATCACACAGAACTCCCATACATTACCTTAAATGTGCAATAAGCTGGAACATGAGACTTTTCAATTTCGTCCTTCTGCCTCTGCTCGGGCTGCGACTCCCTCAAAGTGACGTGTGAGGCAAACATTTATGCAGACATGTGTATTCTGAGTCTTTAAAATAAAACAGAAGTACCTGGAGAGAATCCTCGCAAGCACATGGAGTACGTGCAAAATTCTCATAAAACGTCCCTCGGCAGGACTTGAACCCATGCCATTCTTGTGGGGACTTAACAGCGATAACCATCTTTTTGTGTGTGTGTGTGTGTGTGTGTGTGTGTGTGTGTGTGCAGCTCCTCAAAGCAAGTATCTCTAACCAAATAAGAATACCTGCTTATATTTGTGGTTGTTTGTCCTTTTTGCCTTGTCCCACATCACTTGTCTTGCATTTTTTATAAAGACATTGATCCGGCTCAACTGTGCGGTTTCTCTCTTCTTACTGAATTATCATGACTGAGGTAAAGCCAAGGGCAAACCTCTCTACTGACAGCTTTAGTGTCCCTGGCTGTATACAAAGGAAAACAAAAATGGACTGGCCAGAAAGACAGAATGCTCCAGTTGCTCCCACTGGGCAGATTATCATCTGGCAGATCTCTTTTATCTACTACTTCCTTGTAAGGGAGGGGCTAACTCCCCAGCTTCTCTTTACTACACCCACAATGCTTTGTGCTACAATGAGTGGTGGGGATATGGAGGGGGCTTTTACTGATAGTAGTCATGTGTCCATACACACACACGCACACACACACACACATTTTGTGTTGACGGGGAGCTTCTGGAGACAAATATATTGAAGGGTCAATTGAATTCTTGCTCCCTGCCCCCAAACTTAATCTCTGTCTCACCTTGTGTTGTTTTATTGGCTCACTGTTCATTGTTTCTCCTGGCGGACTCCATGCCATCATGGGGAAAAAAAGGTTAAAGCAAAAGGCTTTTGTAAATACATCTGCAACAGAAAAGCAATAGTTCTGTCTGCAGCCCAAGCACTTCTTCCAAACAAACAGCCACAGTTATGGCCGGACGCTTAAGGAAGGAAAGAGAAGTGACCTTGAGCGTGCGTTTTCTAGCGCCCTCCGAAAGTGCCGCTTGCGACCCGGCTCAGTGAGTGATTAGACTCTTTTTCAATGGGTGAAGTTTGAACTTGGGGGGCTGGTGCGTAATGAAGCTTTGATTTTAATCTGGGCAAGTGTTTGAGACTTGGAACGAATCTTCAATAAATTTGCGCCTGAGAGAGCGGGGTGTCTTTCAGGCACTGGCTTCCCCGATGACTTGTTTCTCTTTGACTCTATTAAACCGTTGCTGAAAAGCGGACCAGAGCTAATCATAGGAACAACATTTGGTCAAGAAAGTGGTACTAAATGTGACATTTTTTATAGTCCTTCCCTCTGCCTCCTTCCTTCTCAGTGGCCCCACGTTGTTCTTTTTCAAGCTAATCTCCGTTTCAGGGCTACAGTGTCACCACTGTTTATGTACCATGTTGTTCTCTGGCTGATCACTGCCCAGCCCCATTCCTCATGCCTTCTGTATACTCCCCCTCCCACCCCTCCAATTCATTTTCCCCTTATGTCACACTGACAGACGGCCTGATTGCTGGTGGAAAATTAACTCTTTCGGCACTACATCAACCATTAACCAGGAGCGTGTGGTGATCCAATCACTGAAACAGATGGGGGACGGCAGGTTTACACTCACCGACAACCTTCCATACATCCTGAGGCTCAGCTACGCCGACATGGTATTTACCACATAAACTGCACTCTTGACAGGCCGCCCCACCTCAGCTGAGGGAGAGAGGAAACCTGCCTGATAAGATGAGGTACAGGCTGGGGAGCAGTCTACTTCCTGACCGCTTCAAAGAGGTTTGTCATCTGGCGTAACCGTGCCAGATGCTGCCGGGCTTGTGCCACTTACCGAAGCCCCAAAGTGTCCCATACACTCGTGTATACATGGAAGCGTTCTCATTGTGAGATGACGAGGATTTCTGAATGAAAGGTTTTGTTTTGCAGTGGGACATGGTGAATCGACTTTCAGCAGAATCAGTCACCAGCTGCGTTTCCATTCACCACAGAATCACGCAATTTGAAATGACAAAAATAAGTTTGCTTAATGGAATCGAGGCACTTTCAAAAAAAGCTGAGGCAGACGTTCCTCTAATGCTTGAATAAGACACCGACGTGTCCTAGCTAATAGAGCCACTGCAGCCAGTTTGACCATGTTTTTTTTTTCCTCTAGTTGATACAATTTATCTTGTTCTTCTGTGTTAAACCTGGTTTCTTTCCTGAACAAACCATTTGAAGGCACTAGTGCAGCCAGTTTTTATTACTATGTTTTTGAACTCGTACTACTCCTTTGGAGCTCATTTTCTTAGCTGCCACTAATGAGTCATGTCTTCCTGTAGGTTTCTTCCTATTGAATGAGTTTTTTTTCCCCTGTTGCCATCTGGATTCCGAACATGAGGGATGACCGGGAAGCTATATTTAGCATTTGATTTGGATCTGCATTGGTTATTGTAATGGCATGTTGTTGTGAAACTGTGCCATGTACATGAACTCAATGGATTTCTGAAGAAGACTAATCTCGAGAAACAAACGGTACACCTTTGTCAGTTTTAGGTAGCATGATGTTTTCAAGTTTTCCCAAGTTAAGCCCATGTTGGAGTAGCACACTGAGGCTGTCCGACACAACTCTAACTCTGTGAAGAACAGTGGTTTGGGAGTTACAAATCTTGATTATAACATCCTTACTTCATTATTTCTTCAAACAAAAAACAATAACAACCAAGGCAACTCCTTTCAGCTCAAAAACTCCTGCATGCCGTCTCATTCCCTCCCCTCCTCTCCCACCCTTGCCACTCTTTAGCCAGTGAAGCGTCGCTGCCAATTTGCAGGCTATAAAATAAATAGCCCGTGCTAATTAAGATGGCTGGATGGGACCGAGGAGTGGAGAGGGGTAGAGAGAGTGATGTGGAAGCAGCTAAAGGGAGCCACAAAACAACCTGTTCCCTTCCAATTAAACACTTTGCAGGCCGCAGCTGATAAAAGCCAGAGTGGTGAGCGCCAAGCATTTCCAGGAGTGTGTGTGGGATGGGGCGGGGGTGGGAGAGAGTGTATTTAGTTTATGGCTTTGGTGGGGTCAGCGTGCCCATGTAAACATACTTGTATAAGCTGGCGCATGATCCCAAAGGAGGTGTGTGTTTACATATGTTTGCTTTGCGGGTTTATTTATCTTCCATGTGACCTTTCGCTGGAGTTTAACTCTTCGGGACTATAATCACGGCAATAAACAGCCGGCGTTCTCTGTGTTTTCCTTCATTGACATGCACAAGTGCAAGCCTCCCGTTCCTCTGTTATTGCAGCATCTGTGTCTCATCATTAACGTTACATGTGTTAGCCAACACAATGTGTTTTTTTTTGTTTTTTTTTTCCAGCTAATACCCTGTGTTTGTTGATAAGCCGTGCTAATCAGCTACCTTTGTATCTCTCGTTCTGCTTGGTTCTCTCTGGTTTTCTCTCTCTCTCTCTGACTCCGACAAACAGAGCTGCTAATTGATCTCAGAGCCCCTTCTTTTTTGGCGGGAGAGCCAGCACCGCCGCAGTCAAAACACCGAGCAAATTCAAAGCGCAACGATGGTCTGGATCCACTAAGGAAGCAACGGCACACCCGTGGTTCTCCCCTCCGCAGGGGGGCGGAGAGTGCTGGGTGCGAAAGAGCCAGATGAAAAGCTTTCTGCCTGCGACTCCCTCCCTCGCCCCCTCACCCCGCCTATCCTCCCCGAACTCCCGACTCCACTTCGGGTTCAATCAGTGAAAAAGGCACAGCTTGTCTTCAAGCTCCAACTATTTATACTCCGGTCTTTGTTGCAGCATATTTTCAGCTAGATCTGTTATTTTCTCATCCAAGCTGCTCGAGAGCATGTTCTGCTTCGTCAAAGGACTCCCGCCCCAACACGGCTCATTTCTAATCAGCCACCGCTAATAGGGGAGGCTGGGGAATACCGAGCTAATCGCGAGAAGAATGTAGCGATTTAGCCGGCCTATCTGGAGGTTGGGGGGCAGGTGGGGAAGTTGGAATGGGGCAGGCACCGCGTGCAGATGAGTTTGCGTATGTCTGGGCGGAGAGTCGCTTTGATCTCCTTAATGGCCCCGCACTCCGCCAGCTGCCCTGCCGCCGTGGCGACGATGAGCAACAAATCCAGCCACTCAAACACACGGATTAATACGAAGGAGGAACCTCGCAGGGCTATTTATCAACTCTCCGAGGTCACAGGGTGGAGGGGGGGTCTCTCCCCCCATAGACTGCTGCTAAGGGTAATTAATGAAAGTGAAGACTATACCACCTGTCTGCTTACTAGTCACTCTGGAAAGGCTCTCCCCATCCTTCATCCCCTTCCAGTCCAAACAAAGGAAGGCCGCCTATCAGCAGGAAATTCTTCTTCCAATTCTGCTGTGCTCCGATAAGACAGACGTAACATCCTAACATTTGAGCCGACAGGCCGAATCCTGCTTTTTCTTTTTTTTTTTTTCTTTTAACGAAACATCGGGAACGGTGACATTATAAGGACTTCCTGACGCGGCGCCCGCTTAAAAAGGACCAAGTTTCACTTTCTCCCTCAACTGGCTTTCCAGCTTCGCTTCAAACTGCCCCCCTGTTGACTGCCATCTGATGAGAAGAGAAAAAAAAAACACTTTAACAACATTTGTTCAATCACTGCTCAGCAAATTATAGCTTTGCTTATAGTGTAATATTTCACACCAGAAAAAAAAAAAAAAAAAGCCTGCTACAATTATGAAACATATGGGCCCATGATTCATTTGTTTTGAAAGAAGCATATTGCCTGCCATATTGCATTTGCATAATGTGGCGCTCTGACGCCTTGACGAAAGCACAAACAAAGCATGAAATTAGACAGAGTCCCGTTCTCCCTTCGTTATCAAGATCCTTCCTTCAGTTTCCAGACTGTATCAAACTACAGCTGATGCGGTGACGGACGCGGCGGCCGCTTCAAAGGTCTTGTTGGCGTCCGCTTGCTTTCAGGACACGGGGATCTGGATCTGGTGTTGGGCGTCACGCCCAACTTAACTGCTTTCTAACTCAACTGCTAGTCCAACTTCTAAACTTATAAAAGACACCACAGCGCCTTGCAGTGAGATTGCAAACCGACAAAAGTGGAAATAAAGGATTTACTGCAGCAGTTTCCATTACATTTTTTTTTTTTTTTTTTTTTTTGTACGTCGGGTCGTTATGTTGGAGTTTAATGTTGTGATTTTGAAGGATTATATGCCAGGAGATCAACAGTGCAGTTTTGATCTGCCCATTGTGATGAACCAAAAGGGCCCTGTGCATGTTAACGTGGACATCTGGCAAAACAAATACTTTCTGCTGTGCTCACACTTGGAATCAAATAAGAAAACACAAAAACAGCAGTTGTTTTCTTGTTGTTTTTTTTTTTAAAACATTTCCAAAATCTCTGTTTATTGTGTTTCCATGTGAACTGGACTTCCAAAAACTGTTAAAAACACGATGAAGGGCCCACTTGATTCATGCCCAATTCAGAACTAGCATCTCAACAACACTGAAGAGTTGTTGAGATGCTAACAGTCAGTTTTTCCTGACTGTCGTTCCATAAGACTTCAAATGTAAGCTGAAGAAGTCAAAGAAATCAGGAGCTACAATTAGTTCGGTACAATTTCTAGCCTAGCACTCCTTTAGCCATGCTTAGATTCTTGTTTGATTGAATTTTGATGTGGATAATGTCAACTCCATTGCCTCCTCCTGGTGCAGTACATCTATTACAGTGTTTCGGACTAGAACACCCTGTCAGTAACATCTACAACATTAGAGAAGTGGTTCCACTTTCCCCTTTTTCAAAACAGGAGGCTGCACCAATTCCATGTTTTGATTCAACTTTACTGGGGAGACGTCTAAAACTTGCAAAACTGTGATCAATAAGGATTGAAATCGGGAACCACTTCATACAAAAATACAACGCAGATACCTAAAGGAGTTCAGGAAGGTGAAAGCATAGTTTGCAACTCACCCGTCTTAAAGATCTCATATCGGATGGAGAATCCGGCTCCGTGCGTCTCGTAGTCCGACACAAACTTGATAAACAGCTGGTTTCCTGAGGAGACGACTGCTGAGGGGGCGATCTTCCCGCAGTACTTCCCCACCAGCTGACCGTTCTCATCCACACCATCTCGCACCTCCACGTAGTCATACCTGTCAGGAGCAGAGCAAACGGCGTCGGTCACAAGCCTTGGAAGTTGGGTTAACATGCTACACCATGGTGTTGATCTCCATTAGGACAGCTGTGCTTTTCAGTCCTCCACCAGGCATTCAGGGAGGACATTCAGTGCCTAGACATATACACAGAGGAACAGAAACACCATGCTGCAGAGCATAATGTGTGAGTAATGTAGTGGAAATACAACACTGTGCTAATGAGGCTTCGGGTAAAAGCTAACAGAACAGGTGGGCAGGCGATTTACATTCATTACAGTTTAGACACAAACAGTGAGAAGGTTTCCAGCTCCTATCAGCACTCATGTTAGGGTTCAGCGAACTACTTTAAGGGGACAGCTTTTGCAGGTACACAGTGCTGTTTAAAAGCACAATCAAGTATCTATCTTACCTTCAGGTTTACAAAAAATGCTAAATAAGCCTAATTTAACCCCTTGAAATTAGGTCTCTGTCTCTTTAAGAAACTCCTGCTCTTTCTGAAACCCCGCCTTCAGGAAGTTATAACATCATCTCTCCTCTATTAACCCTTACACAACATCTTTACCAGCGCTGCACTGAGACGTAGCTCCTATAATGAGTTCAGCGGATGTGCAGTTCTACCAGGTGTTTGCTAATTGCTGCTGGCTAGTCTGAAGGAGCTGAGTGAGGGAGCTGCTCTGTGAGGCAGAAGCTGCAGCAGCTTGGAAACTGAAGCGCTGAGGTGGGGCTTTGTCCTCAAAGGCGGAGCTAGGTCCACCTCGTTGTTTTGTACAGATGAATGGTTGCCACAGGAGATTAAAGGCTTTCTCAAACATGCATGAAAGAATTAAGGCAGCACTCGAGGTATGTTTTTGATGAGGGAATAACATTATAACACGATGTAAAGCTTAACTCAGGTGATTTTGTCCCTTTAAGTACCAAATTCAAGCTAAGTATTTGTTCACACTCACAGCATTCCTAAAACATGCCGGATAAAATATAGGGCTGGAGCTTAATTGCATTTTCTGTTTTTAGAAAAAGCAGATGTTACAGGTATTTATAATCCACACACTTCAGCATCTCATTCAAGCGGATTTTCAGACTCCCACCTTCGCAACGGGATTATATTTAATTAAGTCGGAGCGGAGTTTGGGGGTAAGCGAGGCGAGCTTTGCAGGGACACGAGCCGCGGCACAGAAACACGTCCGAGGAATCTGGCGTGCAAAGAAGACCTAAGCTGCTACAGGAGAAACGCTGAAGGTCTCGCCAAACAGGGTGGTCCGAACAGCCTGTGGAGACATTGGCGTGTGCGTGCGCTCTCGGGCACTCGTTAAAAGTCGACAATAAACGCTTTTGATTTGCGGTTTTCACTCCAGTGCCTGCCTATGGTGGCGTGAGCTCGTGGGTTTGAAGGACAGGTAGAGGCAACTTTTCCATTCCGTGTTTTCATTCTGAGTGAAAGCTCTCTCTTGTTTTTTTTGTTTTTTTGGTAGGTTTCAGGTTTCCACTCTTTCTAATTGCTCATAATATGAATTTCTGACATGTTTCCAGCGTTGCCGGCTACTTATTGAATATCTCGTGACCGTCAGCCTCCGTCATCATCAGGGAGTAGATGAATAAGCTGCAATTCAAAGACAGTCAAGCAGAGATTAATTTTGATGTATGGGAGAATAACAAGCAGCAGGTGTGTGGTCACGTTCAGTCATACACACACACACATACACACACGCACATCTCCTTCTGTCTACTCAGAAAATGTGCCCCCCCAAGCAATAGGAGCCTATTTTCATAGTTTTGCCTGATTCCCAAATTACTGTCAAAACATCAGGTCTCCTTAGTGATTCTGAACTCACTTAATGCATGACTTTTTTTCTTTTTTTTTCCCTTTTCTCCCACCAAAACCTGATTTGCACTTTGAATGGCAGCGCTGTCGGGTGAAATCATTTAGTTGTGGTTTGACATGCATCAGCACGCAGGATTTGACACCTTGTTTTATTTATTTATTTATTTATTTTCATCCTCCACCTGTGTTAAATTTCGAAAAATAATATTTGCGAAATGGAAGTCTAGTTACGGGGGAAGGGATTTAGAGGAAATGGGGGACGGGGGTTATGAATATTAAGGCGAGATGAGAAGCTCAGGCAGCAAGAAGGAACGACTCGGTTCTCATGTAATTTAAGATATTCCCCGCAAAATAAGCCAACATTTCTCTCAGCCTCCAGACACAAAATTTAAATGTATTTTCTTGGGATTTGATGCCATAGACCGACGCAAATAAATGTCTCAAAGTGCGGTGTGTGGGTTTTTAAGATTCAGATCTTAAAAAAAACACACAATTATTGTCCCATTATTGTTCCAATGGGACAATAATTGTACAGCAAGTCACAATGACAACAACACACCAACAATTAACATATAACAGGGCGTGGCATTACACGCCACTGCTTCAACCAAAATAAGTTCAAAATGTGAAACTTGATGATCAAAAAACATTTAAAGTGCTGGTTGGGTTAAAAAAACAAATAAATACAAAATTCTTAAAATGTGGAATTCCTGCCTTTAAGACACAACAACGCTCTATGTAAACTCAGTGGTTAGAAACACAAACCGCTGCCATCAACTATAAGACTGCAGAACAAGCAATCCGATAATTGTACCGGTCATTCAGGCTGTTTTGGGGAAATCCCTTCAAATATAACTTCAGAAACCGTATGACTGGATTTGCTCTTCCGTATTCATTTTGTTTTTTTTTTATTAGAAATCTATCTGCATTTCTTGGGGAATCTCTGCCCTTCTCTTGTTTTTTTTGGTTTTTTTTTGTTTTTTTTTTGCCATCTCCATGTTTCTCCTGTGATTATTTTTGTGATTTCAGCCCAGGTCTTTTCCCTCCTAATTCGTCAGGCCGCCAGCTGTGGAAACAGCCCCGCTCGCCTTGCACAGGCACCGCTTTGTTCCGCCTCCCCCTTTATCAGCTGCGGCTCCGTGAAAGAAAACACCAGTTTTGCATGTTGTTTACAGTGTTGTTTCTCCCCTGTGCTGTGATCAAACATTTCAGGAAGTCACTCATTTGGTGGGCTCCTGTTAAGAGTGATGTCATGCCGTCTACTTTGAATAGAAGTTATTTGAGCTTTTGTATTTCCAGCCACAAATGATTGAGCAGAAGTAGTAGGTATGAGATTTTTTTTTTTTTTTTTTTTTGGAGTCTCTTGGCTCACAGCAGAGAGCATTAATCTTCCCCGTAGCCCTCCTCTGGTCTATCAGCAGACTTATAATTCACCTCAGATTCTCTGTCTCTGCAGCTATCTCGCCCTTCCCCGCATTGCAACTGCCAAAAGCCGAGCTTTGCGAGACGCCTTGAAAAATTGATGCTGAGATGCATCACCGAGACGAGGAGGAGCCGGCCGCATTAGTACAGCTGGGGGAGCTCTGCCGAGTGTCGAAAATGCATATTGTGTCGGGCGAAACGGTGTGTTGGCATTGGCAGATAAGTAGCATCACTCTTCTTCTTCCTCTTCTTTTTTTTTTCTTACCAATCAAAGAAGAAGGAGTTGTTTACTGCATTTTTACTCCGGCGTATCATCAGCTCTGATGGCCCTCGTTAAGGCGACCCAGCGGGGGGGAATGGAAGGCAGATGGAAGAGAGATGCACCCGTTTGGGGAAGGAAGGGGGGTCCTCCGCTGTGAATGATAGGAACTTATCTCTTCCAAATATCTCTATCTGTGCCTAAATGAGCGGCGCGCCAACCAGAACTCCCAACGTTCCCGCTCCGGTGCATCCACACTCCCCCAGCTCGGTTAAGCGCTCGACGGGGCGGTCGGATGGCGTCAAAAATCTCTCCCGTTGCCAGCTGTGCTAAACGTAGCTCCAATCTGTCGCTCTCAGAACCTGTGGGTACTCGCTTCTGTGCTTCAGGGCCTTTTAGAGAGTGTGACAACCTTAATCTGGGATCATAAAACAAGTTCGTGGACCCGTCCCACTTAGCAAAAGCCGCAGACACCATCACAGTTTGGGTGTCTTTTGTTTGTTTTGTTTTTTTTTGCACTGCTCTATTTCCCCCTGACCTTTCAAGTTAAACTTAAACTCCTCTTCTCGGCAGGATGTGAGGTGATGCTTACGTTTTATGACTTCTGTTCCATTTTCCTCTTGACAACACAATCCAGTTGAGCCATGCAGCTATTTAGCTTTCAAGTCTGCTTTGGGTCTTGGTGGGCAAAGGCACAACACACACACACACACACACAGACAAGTACACACACATGTGGACACACAGTGAGCAGCCTACCACAGCGCTAATAGAGAAAACCGTTTGCCAATCCAGTGGGGAAATTAAAGAGAAAAAAAAAAAGAAAGTAAAGGGGGTAGGAGAGTAAGGGGGCGAATGTAATTCTCAACGACCTTCGCTTCACCAACCCAAACATATTAGGCTGCCTTCTTTCTTCAGGCGCAGAGAAAAAGCAATCCGCCAGTGTCAAACGAGAACATTAGTCCTCCACACAAAGCTGAAGAGAAGGCGACAAACCGGCGGTCTAACAATATAACAGTTATATTGCCTGAAGCTTTCCCATGGAAATAATCTGTCCTCCTGCTATAAATGTCTGCTTGATATGGTTCTACAAAGGCAATGCAATCTGAAGCAATGGAATAACGCTATGACAGACTGTATAAGACTCATAGAATTTGGTTAGCTTCCTTAATCAGACCACGTTTAAGCCTGGGCCGTTCTGCAGAAAACCCCAGAACAAGAGCTTTTTCTTCAGCTGCATCCACAACTACAGCGTCCGGCCCGTTCGCTCGGTTTTCTCTTTTCTGGTTCTGGCAAGAGTACAGATTGTTCTTAGGAAAAAAAAACCCACAAAAAAAACACATGTCACCTACAACATGTCAAAACACCTCCGGGTAACACAAGTCCAAATACCTTAACAATGAACTCAGGAGGGCTCTGTGAGGTCCAAGGAGAGTTAGCAGGGACAGAAAAAAAAAAAAAAAAAAAGAACCTGGCTGTCAGCTGTCAGAAAGCTCCAGCTCCAGCGGATCTCGGGTATTAACAAGTCCCCGTCTAACAAACGGTCACTTGGGGCCCCGGAAAAACATCATTAACATTTGTACTGGGGCCCAAAGTCATGCTGATCTCTGAGTTACTGAGAGGGCTAACCTCGCAGGACTCCCACGCTGTCTCGCAACCGCAAGGGAGATTCATTAACCCAAGCAAGGCCAAGAGGTTCCCTTTTTTTTTTTTTTTTTGGGGGGATCAATTGAGCCATAACTCAGTTGCCCTAGGCAGATGCAGCTACACTCTCCAGCCTCTTTATTAGATACACCTTGCTAATGCCTGACTTGCACCCCTGTTTCGCCCTAGAACTGCCACAAGTCTTGGTAGCAGTGATTCAACAAGGTGTCGAAAATGCTCCTCGGAGATTTTAAACCACATTGCAACAGATTTGTCACCTACACACTCATATACTGTTCTTAAAATCCTCCACTGGTCTGAGATCTGATGACTTTGGAGACCACTGGAGTGGAGTGAACCTACTTCTATGTTCAAGATAGAGACAACTGTGGGTGGGTAGAGTACCCAATCATTGTCAAAGACCTGTAAAATGTGATAATCTTGGACCTTGATTACGGGTCCATTATGGGGTAAAGGTCCTGCGAACGTGATGTCATGTCGCAAAGTGTCTTCATGTACTGAGCTGTTAAAAAGTGATTTGGTGTCTGTATAAATAAGCAGCTGAACAGATGCACCATCAAACATTACCACTGAGAGAATATAGAAAACCTCTGTAAACCGTATCAACATCTCTGTGCTGACGGCTACAAAAACAAAAATAAAAGAACCCTTCTATTGACTTGCACAAAGAGATTCTTTTTTTTTTTTTTTTTTTTTTTTCCATCAAAGCAGCATATCAAACTGCTTTGGCAGATGCTCGACCACAGAGCATAAAAAAAAATTTTAAAAAAATTAAAAATCTGCAGACGTTTAAAGCTATCATCATCGCAACTAATGTTGGGGCTCCGCAGAACATGGCTGCAGGAGCTCCAGAATGTGGCAAGTCATTCAGCAGGGACCAAACCACCAACCAATCAGAGCTGCTGGCTTCAGAAGTGGTTCCACCAGGGCGGGTCTGTTTTACACACCATATATATTTCCACAAGCATGTACGAAGATGAAATATACGGATGCAGAAGCCGGATATTTTCCTCCTGCTCGGCCCAGCTGCGCCCGCTCCAATAAATGTCCGCGGGTGTCGCCTCCGCCGCTCGGCTCGGCTCGGCTCGGCTCGGAGCTGTCGAATATTTTTAGATTGCCATAGCTCGTCGTTCCCAATCTCGCCTTGGCCACGAGCTTGTAGAGCATATTCCTATGCTGCAATTATCATTAGCACTGATGGATTTAGCATGCTCGCATCCATTAGCTTCCCTAATTACACTGTCGAGAGATCTGCTGTCGCCAACAATCAAATTAATGAATTTGGCCGTTTAGGCTCTATTATTGCATCCAGCCTCCCTCTGCAACATGCACAATAATCCTTTATTCAGAAATATGAGCACACAGAGGGGGAAGGATTTCTGTCCCCAAGGGTGGAGGCACGGTTTATAAGTCAGAACAGGAATGGGTGGAGGGTGTGGAGTTTTGAACCAGCAAGAGAAAGTCCTTGATCGCTCCCACTGTAAGACTTCCAACGCTCTGACCCCGGAGCAAGCCCAGTTCTGCTCAGCTGACTCGCTTTCTGCTGCTATTGCAGACCGCGACACGCCTTCGGGGTCAAAGAAGAAGCTGCGCCTACTGCAATCCATCTGGCCAGGAGCGAGTTTTTCCCCTAATTAAACCTGCGACGTGTGACAAATAGGTCAGAACAACCTGATTGTGTCGTAATCTCAACATACACCAGTTGCTCCGGCACAAAGACGGGTTTCGCTTGGCGTTCTTTGTGGCGGATAATGATATTAATTGATGGTGTCCTCTGCTTCTGGGTTCAGAAACAGTTTTCTTGTCTGAATTTCACACCTGTCCAGACCCAGTCTTCTAAAGCCCCAGGCTTTATTTTTATATTTTTATATTTATCCATGAGCTCACGACTCAAAAATTTTTGACACCGAACTGTTTCAAACAGAATAGTTTGTGTTATTCCGTCAAAGTGTGACTTTTGCCTGAGTGCTCATAAAAAATTTTTAAAAAAAGGCTTGCATGTCCCAAAATCGGGAAAAGCACAAAATGTTAAACAGGGCAACAAATGGTGCCCTGTTTGTTAGCAACAATAAAAATTAGCAATAATGTTACGAATTTTTATTGGTCCTTGCAAGCTTCATGATCATGATCATTTTTTTTTTTACTAGTCACTGACTGCATTCACAGCATGACGTATATCAAGGACCTCATCTCTGTTTCAGATGTTGTGAGATTGACTCAGTGCCGTTATTTAGAAAACTGCTAATGGCAAAATGAAAACACAATTCGCACTGTTTTGGGTTTTTTTTTCTGCTGCTACCTGGGCCTCGAACTTAAAAATTGCTGTGAACGCAGCACATCTGAGAGTGCAAATGTTAATATCCCCACTCTGTGTGTGAGCTTTTCACAAATGAAGCAACTCGCCCTTTGGCTTGTTAAAAAAAAGAAAAAGGAAAACCAACAAAAAAAACACACGAAAGAAAACCTTCATAAACTTAGCAGTAATGGCCTTATTATATAGTCATTCCAACTGAGAGCTGTGTAATAGATCAATTATACACTCTCACTTGAAAAGGTTCAACGTTTTCCTAACACCACAGCCTGAAACTCTGTGATATGATTCACAAAGCACCCCAGCAAAGCTGGAAACTGGTATGAAATTCAAAGGCGTAAAAAAAAAGAAAAAAAAAAGAGAAAAGAACGGGAAGCAAACGGTAGAGGGGATGAAAGGGAGGCACATGTTGTCTCGAAGTGAGCAGGAGAGAAAGAGAACCTGCTACAGACCATTTCTGGCGGTCATTACTGGAGGGAATGGCTCCCATTTGTCCCACCTTGACATTTGAGAGGATCTCTGATTACACAGAGAGCGCGGGGGCGGGCAGAGGTGAGCGAGGAGAGAGTCCTCCACAGGGGTCGGCGGCACGGCTCGGATGATGCGCTGTCACTACAACAATGAGAAGTCAAGGGTAAAAATAACAGGGAGCTATGAGGGAGGGACGACGTGGCCCAGCAGGAGGGTGGACTTTTACAGTCGTGCTTTTTAAACAACAACCTCTCTGCCTTGTTCTTGTTGCTCCCTCTCCCCGTGAAGCACCTGACTTCGAGGTTTGTTATCCGGTTTGAAACCGCATCTGATTTCACGTTCCGATTCCAACGTTACAGTCGTAAAAACCGTTTGGGAGATGACAGAATTGTTTTGGTTTCCGCAAACAATGCATTGATTTTAGTGCATCTGTGATCTGACGTGTAGCAGTTCATTACTAATGACCTTTGCTAACAAATTTATGTTAGGCGTAAGTCTTGCCCTATCACAAAATGACCAACTATCACCTTGTTCGTGCAGTGAGTCACAATGCAGCAAAGTGGCTCAAAAGCATTAAAACCCCAGGAATCTGAACGCTATCAAGAACCTGTGGATTGTTCGACGAAAGCAAGTGGATCAACAGATACCGACAGACCGATTGATGGCAAATAGACGGTGTTTTATTAAGTCCAAAGGGCCCCGAAGCACTTCACACTACTTTCAGTCATTCATCCGTTCATGCACACATGGTGGCAAGCTACTGGACACCAGCCACAGCTGCCTTGCGGCAGTCTGTCAGAGCCAAGGCTGCCACCAGATCCTCTGACCACTGGGAACGCGGGTGAAGCCTCTTGCCCAAGGACAAAACACTGATTGTGGGACGAACTCCTACCACCGTCGCCTCCATCCCAGTCAATGGTTAACTACTGGGACTAAGAAAGCAAGAATGGGTCATTATCAGTCATAATTTATCTCAGAAATTCCCTTCAGAATCTAGCTAGTTAGATTAAATTGCGGAAATTGCAACTGTAAAACTGACTTTTTGGCTGTAGTGGTTTTTACTTGACTGTGAGTTGACAAGAAAGCAGATTGTGGGAGGGGGAAGGCATAGGGCAAAGGTCAACGGGCCTGGACTCAAACCCATGATTGCCGTGTAGAGGACTGATGCCTCTATGCATACGCTGAGCTCTGACATAAATGTTAATTTGATCTATTAGTAAAGCTATTTCAGTGCCACAAAACACAACATTCTTGTCAAAGCCAATTTTTGGCACAATTATAAGGCAAAAATATTCTGATATTTGAAAACAATATGGACTAGGTAACTCTGTGGGATAAACTTTTAAGTAAAATGATTCCCATGTACTTTTTATGGCTCCGACATTTCATGAGCTGGCAAGTGGGGAACAACAGCAATGATACGCTTTCCTCCAAAACCACTTTTAGCAAGTAAATTGCGACATGCTCCTGCATGCGAGGAGCGTATCGTACTTGAAGAACCCAAGAGGAGCAGAGGTCAGGAAGAGGTAAAGCCATTGAAAGCTGGTCAAAACCACCATGCCTGCCCACAATGGACAGGAAGTGAGGAACAGTAAGGTGTGACTGCCTTTGGTGGTGTTATGGGAAACTGCTGAGCGAGATAGAGAAGGCATGCAGAGTTGTAGATTGAAGGAGCCAAAAAAGACTATTGAGCTAGTTCCAAAACAAAGTGCAACATAACTACAAGGGGTTCGGCAACATGAGCTCTGGCATGCTAAGAGTCTCACACAAGGATTTGCAAAGGAAAGGACGCTTGAGGGCAGTGGTAATAATAACTGCACTGGGATTTATTCAATTAAACACTCCATCCGTTCCCCCTGGTGCTCTTCCTCCTCTTTCTCTTCCCTGACCTCCCGGGAGTCTGTGAAAGGGTTGACAGAGGGGAAGAGCGGTGGGGAGGGTCAAAGAGCAAGCTTGGCTGGATGCATCATGACCCGGTCATCTGGCTGGACATGGAGGACTTGCGCTCACACCCTGCACCTAACCCAAACAGTCAGAGCCAGTCTAAATCAACCCAGCAAACAGGAGATGGCTATTTCTAAATCTTTACAGGAAACAGGCATAAAGTGAAGTGGGAACATGAAAAAAAAGAATAGGATGTTTCCATAGGGGAAGGATATTTGCAGGCGCAAGCAGGTAATCCACTGTTGTTCGAATCTGGCAGCTTCCTCTGAATGTAGATCATTTCAAAGATGTGGAGTCTGACGTTTAAATCCTCATCTCTTGTGTCTTTTTTTAAGCCGGCAATGTTCCCTCTGCGTACACAGAGCTCAGATTTTCCAATGATGGAGCACTTTAGAGGCCAAAAGGTCCATGCTGCGCAGGACACGTGCCAAGTGGTACATCTCCTCTGGCATCGGCCAAGGAAGGGAAATTTCTTGGCACTACACAACTGATTTAGTTTCTGCTGGTCAGTCACCTGCTGCCAACGTTTGAAGGACAGCGTGACACTTCCCACTTGCTCTCCTGACAATCAAACATTGCCTGACTTACTTGAGGCCTTCAGCACTGAAGAGAGAGCCTCTCCTGTCACTTATCTGGTGCACACAGGGGTCATCCTGGAACGGCTGGCCGGGCGCCAGAGGAGCGGACTACTAATAATACTTTCAGCACTTTAGCCCACTGAGATAATGCCAGAAAAGATTGCTGTTAGGCTGTCCTCTTTCACATTTTCCCTTCTCTAATGGAAGAAATAGGGGGCTGCGAAGAGAATGCGATTGTTGCCGCAATGAAAAGGACAAACCACAACTAATGTTGGCAATTTAGTGTGGCGAGATCATGCAAAGAGCAAACAAAGCGAGGGATTGTTGAGTGTCTCTAAGTCAATCAGAGAGCAGCTGGGTATCGACCCATCAATCACTGTCTTCCCCCGCTGCACTGGCCCAATCATGGAGGGCTGAGTGGCAGAGAAACGCAAGCAACGCTGCAGCCTGCTGTGGGCAAACATAGCAACCCAAAATAACCCCAGGGAACCAAGAGAGCTTGGCTTCCTCCTTCCTATACCAGCCCTCCCCTCTTCACTCACTGCACACAAACTTTGGCTTCACCAAAGCACCTCTGGGAACTTGTGAGTTGGGATCCCCGCGGTTACTGAGTCCTCCCTCCTGTAGGCCAGTCCGGTAAGCACAGGGGGATCGGGGCGACAAACAACCTGTGCCGAACTGGAGTCACATCAATCAGAATCGTAGGGCTTTACTCAAGGTTAGGATGGACAGGGGGCCTATTTAAGTTGTACCCTAGTGCTCACCAACTGGCCTAGGTGATCCTACGCCACCAACAAACAATGACTTGAAGGAACTCGGTATCATTCCCAAATTAGATTGTTTTTCCTTGTATTTTGTGAAGCGTGAGTGTGGGAGGGACAAACACAATGTCTAGCTAAATCTAATTCTTTTCTGACTAAATCATTGGCAACGGAAAGACTCCCACTGTCTGATCCATGTAGTTCATTCCTTGTAATCTTTCCTGAATAAAAAGCAAGATAGAAAACAGCTGACGTCGACAGTTTGTGCGGTTCGCAGCGTCATTCCAGAAAAACTTCTACATAGGGAAGCTTGTGTCGGTTCAAGGCTGAAGGGGGGGAGAAAAGAAAAACGTCAGCCACGTCCCAAAAGCAGCCCATGCACATTACTAGTCTATGAGTGGCTCTGTCCAATCAGATAAAAAAAGAAACAAAACAGACGGACATGTGAGAGCGTGGCGCTTTCATGCTGTCTCAGATTTCTGACTGGTGCTTGAAACCCAGCGGCTTATTTATGAGCAAGAACTTCTTTCTCTCCTCCTCGCCGCCGGTCTGCCTTTCTCTGCTCCCTCTGCTGCGAGGGGGGAACTCGCGTCCCGCTGCGAGGCAGAGTGGCTCGCCTCCCAGTTGTGGTCAGGCTGTGCATGAATCAAAGCGGTGACAGAGCAGCGGGGAGGACGGCAGATGCCACGACCAGAAAGCTTTTCAATCAGACTGCCCTTCCAAGCTGCAGCCAAGGTGAAACACTTCACCGGTGGATTAAAAAAAAAAAAAAGACATTCAACAGCCTTATGCGCGCACACACACTCACTCACAATGACCTATTTTAATCCTGCTCATTAGCCAGGAAGTAACCCCTCTACAGTTAAAGGAAATAAAAAGAAAGAGTAATGAATGTGAAGGCCAATGGCTGTCACATACGACATCTCTGTCTCCTGTCCGGGAGTCTTTGCCCTCGACTTAATTAACAAGGTGAGCACTCAAAAGCACATGAGCGCTGCAGCTTTGCTCCTCTTTTGTCTCTAAATGCCGCCCCTTCCTCATCACTGAACAACACCGCCGCGTCGCAAGCAGACGTTTAAAACGCAGGATGTCTTTTCTTTTTTTGCATCGTTTCACCATGCTAACAACATAGGGTATAATTGGCGTGAGGCGCAAACAAGTCGCACTTAAAGTGGATTGCTCTTCTGACAACCTCTTCTTCAGAGGGGCGCCCGCTTCGGTTTGTAATTTAAGGCCTAATTTGATTTCCACTGCTATGAACTGTGGGAGTCTATTGTTGTGGAAAATACCGGCTTGCACACTTTCTGCTGTCTTTGATGAGGACGGTAGTTAAAAGAAGCGGCGGGTCTCTTTCGCAATCAAGTTTACCGCTCCATTTCTGTGCCTCCACTTTAGACTATAATGCCTCTTTGACTTGTGCTTTAAAGAGGAAAACAAGTCCTCTACCAGATCGCGATCAAGCCAAACAACTCCATGTCAACGGTCCATTGACGAAGAAAGGCTGCATTTCTCTCTTGTTTGTTTTCCTCCCTGACAACGGCTGATAAACCAATAATCTGTTGGTAGCAGCCTTGCATTGAGTGGTGAGAAGTGATCATTCCTCCCCGCTGTGAACCTTGAATGTTCTTTGTTATAGAGCCGCCAAATCAGAATGAATGGCATTAACAAAATGACTGACCCCCCCCCAACCCTTCTGCTCCACACTTCCTAGAAACAGGTGGCTCTCTTCGCAGGAGACTGAGTTAGTGGGATTCCGCGTGACAGACCCAGCTTTAGCTGTGGGGTAGGTCAACACCTCTCCTTCCCCAAAGCTGCTCTCGTGGGTTTGAGCACGCTCAGAAAGGCCAGGGAAGGCAGGATGTCTATTGTATGAGGTACACAGCGGTGAATGTTTTCTTTCCCAGCAGGCCAAGAAGCTCGACAAGAGGAAAACACAGTGGGATGTAGATGTAAAGGAGCAATAAAATGGAAAGTGAGGAAAGCTAATATTCCTCTTCCAATTTTTCAGTTTTGGCACCTGAATGTAGGCGACGGGCCCCACTTTGGCTTTTCAACTGTGGCGAGCCAAGAGGTTTTCACTCACTTTCCCCTCTGAAATGGCATTCCTCGAATCGCTCGGCTGCCTTATGCATCTCATCTCAAACTTCTCTCTGTGTACCCAAAACAATGGCAGAGTGGAATTTTTTGTGGCGGACCGGAAAGAACAATAACAGTCAGGTAGAGAAGCACAGACACAAGAGACGCTGGGAAGGGATGAGTCTACTTCTGTCTTCTGCTCTAGTTTTCGACCCAACTCTTCTGCTCCTCCAAAACAAACAAGACTGAAGCTCTGTCTGACTGCCTGACTGCAAGGAATTTTATTGTGCTCAACACTGAGTCGCTTTCTGGTCTGGTCAGCAAATCCCACGCTATCAAAGATTCATGGTGTTGTCAGGTGCTCGCCGGATCCAAACATTGTTGGCGCTCCGCTTTCGAGTCAGCAGGAGAAGATGAGGTGGGGAAGAGGAGGGCACTGGGAGGAGACGTAGGTCAGGATGTGGAACTTAGGGGACTTGTTAAGTAAGTTCTGAATCTCAAACTTCACCAAACCTCGAAGTAGAAAACAGTAAGCCGTAGTATTCCTTTTAAAGCAGATGAATTGCCTATCGGGTCTGCCGCTCTGTCACTTGTTTAGATTTAAATCCACTGAAGTTTCCATTCCATTCCAGATGAGCCTGACAGGCCTTATCAGCTCCCCCCCCTGAGGAACAAAGACTAGATGCATGGAAGGGGAGTGGATCACAAGCATATCTGTTTACATTGTTGCCTTTGTTTCACCTCGGCTCAGCTAGCTCATTCCGCTGATTTTTGCAGCAAATTGACTTCAAATATTTGTCTTGATGCGGCCCGCGCCTTTTTCCTCAAACTTCATTAGCTGGGAGAGGCAGCGGGGAGGGCGGCCCCGCCCCGTGAAGCCTCCACTCCGTGAAAGTCTACAACGGTGCATGAAAGGTAAACACGTCGTGCATTCAGAATCACAAGGCTCACTTAGTCCCCCCTTATCTCTGTGATGGAGTGTTTTCCTCCTGCCGCTCTCAGGATACAGGCCTCTGCACTTCCCTAAACAAACCTGTCAAGGGTAGCGTGCCCGTGAAACGGCAGCTCGGCAGCCAGACTCCGCTCTGCAAAGACTTGTTTTGTTTTTTTTTTTGTTTTTTTCTCTTTCTTTTTTTTTTACAAGCACCGCTTTGAGTGGTTCTTGTTTGGTTTGCTGATAAGGCCCATGTCGGAGGAACATGTGGTGCATGTGTGTTCCACACTGGCCCGCTAATTAGATTGTGTGGCAGGGCAGTGAAGCATGCATTGTGAGCGCCGTCCAACCCCCACTCGCTTTAGCAGCCTATCAGATAAGGAAGCCATTCTGGATCTCATCAGTTTCCATTATGGAAGGGCTGATTTGGTGAGTGGCGCTGCGATGGGGGATTCTAATACGTCCAACTCAAATGTTGCCCAACTGTACAACTGACTCAAACAGTGCCTTGGAAAAAAAAGAAAGTGTTAATACCCTCTAAACTTTTTTTTTTCTCTTTGTCACATTGCAACCACAAACCTCAGTGTATTTTTCTTTTCTTTTTTGGGGGGGGGATAAGAGTGGTAAGAAGAAAACCAAAAGAAGATGTTATGTTGAAAGGGGAAGGATCATGAATTTTCCAGGCACATAGTGCTATTTTATACCACACTGACAAACTTTGTTACCTTCAGTTATTATAAAAAATTCTGTACATGTCAAACATGACTTAAAAGAAATTAGGCTTTGTAATTTAACACTTTGAAATTGGTCCTCTGTCTCTTTAAAAAAAAACTCCAGCTCTTTCTGAAACTCTGCCTTCAGGAAGTTATCACAACATGGCTCCTGTATTAACCCTTTAACAACGTTTTTACCAGCATGGCACTGGGAAGGAGCTTGTGTAATGATCTCAGCAGACGGGCAGTTCTACCAGGTGTTTGCTAATTGCTGCTGGCTAGTCTGAAGGAGCTGAGTCGGGGAGCTGCTCTGTGAGGCGGAAGCTCAGAATCTTAGAAATTGCTGCTCCCAGGAGGAGCTTTGCCTCAAAGACGGGGCTAGGTCCATCCAGATGTTTTGCACAATTGAATGGTTGCCATGGGAGATTAAAGGATTTCTCAAACATGCATGACATCAAGGAAACACTCCAGGTATGTTTTTGATGAGGGAATAACATGGCATAAAGTAAAAAAAAAAAAAAAAAAGTCAATTTTACATAACAATGTGCCTTTAAATGAGATCAGAATGGATCTATTTGACTAATACAATCATTACATGTGGAGGAAAAGTAACAACGCACAACAAAGGGGAAGCTGGTCACAGTAGACCAAATCTGAATAAAGGGAAAATCTGAATAAAGACTTCACCTTCCAGCAGGACTATAACCCTATGGTTAAAGTGTGTATATGTTAGAATAATCCAGTCAAAGTCCAGACCCAATGGATAAATCTGAGGCAAGTTTTGAAAACTCACATTCAAAGATGCCCGCCCTCCAGTTTGACTGAACTTGAGCAGAAAAGGCATAAAGTTTCTCCTCCAGACCGGTGAAGCTGGTAGAGACACGCTGTGAACGACCTGCAGCGGGAACTGGAGCAGATGGCGCTTCTACATAAAATTTGGCTCCGTCTAAATCCAAATTCACGCCACATACTTTTGTAATGGTTTTACTCTGCGAAAAAGTTGTAAACCGTGCATCATTTAAATTTTAGTTCACAATTATGTTGCGCTTTGTGTTGGTTTTTCACATAAAAGAGCATTACGAAACGTTTTGACGTTTGTAGCTGCTAAATGACAACCACATGAAAGGTTGAGGGGATTTAATATATAATTGTAGCGCTCTACAAACTTTTAATACTCTGTTCACACTGACACCCTTATGGTGCAACGAGGTGTGTCGCCATCACAAATTTTGCCGGACGATAAATTGTCCCAGGAGTTATCGCGATAAACGATGTTCACTTTCAGATAATATAATGGTAACTGCGTAGTAATGCATGAGCACATTCTCGACGAACAATAAACTTTCAATTCTAACATTTAAAACATGCACGGTAAATAAACAGAAACAGCAAATGAAATTAATTTTGAAGTCTCTGTGAAGAACATTGTCCTTCAAAAAAAACAAAAAAAAAAAAAAAAAAAAAACGCTAGTTGAGACTAAACTGAAGACTTTAATGATCCAGTTTTCCAGAAGTTGGGATACACCACAAAGCGTGACTAAAACCTCTGCACTAATAACATTAGAGTGAAACGGCTCATAGAGTTAAAGACGGGGCGGCAAAAGGAGCCGATAGGGGCCACTCCAGTTTTTGAGCGAAAGCTCCGCGAGGCCCACATGAATCAGTTCCAGACTCGGGTTTCACAGCCGTCTGCCAGGATCATTTGTTAACAGATCCTGGAAACAAGCGATTAGGAACCTTTCTGACAACAGTGCCGGTGCTAACGCCCGCTTCGAATGAGCGTTTCATCAAAGAAAAGCGCTGATTGTTGCAGGAATTGGGATGTTTTGTGTTTTTTTTTTTTTTTTTCCATCTTGATCAAAGGATAAATTCACTTTTTATTGCTTCTTTCCGCTGATATGAGTATTCAATAGAGTAATTGAGTTGGGGAAGTTCCTCAGATATAGCCGAGTTCTGCTGACATTCGGTGTCTCGTAAAGGCGGGGGGCTCCGCTTCCCCCAAACCAGAAGAAAACTCACTTCCAGGAGGCCTGCAGGAACCGAATCCTGCCTCCACCATGTCTAAGATGTACATTCCTGACTAATTAGATTAACACAGACCATTGTTACTGACCCTTCCTCACCCTCTGTTTCTACATATTAGACCTCATTCATATTCAACCCCCCCACCCTCACTCTGGTAGTGACACTGGAACCAAAAGCAGTTTCAAAGAGCATCCAGCTGCTAAAAGACAGCACCATTCATAGTGTGCCATAAATCTCTGGCAGCAGTAAAGAAAGGTTAAAGTGGGATTTAAATCCAAGGTTTGAAAAGAAAAAAAAAAAAAGAAAGAAAGAAAAAGGGAAGCTGCCGCAAGTGTATACGGGGGACCATTCAAGGAGCACAAAGGGAAGCGTAGGGTCCCAATTTTGGGTGGAGCGGGGATACAGTAACAGGATCCAGCAAAGCTCTGTGCTCTCCGGAGGCCCTGCAGCGTAAACAAACAGCTGAGACAGAACAGGGCCGACACACGCGCGCACACACACACACACATCCATGCAAACGCAAGCAGAGAGACGAGCAATCAGAGCAAGGCAGTGAGCCCGGCAAAGCTCACCTCAGGGCACCCGCACTGACACAGCCTCATCACATTACTGACTGTCTCTGGTTTCAGAGGCTCAGGCTACCTGTCTGACAATAGGCCGGCTGCTTAGCCTTTTGCTGGATGCAACAGCTCATGGCTCACGAGTCCAAGGACGATCAGTTACCGGACCGTCACCCAATTTAAAGGTTGCTTTTATCAAGTTGGGAGTTTGGAGGCCGGCCTGTGGGTGAGCCCCTCCTTCTGCGATGCATAAGTGTGTTTTATAGTTGCCAGGGGTGTACCAACCGCAGTTTTCCAGCTGATCTCCAGTAACCAATCTTGTTGTTAGAATGAAGTGGGGCTAAATATAGGAAGAAAGTTGCTGATTTTTCAACAGTGAGGTGACGAGTGATAACTGTCAGTCAAGTCTCTCTCACATCAAGGCAGAAGAGGTCAGTGTTTGATTTTAAGACCTTTGCTGACTGGTAGACTACCAGTCTGTGATCGACCGATCGCTGATGTCCCAAAATTAAGGAAATAAGCACTGATTTACTAGAGCAACCCTATCAATTATTGTAGAATACTTCAGTCCAGTTTCAACAATTCCGATACATTATAGCTTGTATAGATGTCCTGATGCCAGAAACTGTTAGAAACCTTATATTTTGGTGTTTTCAGACCCAGAATAAAGGTTTATGAAATCTTCAACTATGTTTTAAACCTGACCAAACTTCGATTGGTTTCAAACTAGACATGATGAAATGCAATCCGGATTCCTCGGGAAACACCAAACAGCTTATCAATCCAGCAAAGAATGAAGATCTTGAAATTAGCCACCCCCTGACAGCGATGCCACTCTGAGCCATGTGTCGTATCACAAATACTGAAGCTGCCATTAGAGGAACATCGACGCTTCAACTCTGAAATCAAAAGCAGCAGTCAATCTCCAGGAACCTCTCACATCTTTGTCGATGAGCGAGAATGTGTCTTGACTTGGGGATTTGATGTTCACTTTCCCACAAACTGACCCCAGCTGATACATCTCTTTGAGAAAGAATTTGGCCCAGCAAAAAGAAAAAAAAAAAGAAAAAAAAAAGTGTAATCAATATCACAGCCCGGTGACTTCACACCACAAAGACGCAAAAATGCCGGACTCTCCCAAAACCAAACAGCAGGGACGAGACATTCCTTCATCCTTCTGTCTCACCGCAGAGAGAGGATCGCTTTATGATTGCTTGTTGGCGCTTTTAGACGCTAGATGGCGCAGTTTCACGTGCAATAAGGGAGGAAGGGAAGAAGGAAAGCCAGGGGGCTGGGGGCAGGGGAATCTCTCCCACAAAATACACACACACATACACACACACACACACACCCCCACACACGCCTGACATGCACACGCACTCATGATCGGAACACGGGCTTTCTGAACGGGGTTCCGAAAAACCACACGTCTTAAAGCATAAAGAGTGTGTGTGTGGGGGTGAGGGTGTGTGTGTGTGTGTGTGTGTGTGTGTGTGTGTGTGTGTGTGTGTGTGTGTGTGTGTTTGTCATCACTCACTTGCACTCTCGGTCCTCCAAGTCGAAATGCGGGTTGAAGTTGATGAGGATCCGCTGGTGGGGACCCGGCGCCGAGATGACCCACGTGCACCTCTGAGAGGGCGGGTAGGACATCGGGTATCCGGGCGACGTGAGGTAGCTGGCGCTGGAGATTCTGATGTTGCCTCCGCATTTATCTGCAGAGGGGGAGCGAGAGACGTGCGCTTTAAAAGAGGCTTGCATGTTGCGCCAAAAGGAAAAAAAAAAAAAAAAAAATGCCCTAACCAACAGTCATCAAAAAATACTTCAATTCCTATTAAAAGGAAAACACAAGAGTCAGCATTTAAGATACACTGGTAAATAAATAAATAAATAAATAAAGCGACTGCTGAAAACCGCGTTTTATTTGGACGTATCCGAACCAAGATGTCTGCCAAACGACACGCAGTGATATTAGCTGAAGCCTGTTTAATTAAGACTTTGTTTGCGTAGTAAAACACAACATTATCATTCCCCATTAAGATGCCACTAGAAAGCAGAATAACTATATACATATATATAAATCTGCTTTAACGAGGTGCATCAAGCCGTCTCCCTTGACAACCTACTACTAAGATGTGGCGTTCCCTGTCAACAATTGCCTCAAGGTGGCTGAGCGAGTTTTGACTTTACTGCTGTACTGTCTTAACGCTGCAGCCAGAGCTGGCTGCACACTTCAACACAGAGACTGTCTCAACCTCAGAGTCTGAAGACAGTTTTTTTTTTTTTTTTTAAACTTCTTCCAAGTTCTGGCCAATAAATGTTCTCTGCCGAACACCTCACATCTCAGGGTAAAGTCTAACCACGTTAACCTCATCTTTAAAGTTAAAATGAAATTTGTTGGGGATTTGTTAACAAAGTAGCTAAGTGTAGTTAAATTTTTTACCACTGCATGCATGAGCGGCACGCAGTTGATTAAAGACGTCAATCATTTTAATTGGGTAACATTTAAGAGTCGTTTTTAAAGTGCACGGTCAGGAAAAGCTTCGCGTTTTGATCGTTTTTTTTAACCGATTTTGATCGACCGAATACAGGGGTAGACAAACAATATCGCGTGTTGCTTAGTCGAAACTGGAGACTAATCGTTTAAAAACAAGAAAAAGGGAAAATCAGGCCAAACAAATTATTAATCACTCGTTCTAGAACTCCACTCTGGCAACGCGCGCGTGGTTACGCGACCTCCAGACAGACAAG
Source organism: Poeciliopsis retropinna (assembly GCA_010277075.1). Classification (NCBI taxonomy): domain Eukaryota; kingdom Metazoa; phylum Chordata; class Actinopteri; order Cyprinodontiformes; family Poeciliidae; genus Poeciliopsis; species Poeciliopsis retropinna. The sequence continues at coordinate 18,549,281 of VMRM01000011.1, read as the reverse complement.
AAGGCACGTCGCCCTTTTGTGTTTAATATCCTAACAAGCATATAGTTAAGAGTTTGGAGAGGGAGGCGGATCACCGCGGAGTCTGAGCGAACAGACGTTTCTGGCGGAAAAAAGTTTTGGTTTTTTGAAGTCAGGCTGATCTGTTCCTCCAAACTCCCCTCATCCTGACAGCGCGTTTCATCATTAAAAATAGGCAGAGTCTATTTTTAAAGGCCCACTTTTTTTTTTTTTTTTGCAGCTATATATTTATTTATTTATTAAGCGTCTGCCGTCAACATGAGCCCTTTGATTGTTTTTCTTTTTCTTTTTTTTTTTTTTGGTTCTAAATACTAAAAAAAAAAAACATGCACTGGATGCTTGAATCTATTAATGCACACATATAGTAGATGCACTTTTCTTAACTGCATCCTAAATCAGATAAACAATCCATTATTGCTTTTTATTAGGCTTTAACGTGCAGATTTAAAAGCAATAAATATGGCGTTTTAAATGAGTCTGGAGTTCGATAAAGAAACTTTTTATACTATAATTGAAGAAAAAAAAAAAAGAGGGTTTTCTGGATCTTAAGTTTTAAAGACAGTGCAGATGTTTTCCAGCAGACTTGGACCGACTTCAGCTCGGAGTCAAAGAGTTTGCCCAAAGATCAGCGCGGATCAGAGAGGGGCTAATCTTCGGGGAAAAACAGCGGGATTATGCGGCTTTGCTGGGTACATAACGGCTTTATTTATGCTCGTGTCGGATGTCACACTTACCGTTTTTAAAAGCCCCGAGCACCGCGAGGAATCCCATGAACAGGACAAAAACTAATCCACAATGCATCCTCGTTCTGTCTCCTCCAAAGTTAAGGGGAAAAAAACAACAACAACAAAAGCACTCCAGGAAAAGAAGAAGTATTTGTTTTTAAAAGAACAAAAACAAAAAAAATCCTCCAAAAGCGTTTTGTGTTGTTTCTTTCTTAATGTCTCTCCGTTATAGTTCGAGGAAAACGAAACAAAAACAAAACAAAAATAAAATAAAATGTACTTCAGCAGCAAAAACAATCAAAAATTAATAATAATAATAATTAAAACAAAAGAGGGGGGAAACTCCAGGCTGAATCGGTGCTCCGAGCAGTCAGGTCGCGGGCATCCTGTCACTCAGCTCCGGCTCCGGCTCCTCTCCTGCGCCGGCTGCTCTCCTCTCTCCAGCGGCCGCCTTGCCATTCCCACCGCGGAGACGCCGAATGATGCGAGTCCTCCAGCCCCTCCACCTTGCGTCCTTACTCCGTTAGATGACGGACAATAATCCTTGGCTTGTGGGACTGCACAAAGACAAAAAAATAAATAAAAATAAAAATAAAGCAGGAAGATTGTAAGCTGCTTATTAAGGCGCGCGCTCTGCACCTTTCTGCGCCCCGTGGAGGAGGAGAGTGATTGGTTTGATTAGAGCCGACCTGTCTGGAAGGATCCTTATATGTGAGCGGAGTTGAACACTGAGACACTGAGCAAGAGAGCTTCGTTAAGTGACAAGACTCTCTCTCTCTCTCTCTTCTCTCTCTCTCTTTCCCCCTCCCACTATCCTATCATGTCTCACAAAAACAGTAATGGAAGATGTAGTGACTCAACAGGACACTCTTGCTCCGGGCCAAGGGCCAGGTACCAACAAGACAACCATAAACAGACTATTTAATTCATCCAAATTGGCTTCGCTTCTTTGTTTTCAGGTGATCGCTGCAAAAACTTCCCCTGAATCCTGCCCAAACAGTCGTCTTCTTCCCACACAAACTGGAGTGGAGCTGGATCACGCGTCATGTTCTTTTACTCTGGAGCCACATAACTATATATATTTCTCTCTCTGTGTGATTTTTTGTTCTTTAATTATTATTTTGCGCACCAGTGCGCCCGTTTGTTAAAACCCGCCCCGCAACCGTGACACCATTAAACCGGGCGCTCTGAAATTTAGAGGAAATCGATGAAGGCGAAACGTTTCAGCAAAAGCCTGCAAGTCGTTCAGCTGCTGGATCAGAGAGAGAGATAGAGAGAGAGACAGAGAGAGAGAGAGAGTTGAAGCCTGACGCACAACACGCAGCGAGGTGAAATTGGAGATTGTGACATAAAATAGTAGAAAAGTGTGTTGCATGTTAACCGTTGGTGCATTTTTATTAACGAACCAGGAACAACGGGGAGAGTTTGATATTTGGATTTAGTCAAAACGGTCAAATTCACGGATTTCTCTGTGGGAGAGAAAATAAATAAATAAATAAATAAATAAAAATAATGAAAAGCGGTTTTTGTCAAATTTCTTTGACGGGATTCTGCGTCAACTTTTCTTTCAATCTTGGACGTAAAGCCAAAAAACAACAGCAAAAAATTAAAAAATTAAAAAAAAATCTGCAGTCACCTGCGTCTTGATGATCCGCGGACCGGCAGGCATCCAGCCTCCTCTCCTCTTCCTCTGCTTTCCAACAAGAGCAGAACAGAGAGAGCAAAGTGCGCGATCCGAAAGGCTTCTCTTTTGATTTCCTTCAACAGACGACGAGGAAAATATCTCCCAAAAGCGAGCAGAAACTTAGTTCACCTCCAACTTCGAGCTGCCCGCAGAGTCCCGGAGGCTGGGAGGGGACGGGGGAAAGAGGGGGCGGGGGGGGGCGCTCAGCGCGCAGTCGCTGCCCGGGAGAAGCGGCTCCTCCGCCCGGCGTGCAGACAGGTCCTTCCCCCGCTATGAGAACGGCTCTCTCCGGTTCTCATTCAGCGGGGCCGTCACCGCTCAGACCCCGACCACAGTGAGGAGAGTGAGGAGAGCTTCCCAAATATAACGCCTCTCCTCAAAAATAAAAGTAAAAAAATAAAAATAACCTTTTTAAAACAACTTTCCCCCTTTCTCTGCCTGTGCTCCTCTCCGCGCGCCTCTCCGCTCCTTCCACTGACTGATGCAAATGAGGGAGGGTCTGAGTTCGTGCCAGCCCAACACGCCCCCCTTTTACTAGCGGAGAGCGACGGATGCGCGCGAGACTGGTTCCCCCCCCCCGCGTGCGCGTGCGGACTCTGCAATTGATGTGCAGATTTTCACGCAGCCGCCTGGCCGCTCGCCGTCAGCCTGCAGCCTTTATTGAATGCGCCAGAAAGTCTCAGTAAACAGAAGACAAGAAAAAAAAGAGGAAAAAACACGCGCATCCTCAATGAGAAGATCCATCTCCCAGTTGGGATCCATTCACCGACGACCTCCCTCCTGCCTCTGCCTGATATTCTGGAATGATAAAGAGCGGAGCGGCGCCGCAGGACGGCGTCCAGAAGCCTTATAAGGATATTGGGGGAAGCCTCTGATTCCATCTCCCAACTCCAGAGGAGCGGCGGAGCTTCACGAGGAAGATAAAGGATATTGAGACGAGCGTTGAGGTCACGCATGCAGCCCCCACTGGCATGTCGTGTTAATATCACCGTGAACTGCAGGCAACGTGATGCGTTTGTCTTGCAGACTATGTATAACAGCAGCACTCTGATAAAATGATTATTCTTTCTTATTGAGTCTATGGAGCATGATGGCTCTATCCCGTTGGATCCTTATATAGAATTATGTGGTATGGATATAGCAACAAACAACAACAAAAAGGGAAATAAGACATATATATATATATATATATATATATATATATATATATATATATATATATGATTCTTTCATGCATGTTTGAGAAATCCTTTAGTTTCCCTTGGCAACCGATGAGGGGTGCCTAAGCACTTGCGCTCACAAAGCCCCGCCTATTTCCACAGAGCTCCTCCTCCTCCTCCTCCTCCTGACCCATCACTCCTCGCCCACTCGGCTCCTCCAGACTAGCTGCAGCAGCAACTAGCAAGCACCTGGTACCACTGAGAAGAACTGAGAGTCTGATTAGCTCATTATAGGAGCTACTCCTCGGACCAACGCACCTAAGAACAGTTGTAAATGGCATAAGGGAGGAACCAAAGGGGGAGTGTCTGAACAGTAAGGGCTTCTTAAAGAGACAGGCCAAATTTCAAGGTGTCAAATTGATAAGTGAAGTTTTTTTGTTTTTTTTTTCAGTTCTGCTTGACATTTTCATAACAAATGAAGGTGATATATATTTACGTGATTGTGCTATAAAATGGCTGGAAAATACATAATACATAATAAATACAATATAATACATACATTGTCCTTTTATATATGGGTGGTATCATAAAAGCCCATTTCAAACTAACACCCTCCTCATAGGCAGCGAAGCTCATGTTACACTCTTGGAAGAGAAGTTGCCAAAGAAATCAATCAAGATATGTCTGATTATTACAAAAAAAAAACCCAAAAAAATCACTTTTGACAAAAAAATGACCTAGATATTTTTTAAAAAGATGATTATATTCAAGCAAGACAGTTATCTGAGAAAAAGAGGGGCCTGATGGCACCTCCATGCTAAAAGTAGCATTCCCTCATTTGTATTTCACTAACGTGATTCGGGACTAATGACGTCAAAGCTGTGAAATCTGACACCAAACTAATATCTGAAGAGTTCAAAAGAAAAAAACAAACAAACAAACAAAAAAACTCTCTCGCATTTCTTTTCTAGCACGAGGTTTCCAGTTGTCCATAACTTTTATAAAATTTAGGAAGTATCTAAAAAAAAAACACACACACAAACGTGTTCATCTCATTGCGAAATTCTAATAACAGGAAGTGAGAGTTAAACACAATGCTTTTTTTTTTTTTTTTTTTTTTAAACAAAACAAAAAAAAAAAACCCAAAAACAGTTCTTCTCCTTTATAAAGTAGAAGAGCCTTTAAAACTCCGGCAGGTTTTAAAGGCGAACTGAAACTCAATTGTGGACATCTCCAGGCTGATGACCTCCTGCGGTTGGGGAACATTTTGCCCTGAAGGGGGCGTCAGAGCTGGGGAGCACAGCTGAGCAGGAGGCACGCGCCGCTGTGCCTCTTTGAGAACTGCTGAGTTCATAAGTGAGTTCAGTCAGTGCACTCTCTGAACTGTCCTCACGAAAAAGGTTATTAATAGTAATGACAATAACAATCTGGTGAATAATATGGATGTACTGTGTGGTCAAATCAGAGGTGTAAATTAACTTGAAAAATATATATATATATAGATATATATATATATATATATATATATTTTTTTTTTTTTACTGTAGTTTAGTTTTAATTCATTGTGACTTTTTGTTCAATTCAACTAGATCTAATTCAGTTTTATTTAGTTTTGGAGTGTGTTTGGTAGTTTTCATTAGTTACATTAGCCAAATATTGTTTTGTTTTCCTTAGTTTTAGTTCTTTCACACTTTGGTTAATTCAATTCAAATAGGTTGAAGTATTGTTTTGTGATTATGCATCCATTTGGTAATGTTTCTTCACGCCTCAGTAGACCAAGGTAGGCTACTCAATCCTTGCATGTTGTTATTATCACTTTATTTTATTCCCAAAGAGAGTCGGAGACAGAGGCTCGAGAGGCTTTATCCTCAGTAATTCCCTGTTTCGCTGATAACAGTGTTCAAATTTTTGCTGGGCATCTCTATCAAAGGTAGCTCTAACAAGTTTTGGTGTCATCAGGATAAAACAGGAACAATGGCTCAGAGTCATTTCAGAAGGGGTTCTCCCCCCCACACACACACATGTGTGGCAGTGGCATATCTAAAATGAGGGTGGGGGTTTGAGGGGGCAAGGGGGCAAAGGGTGGCAGTAGGAGAACAATAAAAGAGCCATTTAAAGGATTTGCTTCTTCATATACATCCATGCTAATCTTTACTACAGCCCTGATGAATAATTAGCTCTGGTACAAAAGCAGACGTTTTACTGCTCCTGCGAGCAGCTGTCTTGATTTCATTAGCTTGCCCTTTATTCACCGACATGAATGAGTCAGGGGGAAAATGGACGGACGAGGAGCGTCAGGGCTGGTTTTCGACTGAGAGGCCTGTCTCCCAGGCAGCTGCTAAGAATCCAGGCAGGGTTTTTATTATTTCTGTTCAAACTTCTATACTCTGTTGGTGGTTGGGGTAAAAAAAAAAAAAAAAAAAAAAAGAAGAAGAATAAGAAGAAAAAAGCATAATGACTTCTCTAAATAGCCGAGTAAGAGGTCGGCAGGCAACAGATGATAGGAGTATGCAAAAAAAAAAAAGTAAAAATGAACAAAACGACATATGAAGGTGAGGTTTTTGAAGACTTGCTGTGTTTTCACACCTGATAATCCAGTGGACTCGGCTCAACTGGGGACCAAAATCGCAACGTTTGTAAGGTTTGGCTTTCACACTGCACCTCATCGCCCGTGGTGGCGCTGCACCAACAGCTACTGAAGGAAATGACACACAAACCCAGAAGACACTGAGCGCAACTTCCTCTTTTATCCTTCTTGAATCATTCTTGTCCTTTTTCCCCCCCTTTTGAATCAGCAGCAACCTAATTCACCCAACACAGCCACACCCTAAAAAAACAACAAACACGTCTGCTTTGACAATTCTAAAAAAACAGAAAGCGTCAACAAGCATTTTCCACCTATTCCAGTGAAACAAGCACAATATGTACAAGCTCATATTAACTGTAATATAAATCATCGCATGCATGCAGCAGTGACAGCATGGCATACTCCTGCTGACGGAGGAGCATAAACACGGCTCTGATGATTTAGTCAGTCTGTCAGGACGAGGTTTCCTCACCATTTGCAGTGGAACAGTGTCTATGTAGCCACTTGCTAGGCTAAAGCTGTTTCCCAACAGTGACTGCGTGTCAGCATGTGGTAGTTGTGACTCCCACCTCCCACGCTCCAGCTAATGCCTGGACCGGATTTAGTTTTGAAGTTGCACTTGTGCCTGTCCCATTAATGGCATAATCTGGTGCACATGTTTGAACAATACAATTCAATAAACTGCCAAATTAAATATGACATAGTAAACTGGAATGATAAAAAAAAAAAAAAAAGGCATCTTATTCATCTATAAATAATCATTGGTCTCCTGCATGAGGGTATGATGCGCTACCAGGCTCTATGACCCTCTGCCCTCCAATAACTCAGATTTTTGCTTCACAAAGGAAACAATTCTTTCTGTGCTATCGCTGATGATTAGCTGTGAGTAAGTCATGAGGGAAGGAATGTTCTCATTAAGAAACATTTCTGCAGAAATATTGCCGAGTTCAGTTTCCAGGAATCCTCAACAGATTTTAAACTGGGGGCCTGTACAGGGCCTGGCGAACGCTACAGCAAGCCGAGACTGCGATGTATCTTTCCGGGATCGGATGAATACTCTATGAGTTGTGAATTTGGAGGGGATGGATACGTTGTTTAGATGTCATTATTTGAAAAACAAAACAAACAAACAAAAAAAAAAGAAATTGAAATCTCAGAGGTGTGGCATTCATTTGTATTTCGCTCTCTTTGCTCCGATACTCAGAAATAAACTCCGAAGCAATCGACTGTTTTCAGAAGTCACTTAATTAACGAAGAGTTGACCTGTGTGGAATCTTGATCTCGGCACGAATCCGGATAATGTGTGGAAAGACTCCAGACGTTACTTAATGAACATTAGCAAACAAACAGGAAAACCAGATGGAGAAGAAAGTTTGATCAGAAATCTACAGCCAGGTTAAGTTCTGAAACAAAATCGAAACGGAAAGAGTCTGGCGCCACTAGCAAGACGCAGCTGTCCTCCTAAACTACAAACCGAGGTGATTCAGAAACCAGGACAACTGAGTCATACCTAACAGAAGAAATCTGTTGTCGAAATCATGCTTCAATAAGTCTCTGACATTTTTCCACAAGGCCTTTAGGCATCACAAGAAGACATTTTTTGGCCTACATGCACAACCAATTACTGCACATCTCCATGGACACGTCCATGGAAAAGTACGGTGGCGCCACCTCCCTAGTTCATAAGTACTAGGAGGAGATGGATGGATGGAGCTACATGTAAAACAAATTAGACTCCAAAGGACTTGACTCTAGCTGTCAAGTTTAAGAAGTGGGAATACTTTTGAAATGCATTTCTCAGTTAACGTAACTGGTGCCTCAGTGTTGTTAATGTTCCTCCAGTTTGATTAGATCTAGTTTGGTGGAAGTGTCGTATTTGGGTTTGAATGCACCAACAAACAGAAATCATGTCCATGGGACATGAAGTGACCTTAGTCTGAACTTAAACGATGAACAAGATAAACAGAACCAGGCAACATGATAAATCAAGCAAATTTGTTCCTGGTAACTGGGTAACTAGGGCAATTTTTCATATGTCATTTTTGTGACTTCTTCCTCCAAAATGATCAGAACTAAATGTTATCGATCGGAACACTTGCCTTTTTAGGGTGCAGGAGGCTAAATCCGCAAACTAAACTAATGAATGAGTTCATCTTATTCCCTAAAAACATCCCTAAAAAGATTGAATCATCTCCTCCAAATATGAGGCACACACACACAAAAAAAACATTTCTTCTTTGTGATAATCAAATCTGCTCCCGTCCTCAGGGGAACGGGTCAAACCAAGCATTCACGGATCCCGTCCATTCCCTGATTGCAGCTGCACAGTAATGTTGGATATTTTCAGCTCCGCTGCCCCAAATGACTGGTTACGGCGAGCCGGCCCTAATGTCATAGAATCCAAAGTAAGTTCCTCATAGACAGGTCTGGCGTGTTGCTTTAATACGAAACGTTTAATCCCCAGAATTTATGAGCTAAGACGTGACGTGTTTGCTTGCCACATCGTACCCCAGTCACGACTTTCGGGATCAGTAACGTACGTGGCTTGGAAGTCCGTGCATTTCTCTATTTTCTTAATCACTCACTACTACTTAAATGCTGCATTTGTGACAAAGAGAACTCCATGACAACTGCTGTCTATAAAAAGGTGCAGATTGAAGGATTATTATGCACATGAATAGGAGCTATAAGAGCTCTCGGAGTGAAGCAGCTGCTGTACCTGTTTCACACTTGTGGCAGCTGTTGATAATTATCGGGCAAAGAGAACGTTTCACACACTCTCTCCGGCAAATTCCTCGGCGCAAAGTGACACACCTTCAAAACTCTGTGTTGTAATCGCAGACGGAATGTGTGCAGTTCGAGCGAACCCGGAGGGAAGGCGAGGGGTCGGACGGCTTCGAAAACAGAGCGGAGGGAGAAGCAAACAGAAACCGGGGAGAGCTCGCATTCTTCATATTGCGATAGAGAGAGGCCTGGGTCAGGACGCAGGAAACAGTAGAAGCCACAAAACATCCCCGCTCTGCTGAGAACCTCGGCAGCGGGTTTGGTTCTCGCCGCTACCTCAGTACCGCTGAGGTTTCATCTCTTTGGCCGAGGCGAAACAAGAACGGGAACAGCAGAGCGCTGAGGTTTGGAAATCCGCTTACCAGCCACTCGACTAGGTATAGCTGTTCAAATGACTTGTCAACACAAAAAGAAGCAAATCAGCCAAACATGGAGAAGACTTTGAAAGTGAAGTGGCTACTGGTCTGACATAAACCTTAACTGTATCGGGCTTACGGGAAAATGGTCTGAAAAAGGAAAGTATCCACTCTTGTTGACGTCAGAGGTCAGCTGAGAATGGACAGACCAGTTTAGTTTAAGATGAGAGAAAAGCAGCAGCGGCTAAAATGTCCACCAGTGTATGGCGTTACAGCAGGAGAAGGCTACACTCTGTGCCATTGCCGTAAGCTAATGTCTAGAAACTGAGACTACAAGTTACACAGCTTCATCAGTACAAGTCAACAACAGATTGGAAAATGTTGCCCGATCTAATGTGCCTTGAGTTTAACTGTTCAACTATTCTGCTTTGATTGCTAGTTGGTGACTGGATTGGGAGGTTGGCCTCAGTACTTGCACAGGAAATGGTGTTTTTCCCCAGACCATACAGCCCATGGCACTGACATTTGCCTGAATGAGGTCAAGACATTAAAACCCAAGGTCCTTTTGGGTGTTGATGTTAGGCAATCGCATGTGCAAACCATTGCCACCAAAAGAGTCGGTGTGGTAATCAATTCTCTTGCGCCAGCATGTGTTTGGAGACACAGCTGGTTGATGCTCATATCGTTTTGGGACGGTGTTCTTCCCCATCAGACCTTAATGAGAGATTTTAAGAATCAGATTGACTCCATACATCAGAAACCTTGAGTTTGCTCAAGTTTAGCTAAATAACGGTCCAGATCTAAAGCTCTGTAGAAAGATAGACACTGTCAGAGTGTTTGAAGAGGCACGTCTTTGTCCTTGGGGATGATGAAGACTCGTCCCCAATTCAACAGTTGACCTCGATTGTTGAAGCTGGGTTTTTTTTTTTTTCTACTCCTAAACCACTGAGCGGACACGTTTAAACTCTAGGACCTGAACACCCCTCACATAGACCGTGCTGCGGCGAGGGTGCCAGAGGAATAAAATGAAATCTGAAATGTTTTCCAGGATGTTCTGCTTTCTAACAGAAGCAGATGGGGCGGAGGGGCCACTAAGGAAGACAGCGCAGGAAAGAGCGGAGGCGGGACGGGGATAACAGGACAAAAACATAAAGAAATGCCTTCATTAGAAGTAGAAATATTTACAGTGACATTTAGTAACACAGGGAGGATGTAGGAATAAATATTCAGGACGTTGCCGGGAAGCATTGAGGGTTTCTCAGGGGCAGAAGGATGGTGAGAGTGATGGCTCCTGAATTAATGATGAGGAAGCCTCCTGTCTGTCTCTATGTGTGCATATGGGGCTGCATAAGTGTCTGCACATGTGATAGTGTTTATCTGCAAATGTGTATGCATGTGAGTGCGTGTGCGCGCGCATCACAAATTCACACACTCAAACACACATTTAGCTCAGTCTTGCAGCACCCCAATTTCCCATCATCACTGATGGAAATTACCCGATCCTAGATACCTAATCAAGCGATCACTTTTTTTCCCCTCTTTCGTCTTCTTCTTCTTCTTTTTTTTTTTTTTTTGTTTTTGGAGACAGATTCGCAATTGTCTCTGATGCTTAATTACATTTTTTGGAAAGCTATGGAGCAAACCGTCTGGCAAATTTTCATTTTTGGCATAGATATGTTTCCTCCCCCCCCTCTTATCGGTTGGGTTAATTTTCCATCCTCCACATCATTTTTTTTTTTTTTTTTTACTTCTTCTTTCCAGGCTGAGATGATGAATATTGTGCTGCTCATCATCAAACGTGCGGGGAGAAGCCCCGGAGATCGGGGCAAAGGAGGGAGGGAAGGAGAGGAGGGGGATGTAGATCCGGGAGGGAACTGTCAGGAAGAAATGCTATGTAGGTCAATGAAGAATTGCACTGGGATATTGCCTCCTCAGCTCGCAGTCTTGGAAGCTGATTTGATTTCCGGTGAATCCATCCGACTTGAATTATGAGAGATTACCCTGCTTAAAATCACCTTGGTGACTGCTGCAGGAGCTCCGGATCCTGGCGCGAGCGTCGGCTCAGTAAATACTTCTGGTCCGTTCCAAGTTTACGCGGCGCCTTACTCTGGGCGGTGAAGATATTGCCGCGTTTTGACACATTTCTGTCCATCCCTCTCTCCTCGGGATAACATCAAATTTGATTTTCCTAGGCAGTGGATAGTGATTTAGATCACAAATGACGAGATGTTTTTAGCTTTTTTTTTCTAAGTTTGAGCTTGAATGTGCCGACAGGTGAAACTCGGGGGCCCCACCTCGCCATCCGCTCTTTGTTTTGGTCGCAGTCATCTCACGGGGTGGTAAACCTAGCCGCCCCCTTTCGACCCTGCGGCTTCACGGGAGTCAAAGAAACAACAGGGTGAGAAACTGAGCTTGAAACAGCAGCAGTGCTACAACAAAGCCCCGCCTCTTGGTAATTAAGAGGAGGAAATCCTCAACAATGGCAGCCGGCGCGCTGAAGGGTGAGGCGGCCCGGTGAGGAAGATGAGACGCTCACCTTTGTTACGGGCTACGGGTTTGTGAATGTTTTCGGAAAGCAGGAGGGTTGGGATGGTCCTTGCTTTAGTTTGAAAGAAATCGAACGCAATTGTGAAACATTTGCCTCATTATCTTTGGATTTTTTTTTTTTTGTGTGTGACATTTTCGAAAATGCTGCACAAATTTCTGTGATTGTTGTGATATACAACGTCAAACCACTTGGTGACCTTGTGTACAGGAGACGGGCAGTTGGGTGACTAAAGTGCCTCTGAGCTCTGGGAGAACAAGCATATATTTTTGCTCAAAACTCCCTTGGTCATGAGGTAGAGGCTGCATTATGTCATCTTCTGCATGAGAAACAAACACGCATCACAAGATTGTAGTTCCCCAGGAATACAAGAGGTGGTCACGAGGCAAGCGAACCTTTTGAGTAATAACACACCACTTCTCCATTTTCCCAATAGAAGGAGAAAGACTGTTCAAGTAACCAGCACATCTTAAGTGTCAAACGGAATGTGTTTGTATCAGAAGCTCTTAAAATGTAAAGCAAAACACACATATGGTTTATTTAGTGAGTAATTGACATCAGAACTCTAAAATGGACAGAAAAAAAAATCAGCCACATCATTCAAACCGAAACTGCCCTGGTTCTCCTTGGAATGTTCACTTTTATAACTTTAGAAAGTGGTAAAATAGAACAAACATTCTGCTTAAAGCTGCTTTTATACAAAAACATGTTTTTAATAAATTTATTAGAACTGTCACCAAGTGGTGACAGCATGCTATGCCGCAGATAATCTGTGAAAAGATTGATCTTCAATTCCTCCTTGAGCTACTATTGCTCTCGGAAGAAATTCACCAGCCAATCAGAACCAGGAGGCGGGTCTTAGCGCTGTCAAATCACCTCATGTACCAGCTGCTAATTGTGCTAATGGCAGAGAAACAAGTTGCCAGTACAGGAAAACTGTTCATAACGAGCCTTAGCATTCACAACAGGTTCTACTAGCAGTTAGGGGTCAGGTTGAGGGTGATTGACAGCAGTAAGACCCGCCTCTTGGTTCTGATTGGTTGTTTCTAGATAGCACTGGGAGCACAAGGAGAAGGAAGGGATATTTCTGACGGAGTATCTGTCTCATAAAATACTGACACAACATAGTGACAGTTTTAACAAATAAGTAAACAAAAAACAAACAAACAAACAAAAAACATATTCTTTATAAAAATTACATTCTGCAGCTTTAAGCCCTATTTTTTATTTTTTTACTTCTTATTGTTACTTTTTGTCATCCGGTGCTGCTTTCTAAAAATAATAGTTGTGGTTTCCAATTTTGCAGGATGTCAAAACTGGAAACCGCAGTAGAATACCAAAATCTTGAACTTCCGTCCTGTTGCGTGTCTCAGTCTTGCTGTGTGTTGTTTGCCATGCTCCATGGTTTTCATATTGGAATATCAGAGAGAACACATTTAGTAAACCAGCTGGATCATTTGGACCACTGAGCCCTACTGAATTGGTATATTTATCTCCGCTGGCTTTTTACATTTCGGTTTCTTGCCTGTTGGACATCTTCACCGTCTTCTAATAACGATTTAGCGCCGGGAGATAATGTGTCTGTTTTGGTTAACCAAATCCAGCGTTTGGTGTTGATGTCTAAATGTGGCTCGAAGACTAATAGGAGTAAGGTGCTTGGTGTTTTGTGGGGACATTATGACCAGTCAATATCTTACCAGCAGTAGAAAAAAAAAAAATCTTTACTTTTTATAGTTAGACTTAATCTAGACAGAGCCTCAGGTTAAATCTGTTTGAGAACCTGCGGAGGGAGATTAGGGTGATGGCAAGGAGGCCCTCCAATCTCAAAGACTTGGAGTTCATCAAAATATCAACTGAAATATCCAAAAAGCTGGTTTGTATGAAGAGTTTGATACAATTATTTTTTCTATTGATAACTGAGAATGAACTAAATGAAAAATTTCCACCCACCATTTCCCCCCCCCCCCCCGAATAAATAAGCTGATTTTCTTTCAAAATTGCTACTTCATTTACACTGTTTTATTATTCTGTGAGAAATATGTGGATAGTTGAAAGTATTTTAGAGGTATAACAGCCAGGGGTATGATTCATTTGGATCCAGCTAATCTAGTCTACAATATATATATATTTTTTTACTATGTGATGATTTGGGTTTTTCTCTGTTAATTTAAGTTTCTGTGTCGTTTTCAGTTAATTCAGCCTCTGTGTTGTCCTGTCTACACCTTGATTGTTCCCAGCTGTGTCTCGTTTCCCTGATTACGCTCTGTGTATTTGATCCCACCTGTCTTCCTTGTCTAATATGTCTTGCTGTCAAGCTGTGTAGTTGTCGCATCAAGTCTGTTGTCAGATGTCTATTAGCCTTTAGCGTTCCGCTCATTCTGTACTGCCTGGATTTTGGACTCGCATTTCTCACTTCGTCGTTAAAATCGTCACTTATTTCACTTTGACCTGGGTCCGCAGCGTCACCACCTCTACTACAGCAGATCAATCACGTCTTTCAGTCAAAACTGAGTGGAAAGCCCAGAAACAAAACGCCATGGTGGACCTAGCCCCGCCTTCGAGGCGCAGCTCCTCCTCTGAGCTGCTGTTTCTAGGACTCTGGGCTTCTGCCTCACAGAGCAACCTTCCACCACCCAACTCCTTCAGACTAGCCAGCACCAACTGGCAAACACCTGGTGGAATTGCGCTTCTGCTGAGCTCGTTATATGAGCTACTTCTCAGTAGCAATTAATGGGTTAACAGAGGAGCCATGCGGCATTTCAGAAAGAGTGGGACTTGAGACAGAGGCCCAATTTCAAGACGTTAAATTACAAAGTCAAATTTCTTTTTAAGTCATATTTGACATATCCAGCATTGTTATAGCAACTGAAATTAACATAGATATTTGATTGTGCTACAAAATGACACTACATGGCTGGGAAACACATAATACTGGCCCTTTAAACATCACAGTTCAGAGTACCACTGACCTCACATTGTTAGAGTAGGACCCCTTATTCCAGATGAAGTTACAAAATGACAACCAGGCCAGACATGAAGCCAGCCCCGTCACATACCGTCGCATCATCACCACAGAAAGAGTCGACTGTGTAACAGATGGCGTCCTGATCTCAGCCTTGTCGAGTCAACGCTCTAAAGATTCAGACACCAAATGTAGCAACTTCTCTGAGATTCTTGGCCCAAACTTTCTGCTTAGAAACCTAAAAAAAAAAACATTTTCACTCATGCACTCTGAGTACCTTTCTTGTTGTAGTCTGCCAACATCGAACATGTGACGAAAACTAACAAAAGTATTGACATTTCCTTGTATTTGAAATGCAGAACGGACATCATGAATGCGCTTGGAAACGCGCTGCGATTTGTGGCTTCTTGAGAACAGGAAGCCAGATTATTCTGACGATCAGACAGGTTGTGGAGCAACCGGCAGGCTTGTTAAGTCTATGAAAAGGAGAAGGAACAAGGCTAAATATTTCCCTCAGTATCCATGGCGATGTACAGTCTTTAGCATGCGGCAGCTGTGGTGGGATAATCAGGTGTGTTTGCTTTCATCTGCAAATCAAACTGTTCAAATGATCTTGTTAAATCGCTGCTTGTTTCCCGCCTGTCGTGTTGCGTATCTGCGGTGTTACTTGTAATTTAGTTTTGCCTTATTTCAAGTGTTTGAAGATATTTACACTAGAAACTAGACCAAAAGTACTAGATTTTGCGTTTTTTGCAGTGTTTGCATGCAACAAGTTACACTCTGCTTTACAAAATAGCTGAAACTCATCCAGGTTAGTCGGAGCAACTCCATGTCTAATTCTGAAGTCACGAAACGGATTGAATTTCAGTCTGGGCTTTGACTGGGCCACTTTATGTTTTGATCTAGAGGATTCCTCTGAGTTCATGCAGGAACTTGACTCATTTTCCAGTTTTTTGTGCAACTCTGGCAGGTTTTAAACTTTGATTGCCTCATATTTGGCTCCGCTCATCTTTTAATGAACTTTGGCCAACTTCTCCGTCTCTGCTGAAGAGAAGCACCACACACACTGTAAAACCACAACATCTTACCAAGTTTCTAGAGAAAACACCTTAGTACACTTAAAAATGCAACAAAACTAACTTACATTGAAAAAGTAGTAGTTCCACTGACAGATTGATTATATCATGGGAAAAATATCTTGTTCTAAGTTTTATAATCTGCCAATGGAAGTATTTTTTTCCCATTTCATTATTAAGGGATTGCTGACTTAAAATATCACAATAGAAATGTAATCAATATCACCAAGTAGGATATTGAGTGAACTCCACCTCTCGTGCCAAGCTAAGCTAGGTGGGTGGCATCAACTAACTCACTCACACTTTGGTTATCTAGCAACTACTTATTGAGTAACTTGCTCAGATTTCACCACTGTGTTTAATAATAATAATAACTATTATTATTATTATTATTATTATTATTATAAGAGTAAATTTTTTAAAAGTTAAAACTGGAAAGTTTAGGCCACCAGTTTGGCAGTACTCAAGATATTTACAACAAAAAAACGAAACAATAATTATCGACATCGACCGATATGAAATGTTGATATCGTGATTTCAGCCCCGTCTTCCTTCCTCGTCGTGATTATGCGCAACTTCATGTCGGTTTTCCACCCCAAAACACCACTAAGTTGTGTTAATTAACAACAAATGAACAGAATCAAGAATTGTCTCGAAGCAGAATTCCACTGAAACACCATTAAACAGCTAAACAGCAGCTGCTTCTCGCCCTCCACTCCCTCCGCTGTCTGTATCGGCACAATAGAGTCGTTCCCCTGACTGCAAAGAGCTGCCGTCAGAGCAAAGAACAAACTAACTCCATTTCGCCGTGTCAGAGTGCAGCCCTGAGAGAAACCCGCATGTCCACCGAGACAAATGGAGATGGACAGCAAGAGAGAGAAAGCGAGTTTGTGAGAGAGAGAGAGAGAGGGAGCTGGAGAAAAGATAAGGATGGACGAGAGGTGGGACAGGGTGGGGGAGGAAATATTGGAAATATTTGGGAGTCGGTCCGTCGCAGCGGAAAAGGCCGGCGGATGAGAAATGTAAAATAAAAGACAGTGCATCAGGAGTGAGCGATGAAGCGGGGCGAAAAGCCAGAGATGGACGAGACTTTCGCCGCGGCCGAAAACAAGTAGCCCGTGAAAAAAAAAAAAAAAAATAATATATATATATATATATATATATATATATATATATATATATATATAAGAAAGAGGGAGTGGGAGATTTGGAGTTGGATGCAGACAGAAACACGGGCTCAGATAAATGGACGTTGACAGGGCGAGTTAAGAAAAAAAACTGTAATTGGATGCAGACAGAGAGACGGAGCCGGAGACGGTGAGAAAGTGAATCAGAGGGGTGAACACGCCGCGACCGCATCGCCGCGCGACGCGCAGCTAAAGGGGAAGAGCTGGGCCGATCTCCAAGTAAAGTGCTGTGAAATTACTTTTGTTATGAATGTGATCGGAGGAGAAATGAAACTAAACAATAACTAAACTGAAATGTCCCTCATAGTATTGAATTCATAGTAAATGGTCACCATTTATTGGCCTGTTCTGACACTGAAATATAGTAGCAATGACTTCAGTTTTGTTAAATAATGATAGTTGGTTTCCTGTACCATTATCCCATTTAAACCCAAATTTTTACCGGACATGAACATATTAAAATTAGATATCACTGATAGCCCTTTCAACTAATCAAGAGGGAAAAAAATTAAAAATTGTGGAAAAATATATGAAAAAATGTGTTTTATGATGGGTCCCAATTGTGACCGGTGGGATAATAAGGTGATTTTACTAAGATGAGCTAAATAGAAAAGATCATAAAAGGTGAACATTGTTTCTTTATTTGAATATGTCTTGTCACTTCCTGCTTCACAGGCGTTTTAAACACAGGAGGCTGTTATCAGAAAGCAAACCTACGTTGTTCCTGGTAAATATCAGCAGCTCTCTGAGGCACGGAGCCTGGAGAAACACATGTTTATTAGTACAGACCTCCCACACATGTCACACCGGCAACTAAGTACTTTCACAATGGCTTTTTTTTTTTTTTTCTTTTGTTTTTTTTTTTTTTCCCACCATTCTCGAGATAGCAAGAGAGTTGGCCAATATGGCCTGGAAAACACAAACACAGGCTGACATATTCCCCACTCTTAAAAGCAAAACCAGAAATAGCAGCATGGAGGGGAAATAAAACTCCGTTTTTGTTTTTTTTTTTCCACAAAGACTCATGAAATCCTCCTCCGAAAAAAAAAAAAATCTAATAAAAAGGAAGCCAGGCCCCGTTTTCCTTGGACAGCGGACAAAAAGCGACATATTTTACAGTTGATCACAAAGCGCTTTGGTGAGAGGAGGCCGTCTTAAAAAAATAAAAAAAACAAAAAGACCTAAAGGAATTAGACGGCTGCGGTGCGCGGCAGTGTTCACAGACCAGACATATGGCCTAGGCGGAATCGCCGCGGCGTTTAAAGACACGGCGCCCTGGCACCACGACACACGAACCACACGCTTGGTCTCAACACGCCACCGTCTTGTTAGCCGCTACTTTAATTTGCGATTGGCCGCACGATCATTTCAGGCTCTGTTGATTTTCAAATAGAATCCTTCTGCCACCCTCCATCTTCCCTTCACCCTTCAGCTCGGCTGATATGAATCAAACGCAGGACTATTCAGTGGCTTTTAGCGCGTCAGCTGAAATACCCTGTTATCAGCTCGCCCGTCGGCCAGCTGCACACTCAGATTGACACTGTAATGCTATTGACTCCTGACCCCATTTGTTCCTCTCGCCGGCGTCTCGTGCTTTATCGGTTTTTGTCCGACTCCGCGCCTTTTTCGCTGTCACCGTAATGGGCCTCGGAGGCCAACGGGTTACACAGAGCGCCTTCGTTCTCCGGAAGCGCCGACTTCCTTTCTCCAAATGAGGGCTTCTCGGCGTCGCGGCCTCCGAGTCTGCCCGTTCTCTCTCGCACCGCGTCCCGCCTCCTCCTCCATCAGGCTGTCACGCTGAAGAAGTCCACCTAAGCAGACACTTAATTTGTCTTGTTTTGTTATTAGTGTCTGAGGCCAGAGAGCAGCCCACAAACACATGCGGCCCCTCCTGCATCGATTTGGTGTCAACAGCAGCGTGACAGTGATGCACGGATCGCCGTCTCCCGGTTTGATTTTAGAACAACTGATACGGCTATATAGTCGACCGAATGTCACGAGAGAAGACAGAAAGCCGGATGGGTGACATTTAATGTGGTGTTCTCTTCACCTTTTGAGAAGGGAACCGAGTATGAAAGGCCGGCTGGTGAGCTAATGAGAGACGACCAAAATGCAGGAAGCTAAAAAAAAAAATGAAATCTTGTAGGGCGAAGGGTTCTTTACCATCTTTAAAGTGCCACTTATTGTGTATTTAAGAAAAAATAAACAAGTCTGTTCGTTGGAAAAATCGCACAGGTGTTCACACCAAAGTAATACTTTGCTGAAAAGATCACTGGATTTTTTTCCCCCCCCACTAAATGTAAATATGTTCTTCAAGTTTTGCTTCTGGATTCTTTACCTAAAAACTCTGGGTGTGTTTTACTGTGGTGCCGGTTTTCGGAAGTACTTTATGGAAGTACTACTTCCACTGGCAGAGTATTTTTACTCATAACATGTCCTGTTATAAGTACAATGTATCTGACAATGGAACTAGAAAGTTTTCGGCAATATTAAAGAATTATTTACTAAATCTATCTTGAAGGTTTCTTATAAGTAAATCCTTTTTATTATATTTCTAGTGTACCATGATATTTGAACTGAAAAATAAACCAAAATACTTTGTGTGTGTGTGCAGTGCAACCTATAGCCTGAGTTTAAAAGTAGTTTGTAAAGGAACAAAATACTTTAACTGCTCAATGGCAGGAAGGGAAAATACCCTAAACTTTGAATAATTGATGATTTGAAACATTTAAGTGTAACAAAACTTAAGGAACATACAAAGACAGAATTTTTTTTTTTTTAAATCAGCTTTTCATAGCACTTCAAGTCAGTCAAAATCCAACTCTTTTTACACATATTCTCAGCTGTAATGACTGTGGCATTAATAGTTTGTCTTACAGACAAATGGCTCAGTGTGAACAAACCCGTTCATCCGTCCTGTGCGCTGTGAAATATCTGCACCCCCCACTGACAGGACCGAACATTAAACAGACGAAAAGCCGCAGCTCAAACACAAACTGCTTAATTGACTTATTGTTACAAAAAAAAAAAGAAGAGGCAAATAATGTTGGGAAAACTCTGAAAGCAAGCAAAACAAATCATCACACCACATCACATTTGTGAAGCCTGGAAATGATTACTGGAGCTGCGTACAGTTTCCTTGCTTAAAATCAATTCTTTAAAGAATGCTTTCTCGCTTGTCATTCCAGATCGTTCCGCCCGTTCTTGCACTTATCCAACAAAGCAGTCAGTCAACATGTCAGTGCCCAGCCCAGTAGCCTGACAGATTCATACATTACAGTACTGAGGGTCTGCTAAAGGTTAGATAAGGCTTCTTTTCCTTTTCGAGTTGTTTTCTCAGCGGGCCACTAAGTACATTCTTTTTCCCCGTTTGGCATCTTCCTCCACTCTCAGGGTTTGTTTGCACCAGATTGCTGTCGGATAACTCCTGGTATTTTTGGACTATGGGAAAACGTTTCACGTGTAGACGCCATTGCTGAGACACTTTGTATCCAGTGTAGCTGTCATGCCAGGGCAGTAGATGGCGCTGTGATTTTAGCCTGTCGTCGAAATGCGCATGTGCTTTCGACGCGGCTTCCACCTAATTTAGAGATTAATAATCCAGCTCCTTCTTCAGAGAACAAAGTGCTCATGTAACAGAAAGGTTTTCCTGAGAACGGGTTTCAAAAAGCGCTTTTTACTGGACTATAACCGCAACCTCTTTTCCTCCTGCTAATAATCCCTCATTTCTACCTTTGCTTAGTGGCTGACACAAGAGAATCCATTCCTCAAAGCCTGGGATCCTGCATGTTTTAGATCTTTCTCTGGTTCAGCACACCTGGCTAAATCGATGGGTAATTAGTCGGCTTCTGCAGAACTTTTACATGCAGAGGAGGTCGACCGTTTGAATCAGCTGCACTGAACACAGATTCATCTAAAACTGGCAGGACACTGGCCGTTGAGGACCGGAGGTGGACACCCATGAAGAGAGAGTAATTGATGATTGGTGATTGCCTATGGTAGCATGGTCATATCTGCACAGCTGTGTTCAGGAATGTGTGTGTGTGTCTCTTACCTTCCTCTCTGCGGGCTGCATTCAGCAGGTGTGTGTGGTTCCAGTGGCACTTCATCAGCACCAATCAGGGAGGAGCAGTTAGCAGAGCAGATCCCCTGAGGCAGACGGCAGATTGTTTTCTCACTCACCAGCGGTAATCAGGCCTCCAGTTTGAACTTTTGTTCGGTGAGGAAACTTTTAGTTGCCCGTGCCTCTACTCCTTACTCGTCAGCTGTCCAATCCTGGCTCCCCGTCGTTGCCTTCTTCTTTTTCTTCGTCTGCCATTAATCCTTCTGAGACCACCTGTTGTGTTTCTCCTCAGTCCGCCAACCTCGCCCTTCAACGCTCAATCTGTTCTGTGCATCCAATCAAACAGAGACACCTTCTTGAGCTCGCCGCTCACTTTTAACCCATTCTCATTTTTCTTTTTCAGGTCTTTAAAGGGGCAGGATTATGTAAAATCAACTCTTTTTTTTTTTTTTTTTTTTTTAGCTTTACATCATGTTTTAATGTTAACATGAAGAAAAACACACCTGGAGTGTTGCCTTGATTCTTTCATGCATGTTTGAGAAATCCTGTAATCTCCCATGGCAACCAGTCAGTTGTGCAAAAAAACCTGGGCGGACCTAGCTCCGCCTTCAGTGACACAGCTCCTCCTCAAAGCTGCAGTTTCCAAACATTAGAGCTACTGCATCACAGAGCAGCCCTCCCTTGTGACTCAGCTCCTTCAGACTAGCCAGCAGCAATTAGCAAATACCTGGCAGAACTGCGCATCTGCTGATCTCATTATACTTCTCTGTGCAGTGCTGCTAAAAACAAAACAACAAGAAAAAACATTGCTAAAAGGTTAATAGAGGAGCCATATTGTGGTGACTTTCCGGAGGCAGAGTTTCAGATAGAGCATTAGCTTTTAAAGAAACAACAACCAAGTTCAAGGCGTTAAATTACAAAGTCCAAATTCTTTTCATCGTATTCAATATAGCCAGCATTTTTACAACAACTAAAGTGAACATGGTTACTTGATTGTGCCATAAAATGGCACTACATGGCTGGAAAACATAATTCTGCCCAAAAATGAGCTTTTAAAAAATATTGTTAATCACAGCTAATTCCAGGTTTTTAAAGAAGGGAAATTACTCTGTCACGGTTGCTTTTGTATTGACTCAGGCTCGTGTTTTTTTTTTTCTTTTTTTTTTTTTTTTTTCTGATATTAAAATTAGTTTGATGAAATGAAGCACAGCCCTGTTGCCCTGCATCAAGAAGGTCCCGGGACTGAAGCCGGGTGTCTGCACAGCTTCTCTGCAGGTACTCCAGCTTTCTATCGCAGTCCAAAAACACGGCAGGTATATTTAGAGGATGGATGGAAAGGAAGAATTTAATGGCAATAAAAGAAGCCAAAACAGAACAAATCTGTAAGAGGAAAAAAAAAAAATCATTTCTACAGTGTCTGCCTAAACAGGATTTCGTAATTTATTAATCCTGGGTCTGTATGATAGTGAAAAAAAGAAAAAAAAAGCTTTTTTTTTTCTCTTAGTTCAAAGATTAATAGCAGTGTAATAGTGTGGGTTTTATGTAGCCTCGGGATGAAACCACCAGAACATAATCTGATTATCATATGATTAACGTTGTCCTCTCTATCCAACTCTTACACTATTGTTGATCGTTTTCACATTTTAGTCATAGAGGCCGGGCTCTTAAAAAAAATAATAATAAAAAGTATTTTCCAAAACATTGTTATCAAAGAAAAACTAAAGACCCATTTTGTTGGTAATAATCGGTCTGTTAATGCAAGACATGTTGTAACAAAACCACATCGGTGAGGGTTCGTTAATGCAATGAACTCGCAGTCTTTTGACTCCCGTTTGTATTTCAAGATTTGGTCACAGCCTTTCTGGGCGAGAGGCTGAGCTGCCACAGAATCCCCATGTTTGAGAAACATTTAAAAATATATATATATATTTCTCACACACACACACGTTTCAGAATTTGTGGACGGGATCACTGCCTGCGGCGGCGGAGGAATCGCGCCGGAGGGGGAGAACCAGAGTTTGACTCAACCAGACTAAACAAGGAAGATTTGCAAGCATCCTGACATTATGTGGCACTTCCATGTTTGTGGAGAGATTTTCGAGTCTACCCTCTGCGGTTTTCTCTTCACACAGCTGTGCTGCTCAGCTTCACTTATCCCAGCCCTGAAGTGAGCTGACCACAAGCTTATTCAAGCGATTTAGGCTGGATAAGGACCACTGGCCGTAAAGATGGGAATACATCCGTAACCAACTTAACCTCTGAAATCCCAACAGTTGGCTCCCATTAAGATTATTGCCAAGACCTCTGAAATGCAGTTTTTTGTTTGTCTTGTACTTCCTTTGCTGAAAAGTAGTCATACACTTTCAGTGTTTCTACATTGTTTTTATGTGTTGTGTGTCACAGTTTATTTTTGTCCCTGGTTGTCCAGGATTTAGCTCTCGCGATGGAAAACCACTCGTATGTTTTCATCAGCCATGACAAAACGGCAGCCAGATGACATGATACTGTCACCACCGTACGTAATGGTGGGGGTGGTGTGTTCGGGGTGATCCACAGTAGTAGTTTTCCAGCACGCATAATGAGTCGAACGTGTTAATTTTGCTCTCATCCAGACCAGAGCACCATCTGTCACAAATTTGGTGTGTCCCCTGTGGGACTGAGCGTGCTAACAAACTGCAGAGGTATGCTCTTATTGGTTTCTTTTAACAAGGTCTTTATTCTTACCGCTATTCCCAAAATGTCTGATTTCCGCCGTGCGCATGCAGCTGAGTTCTTTTTCTTCCAACCGAGCCTCAATTCCTTTAGATACCAACTGGCCTCTTGGTTGCTTTTGTGATTAATGCTAACCCAGACTTTTGGGTTGGCATTAGACAACGTTGTGTGTTTTGGTAAATACCTGACTTATTTGACAGGAACAAGAAAAGGAAGAGGATTCCCAGTTTTCTTGGAAACAAGTTCCAACTGCAGGATGTTTGGTCAAGCCTTTCTGAACACAGGTCCAGTGAGATGAACTTTTATTCAGTGAACTTTTATACTTTTTTTGGTGGTTAGGTTGGGGTAATTACAAGAGTTTGGTGTTAGCTTCCTTTATTCACTCATCAACCTGTTAAAAGAGCAGATTGTGTCCAAGCTGTGCCCATCTGAATAAATGTGCGGCCAACATGTTAAAGGAATTTGGCTTGAATGTTCAAGAAGAACACGATCATTACAAAGACTCGATCTTGAAGATACTTGAACAAATCTGTCGCCAGCTACGCTTTCATTAATTGAAAGTATAATTGAAATTACAAAAATAAATTGACTTAATGGAAACGCAGCGATTTTGAAACCTTTTTTTGTGGTGGTGGTGTTTTAGGCGATATCAAAATTGTTGTGTTTTATAAAACCGCAATGTGAAGATTTTTTTTTCACATCACGAGCCACGTGACGAACGGCCGAATGTTGCTGCTGGCAGAAAAGATCAAGAAGTCGACAAAAAGTTGTCGGCGGATGATGGGGCAGCATGTTTTTTAACGGCTTATTGCGTGACCAAACTCCTTCGTATGATTTTAATTGCACTTCTTATTTAATGGAATCTCCAGTTACAACATGGTGTTTTTTTTTGTTTTTTTTTTTACGACAGTAGTAGAAATATCAACAAACTTTTGCGCACATTTGTAACAGAAACGCAGCGATAGTCCACAGTGTATGAAACGTAACGATATCAACGTGGATTTAGAAGGAAAAAGAAAGGAGACCCTACACTCTGTCAAGATTTACTAAAACGCGAAAACTGACAAGCCAATTGTCTTCTTGAGAAAATCTTTAAGGTGAGGTGTGATGACGTTTGAGCTGTTTGGTCATAATGGTGATGGAAACATTTGGATGTGAACCGAAGAACACGGTGAGGGTTGGTGCTGCCGCACTGCAAAAAGTGGGCGTCACATTGAAGATGCAGAAATGTCTCCAAAACTTTTGACTTTTATGTCAGATCAGCCACTCGGTGTTTGAAACTTGGATACCATAATGAAGTTGGTATCTTCATTATGGTATCCATAACGATACCATGATACCTTAGAATAAGGTATCCCTTATTCGTATCCGGAATAAGGGTTACCAGATACCGGATACCGGTATCCCTTATTCTAAGGGATACTAGATACCGGATACCGGTATCCCTTATTCTAAGGTATACCATATCCATGTGAGGCCCTTCAACACGTATGTTGAAACTAGTTTTGGAATAAAGCAGGCTGGCATTATGCTTCGGGAATGAAACTTGCAATTGAACCACGTAAGCAAGGACCTTAACTGTCCGCCATTGTACATGTTAATTTACCCAACAGGGCGCTCAAATCGCCCCTTCCTTTGACTGGATAACTTTCCGTGCACTTTCTATAACAAGGTTTGTTGTTTTTCTTTGCATCAGAAGGTGTTCTCTGGCTCTTCGCGTGTCTCTGTCATGCTCAGTTTCCAGGCAACTGAAGGGCACGGTGATGAGAAAAGCAGAACATAATACAGGGCTGGCGTTGCTGCAGCAGGAACTTGACAAGTTTAATGAAGACGGGCAGGGAAACAAAGAGGAGAGACAAGGAAGGGGGAAAAAAAAAAAAAAGAGCCAGCATTGACCGTGGGTCAAATGAATGAGGAGAGAGTGGAGGAGTAGGAGAACACAGAAGGCTTCCAAGCTCTCACAAATTGAAGCAAAAAAAAAAAAAAAAAAGGAGCAAAGCCTGGCCTTGATATATGTGGCAATAAAGTTGTTAAAGGCCTCAAAGGCATTTTACTTCAGGGGGTGATTCAACGAAATGACCTCACTTAGTTATGATGCTGCTTTGGAGAGGGTCCCTACCATCTGAACCCACCGCTCTCCTAGAGATCCTCTGATATCAGCACATGAGAAATGTTTCTTTTGGCCCGGCTCGGCTCTGCACCCGAGAGCGCTTGGGGTTTATTTGGGTTTCCAGCGCGGGTTTTGTGCGCTGTAAGTGCCAGTTGTTTTTGTTTGAAGGTTCATAATTCGACGAGATGTTTGCAGACTCTTAGAACTTTTTCGTGCTGCTTTAACAATGGGAGCCCCTTCCCGTCTATCAACACTGAGTCTTGCTACGAGACTTAATGACTGAGGGAAGCCACAAAAAAAAAGGTAATGTTTGTTGTGAACAGGACTTCTCGCTGCGTCGCACATAAACACTCTTGAGCTGCCCCTGTAAAAATGCGGAGCCAAACACGACATACAAAAGCAGGACTATAAAAGCTATAAAGCCTGAATCGAGGATCAAGGCTCAACTTCCCCGGGCTTAACCAAGAAGAACCTCTCTGAAAACGTAAAAAAACCCCAAAAAACAGCTTTTATTTTTACACAAACACAAAACAATAAAAATGATTCAATAAACAGGGCTGTGTCTAGATTATTATTTTTCTTTTTTTTCATGGGGACCACCCAGGGGCACAAACTGTTGAAGGGTGATAAACAGTGGGCCAACATTTGAACAAAAAACATTTACCCAATCAAAGCACACAGAACTGTTCAGCATGGGAAAACTATGCAGTGGCTAAGGGCACAGGCTAATTTTTCTTGCCTCACAACCAGCTTGTTTAGCTTAGCCTGTTTAGCTTAGCATAGCGTAACTCTATTTTTAGTGCTGCTATGCTGTCTCTGTTCAATTCACTTGTTCACTTATTTCTCACCTTCATCAGAAAACCCCCCAAAAAACAAGCCCTATAGATTTAGCCTGTTGAAGTTGAAAACTGCTCCTCCCTGATAACCTCTGCTTGGTTCTTCTTCTGCCCCTCTGCCCGCCCTTGGGGATCAGAAGGTCTCTCCTCACATGCAGAACATGCAGAAGACACATATTGAGGGGGTAGAGATGAGCTCATCACTCCATATGTTGAGCAGCATGGCCGTGCTGTGATGAGATTAGCTAGTACGTACGGATTTAAACATTTGCAAGAGTCGTCTGACGTTATGCTGTAAGTCACTTCAGCTGTTGTTTGGCGTTAGACGACTAAACCCTACTGTGACATGGAATTTTACACTGAGGTCGTCAAAATTTCAAATCTGTCATTTTCATCACAGGTCAAGTTGTTGTCCAGTTCTTAAAATCTCTGTTAAGGTAATTTCACAAACATTTTTGCCAACAAAATCGCTCCCGGTAACAGTCCTTCATCTCAAGTCTGTTCTAGAGTTACTCAGTATTTTCACTCATCTTCCCAACAACTCTGCCCACACAGCATGATAGCACCACCACCATGTTTAATGTGCTTTGTTAGTTTCCCGCCACCCATTCTGCCTTGCATGGAGATGAAACAGTTGCATTTTCTTCTCATCTGACCAGAGAACCACGTTTGCTTACTTTCTTCCTGACAAGTAAAGTTTTTTTTTTGTTGTTTGTTTTTCTGTTTTTAACTGTATGTCATTTTATGATCCCTGTTCCTCATCTGCTGACGTCGAACACTGGAACTGGCTCCGCACACTGCAGGCAAAATCTTTGTTTGCCGTAAACACGGTCAAGACTTTTCGTCTTTCAAAACAATCCGTCTCGGGAGATGAACAGAGATTCCCACCACATCTTTTTCTCGTTCTCTTTCATGCTGTCAACACTTCCTGCATGACTCCCTGTATATCAGGAGGGATAAATGTGGAATGTGTTTTTTTTTCTTTTTTTGTTGTTGTTGTTTGTGCGTTGTGTGTGTGTGTGTGTGTGTTGTCTGAGTCCACATCAGAAGGAAGATTGTGGAGCTTTTGTCTTGAGTTAATTACAAAAAGAAACCCAACATCAAACAACAGCACAGAAACCGTCTCCCTGGACAGTTTTAACTGGCTGGACAGCTTGTCACCGCTGCAACGCCACACCCCGCTGCCAAGATAAGATTATGCGTGTTTGTCTGCGTTCCCCTGATGTGAAGCTGTGTCTTTTGTCATGCCGGGTGTCCTGCATCAGTTTTACTGGTAAACAGATAAGAAAAGTGTTCCAGACATTGCAGCTGCTCACAAACGGGCAAAGAGATGAGATTCCTACAACCCTCAAATCTTGGAATATTACAAGATTTGAGCGTCACAGCATCTTCTACTAATGCCCCTTGCATTTGTTACCAATTCTATTTATGTATATCCTTTGGATATAAGGTTATACATCATATTGAAGGCTTTAAAGAACAGTATTGTGTTTTTTAGGCACGTAGTGTGATTTTGTAACACAATTAAGTCATTTATTTAACTTCAATCGTTACAAAAAAGTTGTACCCTCTCTCTCAAAAAAACCCTCTCTCTCTCTACATATATATATATATATATATATATATATATATATATATATATATATATATATGAGTTGTTCTGAGTTGAACGTAAATGGGTTTCCCATTTGCTGTGCAGCACAGCACTAAATTAATAATATCTATATTTCCAAATTTCATTGAGTTAAAAGAATTATTCTACCTTGGCAGCACAGCTATTGATGGCATGTGAAAGTCTCGTCTTTTTGCCCTACAATGTTGTCCGCATGCCCGAAATGACAATAACATGCAGGGGGTCTTATGAGTTTGATTAAGTCAGCGCCTCACCAGCCACGAACCTCACCGCACGTCACTGACATGGACACATAAAGCCCATTGAAGCTTATAATTTTGACGTTAGAAAATCCCAAGCCGAAAAAAGTTCAAAGTCATGAAAACTTTTGCCAAGCGGTGAACCATAGTGCTCTCAGCCACAACATTAATCCAGTGTGGGAAAAGATAAATGAAGCTAGAAACAGAGATAATCAGACTTTTAACTCTCTGGTGAAGAGAACAGACCCAGACACTGGCTGCCACCTTAAGCTACAGTAGATAAACATGCGGACAACCAGAACATAAGTATGTATGTTGGCGATTAAGTTTCCTTCAGATCTGTTCGTCGTTCATTTTTCAAACCTATCAAATGACCATAGAAAACGTACACACTGGAGTTTAGTAGCAGAGACATTTACAGACGTGTTTCCACATTACACAGTCGTTTCACAGACTTGGTGCCGTCTTTCATCTTGCACTAAAATGAATTTTTTACGTTTCTTTTGATCTGGGCTGGTTTGAAGTACTTCTGAGGTCGGGAGTTTGTATCCTGAGGCTGGCAGCGGTCAGTCTAGGCAAGGAGCGGTCAGTGTAGTCAGAGGAAAAGGGAAGGAAAGGCTTGATGGACGAGCCTATTTACAGCCGCTCAAGAAAGGAGATGATTGACAGCAAGCGAAAGTTGAAGATTTAAATGACTTATTATGGCAACGTAAAGGCTGTTTGTTGAAAAAAAAAAATTCTGACATTGTGATGTTTGCCTCACATCTGATCTGTGGTGACGGTGGTGACAGTGGTAAGAGTTTGTCTTGTAACTGGACGAGCCCCCACTCCCTCCATTTCCTTCATTGCGTCCTTGGGTAAGACACTTCGCCTGCCTTGCCTGCTGGTTGTGGTCAGAAGGGCCTGGTTCAGCTCACGGTGGACTGATGGACAACCCCAGCTTTGTCTCTCCGCTCCAGAACGCTCTCTTCCTCCCTTGCAGAATCTCTTCAAAGCCGACTTGGACAGAGCCGGAGCTGCAGGTTAGTACGGAGGGACGACGGAGGAAATCCCAGAAATGGTATGAGAGCATCTGACGTCGCTTCAAAACTCTGGCCAAGTTCCCTTGGGATTACAACATCGCTCCAGAAGTCAGGATCAAGAGCTGGTCGGTTTGTGAGAGAAGGCAGACTTATTTTGGGACGTAAGACAAGACGAGGAAGTATAAGAGGACAGGCAATGTTTCAGGATCAAAAAGGCAACTTGGAAAACTTGGTCTGACTAGGCTTAAGCAGGAATTGCAGTTGTCGAAATAGAAACTGGGTCACACACTCCATTCAATCGTGAAAAAAACTGCTGGAACGCTGTGACAAGGCAAATGCGCAATCTGGCACTGGGTATTGGACAGGTGAGTGACGCTATGAGATGAGCTCAGCTGAGTTACATGACCAATTACAAACCATGACAAAGCAGGTCCGTATCACGTTGAAACCCAAAGATTTATTTCGAGCGCTTCGGTAATACCAAAATCCCTCACGCCTGTAAGACTTCTATGAAAACCTATAAGACTTCTAAGATCCCGTTTCCAAAGTTCCCCTCTAATTTGTTGTGGAAGTGTAAGAAGTTTCTTGGGCCTGGCTTTGTATTTTTTATTTTTTACTTGAGGTAAGTGAATCGGCACAACTACAAACTGCATGGTGTGGGTTAGGGTGCGGTATAAGTATATCGACACAACCGCAATCAGCCTTTATTTCTCTTTCTTTATATAAGAAATGGTTGTAAATACACATGGATAATGTTTCCTTTGCCCTTTCATTTTTTTTCCCTCGAATGCTTACACACGCTAAATGAGGCTTTGAGCACGTAAACCGAAGTCAGATTACGTGTCAGTGTACACAATCTCAACCAGAAAAGCGACGCCGGACAGCTGATGAAACTGACTGTGTGCGAGCTCAGTGCAACAAATGTTGCTGAGCTTGCTGGCAGCACGTGCAATATATTTTGAGATTTTAAGACCCTAAACTGACATTACATTATTTATGTCAAGGTTTCGGAATCAGCTAAAAATGAACCAGAATTGTACTCATTTGTTTTCATTCAGTAGATTTAAGTGCATTGTTCTATATTTTTTTCTTTTTCATCATTTATTTGTATTTCTTGTTGCTCTTAACTGTTAAAGGTCCTTCTTGGGTCTGGTGTTGCTAATTAGCAATAGCTAAAAGCTGCCTTGACTGTCAGTGTGACAACTGAAAGTGCTAGGATTAGAGGCCACAGGGGAAGAAAAAGAACCTGCTCACTGCAGATTTTAAACTGAGACGCAGTCAGTTCACAGGACATCAGTGGAAGAGAAAGACGGCAGGGACTCTGTACTTTAGCGTCAAGGAAACATTGAGTTAAGATTGAACAGTGAATTGCTATTTACGCTCGGAGCAGGAATGTAAGGCAAACAGTTTTAAACAGTGAATGGCGTAATACCAAACTGCCTTTCTTTTAGGTTTTACATGACATGACAAGTTCTTCACAATAACTCATATTTTAAAAGTCCTAAATTGTTGGATCATCTTTGTTTCCTGTGTATATTTCCAGAGTGTTGACAAAATAGAAAAAAGAAATCCCCATGTCCATGAAACCATAAACCAAATGAAAGAGTGAGCCCTTCTAAACAACTTTCCTCTTTTATTTTGTTTTGTTTGAACTAAACCGAGAATTAGCAAGCGGGGCTGTTCGAATATTTCTGCAGGAAGGCTCCGTGAAGTTATTATCAGGAACGGCTCCCTCGCTAGGCGGATGGTAGATAAGGGAGCCACTAACAACCAGCTAACGCTGAGGATTTATTTCCATTTTGACAAGCTCACAATGATATAACATCGAGCAGAGGTAAGGGAACTACAGCTGATTACTTCACAAAACATCTCACCTGATCCGTCCCTTTAACGAGAATCCGTCCTCCGGCATTCTGGGAGTTAGAAACTTTCAGCTATTCGTGCCCTTTTCCTTGCATACCTGACAGCCTCTTATATACTCGAATTAGACTTTTTGTCCCGTTTCCCCGGGGCTTGACAATAGTAAAGTCCTAAATTGCCCCTTAGCTGCGCCCTGCCAGTTGCTAGTGTGGCCCACAGGGTGCTGTGATGAAACCTTGCTTGAGCTCTCTGGCTCTTCTTCTCTGTTTCTTTGTCCAAAAGTAGCAAGTGAGAAATATAGACTTGGAATTTGAAGTTTGTTGGTAAAGGAACCTTGCTGCAAGGCAGGCATTTTTTTTTTTTTTTTACTCTTAGACTGACTGATCAAAGTTTAGAAACCCTTCAAGATGGTTGTTAAAACCGTAGAAGAGTTGTCCGAGGCAGGATTTGGTGTTCTAGACAGGACCTTGTTTTTGTGAACATTAATCCATTGACCATATCATTGGCAAATTTGTCATTTTGAAAATAAATTTGCTGAATGGAAACGTGCCAATTTTGAAGATTCTGACATTTTTTTTATTTTATAAGATGGGGTGTTTTTTTTTTTTTTTTTTTTTTTTTGCGATTTATTTCTCAAAACTGTAACAAACACTTTGCTCGCATCTCACAAGTCACATGATAAACAACCGGATGTTGCCGCTGGTGCAAACCACAAGGAAGAAGGCGACAGGAAGTAGTCGGGGGGATGATGGTGCCGCGTGATTTCAACGACTTATTGCACCAACAAACTTATTCACGTGTGATTTCAATTGCGTTTCATACTTAGTGGAGCCGTTGTAATTGTGAAATTGTTTTTGTGCACACGCTTCTAATGGAAACACATCTACCGAATTCGCAGGACTTTTCTGACTGGTATTCAAAAGGGAACTATAAAAAAAAGAAGAAGAAGAAAAACATAACACTGTGAGGGACAACATGCTTGTTTGAGATCTTTAAGAAAATCCCCCCCCCCCCCACCCCTGTATGTGCAGACATTTTGTGTGCTCAAGATAAACAGCTATCGGTTTGGCAATAATATTCTTCACACGCCATTGTTGGGAGCATCTTATCAACTTCAGGTAGAATCATATCTTGGGCCACTTTTATTAAAAACCCACAATTTCAATATCTTATTTTCCAGTGGAGTCACGTCTGGGGACCAGTGAATGATACAATAAGTCGGTATCTTATTCAATTGAAATGCCATGGAGCAATAACGATTTGCTACAGCAAACAGCTTGCAAATAAAGCTTGTCACCCTGAGCGGTAATAAAAAGCCTCATTTGAGAGAGGTGATATTAGAGCCGTGTGGAATCAGATAGATAGAATCTGAAGTGCTCAATTTCTCTCTGGCTTTGAATGGAGGCGCTGTGAAGGCTTTTCGGGCCCCGATAAATATTCACGTTTTGAGGGGGAAAAACCGAGGGAGTCAAGCAGCGTGGCACAATGCTGTTAGAGCTCAGCTTAAAAGTTTCACTCGTCCTTTTACATTTGACAAGAGCTAAGGGTAAATGCGTAAGTGAGTTTTCATCTAGATGCAACAATGTCAAAGTGGAAGTCAATCATCTGGTTATGATCCCATGATGTGATAGCTTTCATTTTCATTCATAATTTTGCTATTTTTTGTTTACTTACTTACATCTTGGATTTTAATTCATTAATTTGTGTTAGCGCTTTCATGCAGTTGACTTCTCTCCAGGGCATTTTACTAAAGGAGCAGTATTATGTGTTTTCCAGCCTCTTGGTGCCCTCTTCTAGCAAAATCAAGGAACTATGTATCCATGTTTGGTTGGAGTGAGACAAAAAGTGCTGCCGTCAAACTGCGATTGACCAATTGACGGCACTGAAACCGAGCCGGGAGCCACTCGACCTTCAGCATAAAGATGTCCGGTCAATCCGGAAAACCTTTTGCATCGTGCACAAGACATCAGCTGCTGAAAACTGTCAAGTCTCAATGATTTTTTTCCGTATTTAATTTTTTTGTGTGTGCAATGTTTTGTGTTTAAATAGCACTTGAGATATTTCCTATTTTAGAAGGATGATAATTTTTTTTTTTTTTTTCTCAAAATTAGCACCCCTCAATTTTTAATCGCCTAACATATTTAAGCTGCAGTACCGACCTAGCTGAGATTATGGAACGTTCACACAATCGATGTAATTGATTCAAATATAACCCGTGCTAATTTTCTGTTCCACATTTGCATAGCCCTGTGTCAGTCTGAAACCTGGCAACCTTGTCTAAACTGGTCAATGCTGCAACTAAATTTGACGTGCACCCGTTTTTTTCTGCTGTACCGACTGTATGTTTGATCAGCGAGACCCACTGAATGCAAATACAGGGAACGAATGGCTTTTTGGTCTAATTCTCTGTTCCGTACATAAATCTTTACTTGATTACAATCTGGCGTTATAAACACACTGCCCCAGCTCTCCTAAAAATTACAGGGGTGCCTTTTTATTTCACCTTCACCTATCATACATATAACCCTGAAAACAGTCATTACAGACTTGTACAATTACAAATGCGGAGCTCCATGTTTGCACAGGTTAAAAACACGACTTCTATCATGTCGAGTGTTAACCTTTAACCTCCCGCCGCTTTGAAGTTTCTGCATGCGCGGCGGGCAAGCAAGGTCACACGGGCTTAACTGTCCTGTTCCCATGCCTGCGGGGTCCAGGCTCTGCTTTCTGCTGCAGATAAACCTCCCCAAACAATACAGGTCCCAGGACCCGCAGGGCCATCCGAGTCACCGATTATCTGTGTTTACAGAGGTCACAGTCATCACTGTGTCTAGCAGGTTTATCTTTTACCTGGCCCCTTCGGTCAAACAGGCTCATGTGTGAAGAGTTCAGATCGGAGCTGTCAGACGATCCGTAGATGGTAAACAAGATGGAGCTCATCTAACTCCGCTCTGAGAGATAACCAACTGAAAAACAAAATGTTCTCTTGGGGCGGGATGTAAACAGACTCCCTCATTGGACCTGGTATAACATTTTAGTGAGGGTTATGGCTCTTTTGATTAGCCAGCCGGAGTTTGTTGTCGAGATCTACTTTCATCAACCCCAGCTACGCGCCTCGTAACCAAAACAGGCATTTGAAATGTAAAGACACAGATGAGATGGTGTGTGATTCGAGTTTAGTTTCTTTGATGGAAGCCGAAAGCTGGATGGAAACATCAGTGCCAACAGGTCAAGGTTCCAGCCCTCCATGTCCATAGCTGTGGAAATGGAATTCTGCCTTTAAAGGAGCAGCATTATCTAAAAATGTACTTTTTTTAGCTGTACATCATGTTATATTGTTATTCCTCCACCAAAAACATAGCTGGAGTTTTGCTTTAGCAACCGTTCAGTTGGGCATAATGCCTGGGTGGACATAGCTCCGCCTTCGAGGACAAAGCTCCTCTTCAGAGCTGTGGCTTCCAAAGCTTCCTCCTTACAGAGCAGCCCCCCCCCTTGGGTAGCTTCCCCACTCAGCTCCTTCAGACTAGCCGGTAGTAATTAGCAAACACCTGGTGGAACTGCTCATCTACTTAGCTAAGTATGCAAGCTAGTTCTCAGTGAAATGCTGGTTAAAGGGTTAATAGAGGAGCCATGTTGTGATGACTTCCTACAGGCAGATTTTCAGAAAAAAGTTTTTAAAGGCACAGAGGCCCAATGTCAAGGTGCTAAATTAGGAAGTCAAATTTATTTTGAGTCATATTTCATACATATAGGATTTTTATATTAACTGCAGTTAACATAGTTACTTGATAACAGTATAAAATGTGCCTGTAAAGCACATAGTGCTTAATTGCACATTTCAGTCGATAAAGAGATCCGCAACATAAATATGTGCAACTAGTTTCTAAATTGCCAAATCATTTGGAATGTAAAAACTAAACTGTCTTAGCTTCCGGCTCGCTCACATTCACTCACACACACACGTCAGGTGACACGCCTTATCAATCAAGCCCGTTGCAAACAAAGAGGTGATTACAGGGCGACTGCCATCATTCTTGTACACCCTCTTTTATCTTGAGGAGGAACGACGATCACCTGCCTCCAAATAAACCGCGTTTTGTCACGCGCTGACCTGCGACGTATGCTAATAGGCGACAAGAGACACGCGAGGCTCCACACTCCAGCGCAACCCGAGGGGATCGCTGAAAGTGGGTGAGGTAAACAAAGTCGATTTCATGTAAACTGGGTGTAAACAAGAAGGGGAGGAGGAAGCGAAAATGAAAGGGCACCGCTCTGCAGGCAGCTGTGCAACTTGGTTGTTTTCAAGTTGTGTGGCCAGCGGTGAGTGATGTGGGTGATTATTTTATTTATTTTTTTTTTTTTGTTGTTTAGGATTTGTTTTAGTAAGGAAAACACAACACACGGGCTCCTTTGACCGAGACTGCCATTCCACGGCTGGGGTGGAGCATCTTAATCAAAGATGGCATTTTGGGATCAAAGGATTTGAAACACAGTTGCAACAAACATACCCCCAAAAATAACAAAAAAACAAATCAGGAAGAACACATTACATTACATTGGGTTTTCAAATTGCGAATGCTTTGTCATGAAAAACATTTTTGACCTTTTAACACGTAACCTTCACAGGAACGTCTATTTTAGATAAGAATGCTTTATGAAAGTTTGTTTACTTGTATAAAGCATTTGTTTTACCCCTGATGGTACCTGTATAGACCGGTACCACTCCACCTCCACACTCATTCACCTACTCAAACATAGCGATGTTGCTAAGCTACATTGTAGCCAAAGATGCCCGGGAGTGGTCTGACAGAGGCGAGGCTGCCGTGCACAGGCGTCACCGGGCAACCCCCTGATTACAGGATGAACTCCTGCTGCCGCCACCACCGTAATTGAAACCTGACTTTACAAATTGCTTTAAATTTGGCCTCTGTTTGTTTAAGAAGCTTCTACTCTTCCAGATGCCATTTACAACTGTTCTTAGTAGAGGTCCAGCTGTGAGATTTGTATAAGCTCAGCAGATGCACAGTTCCACCAGGTGTTTGCTAATTGCTGCTGCCGCTAGTCTGGAGGAGCTGCGTTGGGGGAAGACACAGGGCAGAGGTTCAGTGGGGCAGAAGCTCGGCTAGGAACCGAAAGCTCCGAGGGGGGAACTTTGGGTAAACATGCAAGCGTTTAGGCACCTCTGAGTGGTTGCCACGGCGAATTCAAGAACTTCTCAAACATGCCCGAAAGAATCAAAGCAACACCTGGCATGTTTTTTGATGAGAAGATAACGGCATAACATGATATGAAATTCTAAATAGTTGATTTTAAATAATAGTTTTGCAAGGAAAACCTGGGGCCTTTCCATGTGGATGTTACTTGAAAACACACGCTCAAGCATGCTGTGCAACACCCTTTCATGGAAACATTGTTCAAGAACAATATGTACTAATCAAAACATGGCACAAGAATAGCTTGGGGAGAACAACACTGAGGTCGGAGTCTCAGTGTCTGCGTTTCCCAAAAACAAATCAAGGATTGAATTACATCCGCGGCGGCCTCAGTTCACACCACACAAGACTTGAAGCGGTCCATAATATCCTCCATGATTTTAATCTCATTTGTCTGTCACACCTGAATAAAATAATGACTTTGTTAGCATGCCTCTCCAGGACGTCGACATGCTGTTGCTGCCAATGTGTTGAACCCGGGAGAAAACTGAAACAAACATACCTGCCCTTGAGGACATGACTTTGGACACCCTCGACTTAAAGCGTCTCATGTCTTGATGGCAGATTCCAAGGGATATCTGTGATCTCCAAGGCTTTTAAAAACAGCAAACGGGCGAGCGTCAAACCATTTGATGGTGGTCATAATGTTATGGGTGATTTGTGTGTGCGATTCATGATATTCTGCTGCACTGTGTCCGGAAGGCAGCTTTTCAACCATCCAAAATATTCACTTGAAAAATTCATCGAGTATTCTGATTTCCATGCAGTCTACAGCTCAAATCACATGCACATGTTTGAGTAGAGCATGCTTGTCAATTTGTCTCTCGTTTAATTTTTTTTTTTCCCCTCTACCCAATCACTCTTGTTGCCCCTGATTGCCGCACGTAGCCCACACTTTAATGAGGCTATTTCATTTGCTGGAAGCTGTATGCAAAACAAAATGTCTGGTGTTGACAGCGCCTGGCTAGCTGGAGGCAATCCCATCACGAAACTTTTGCTTCCTCTATTTGCATTAAGCCCAGAGCTGTCAGCGTGACCTCGCCGTGCCCCGGTCTTTGGGATTACCCTCCCGACGTCGCCAATCAGTCCGCTCGTTTGCGTGTAGAGATGTTGACGTCAGATGCTTTTATCCTGTCTTTGGAAACACAGGAGCTGTGTTCTGATGGCATGGGAAAGAGAAAGAAAAGGCTCTTGCTTTTTGGACCCTCGCGGAGACTTTAGAAGAAGCGGAGTCGAGGTCTGTGAGGTGGCGACTGATGGGTTTTCGACTAGCTGATGGCTTGGGAACAGTTTGCGACACGCAGCCCAGAGAGGGATGCGACGTGTCGGCTGGGTGCCCCCTCATCGAGTTGATGCGCCGCTTTTACTCCAACCTCCCGCTGCTGCGGCGAAAGCTCTGCATCACTTACTCATTCGCCGCTTCATGCCTAACATTTGCACATTTTCTCCCCCTTTTTTTTATTTTAGTAACTTTGTCTTTCCTATTTTTTTTCCTCTTACTTTCCTTTGGCCTATGTTAAGGCATTTCAAAGAAATTATCCTCTCTTTTGCTGATTGCCTCTCCACTGGTTGAAGGGATAATGTGCATGGGAGGTGGGGACTGCCAGGCTTTCTCTCAGTTTCTCGTTGGCGGTTTAATGCTGCCTGTCTGCCTGGATCCTTCTCTCAGACAGGGGGACTTGTGGTGATGAAGATGCTCATCTCTCTCTCTCCTCTGGAGGGCTAAATTACAGTGTTGTGCCATTAAGCAGAAGTTGTGCTCGTGCCTTGGCAGCTTATTAACATATTTCATCTGCGAGCTCTTTTTTCCCCCCCTTCTTCACAATTTACCCGGGCTTCGTATTTTTCTTGCGGTGACACCCGGGTTATAAGTTAGAATAACTTATTTGGGAAATTCAAGCGAAAAAATCACCATTTTCCACATAGGAACAGAGGAAAGCTTATAATTACAACGAGGAAGAAAGAGAAGGAGCGAAGATTTGGAGACTCCGATGAATTGTGGAGATGTCTGTAATGCTTAGGGTAAAGAAAAAAACAGAAAGACACGGTGACCACACACATCCACAGAGGGAAAAGCAAATGCATACCCACACACTGGCACCGAACCGCGTGGCGTCTTGACACATGCGCCTGTGAAAGTATGACAAACGCTGGGGACAGGAATCCGCAGTGGAAAACCGGCAGTGCGTCTGCAACGCTGTCGGATTTCTGGGACCGCACACGCCTGGGTACACAGAAACAAAACCACACACACACACACACATGCAGTCATATAGATCCACCTGCCTCCATCGTGCCTCCTCAATCTTTCATTCTCCCTTTTGTCCGCTCGCTTTGTTCGGAGGTAATGGGCCGGAATAGTTTCCGGTCATCCGGAAAGAAGAATGTACAGATCAACAAGGAGGAGAGTTAACCGCTGCAGTGTTGCAATGGATTACACTTTGACCCGGAGGGCAGAGCTGTAAAAGCGGCGGGATCTCTGGTGAAGATTGAGAAGGCGTGCGCGGCTGTTTGTTGATTCAGTGAGAAGGCTATCGCAGAGCCTGGAGGAGCAAGTGTCAACCCTCAGCAGGACTTTCCATAAGCCGGCCAGGATAACGCCTCGCTCACCGGGAGTCTACGGACAATCTTCTTCAGACAGAACCGGTTGCAGAAACGGCGCAAAGAAAAATCCTGGACAAAAGCTCGTATTGTGAAACGCCCGACACAAAACGTTCCCCCCACTTCGACGTGACCAGGCCACGCGTAGTGGTAAAACTAAGCGGCTCCAAAAGACGTTGAACGGAATCCATTTTTACCGTTAAGATGTCGTCAAATCATTTCAAAAGGTTGCGTCATTTAGATCTGTGACGCTGATGTTCTGGTGGAGTCAGCTACACGTTATCTGGGAAAAAAAAAAAAAATGTCATCCCCATACTACTTCCTGTCATCTTCTTCATCATAGTGACATCCGGCTGTTCATCATGTGACTTATTGATGCAAAAGAAAGTGCTTCCATCGTAGTTTTGCAAAATACGTCCATTTCGGTGCGTCAGAGAAACCACCTAATCAAACTGTAACGACTTTTTATCGGAAACTATAACTGCAGCGCTACAGCTAAGCAAATTTATTGTTATAAATTCACTTTGCGCGATCTGCCGTTAATGGAAACACAGCTACGGTCTCGTCTCATCTCGTGCTGGAGCCCAGCGTTCTGTTCACAAAAATGTTACGTGAATATCACACTGTCCATTCAGGTTTTATTGTCAAACACCCGGATGCCCGTTCATTTACAAAGCTGACACCCAAGAGACCTCGCATTGTACATTTTGTCCTTCCCTGTTCATTAGTCCACCTCTAAGAGAAACCAACAACTCTTTTAGAGGTGGACTTATCGGAGCTGCACAGCACCTGTGAACTACACAGACCGATTAACATTTGCTTCTATTGCACCCGAGTGTGAAATCATCCGAAAAACACACGTGTTTCATTCCATTAACGGGGTACGAGTTAGCGCTATGCAAACTTGCCATCAGCGGCTCTCCACGATCAAGCTAATTACTCCTCATCATATCCAGCAGGTAGTAATTACGCCTTTGTTACTTGCTATCATATTGTTGATACAATACTCAGCTCTTAGACGGCAATTGTTCTCTACGGTTGTGAATTGGGTAAAGGAGATTGTGCATTTAAATATGAGAAACATGAAAAAAACAATCAAATCAAATCGAACCAGTGAGGAGAGGGGCGACTCTCTTTGTGTTTGTCACAGAGCTTTCACTGTGGAACATGGGAGAATAATATCATCATTGCAGATGCTCGATCAAGTGTTCTTGACGGCCACTGATGATCAATATGCAAATGTGTCAGCTGACGCACCATAAGAGGGAAACAAAGAGCAAACTGGCTGTTTAAATTATTGTGCTATATATATATATATTTGAAGATGTTTGTCATACAAAGGGATGTCAAGAGATGGCTTTGCTGATTTTTGGGAGTGGGACACTCTGAGGACTCTTAGCTGATTGCTGTCAAACCCACAATCAGGACTGTCAGAGTCTAACACACACAAACATTTCTACTTCATTTTAAAGGCTGTAGGTTTGTGTCGGGACAAAACGACGCTCTTCAAAGAAAACGGCATGATCCGGAACGCAATTAAAACTTTGAGAAAAACACCACGTCGGTGCCAAAGTGCAATTTCTCTTCTGTGATGAGTTGGACCTTCTGATGTTTGAGTTTGCGATGGGTTCATGTTTTCTCACTTGTAACTAAACCTACTGACATTTAAAAACATATGTGATTCTTACAAGACAGACAGAATGTACAGTGTGTGTGTAAATGAAAAGGGTGCAAAAGGAACTAAGACATTACAAGTAAACAGGGTAGAGAATTTCAAGTAGTAGGGTCAATGGTCCAGGGCAACGGAGAGTGTAGTGAGGTCAGAAACACGGTATCAGCAAGAATGAAAGGAAAGGTTGTACAAGACAGTAGCGAGACCAGCGACGTTGCGCTCCTTGGAGACAATGCCAACCCCAAAAAGACTGGATGCTTCAGAGTTCAGGATGCCAAGGTTCAGTTTCCGATCAACAAAGACGGAGAGGATCACGGATCAGTGCATCAGCTCATGTTAGATGTGTTGGAGAAGAAGCCAAAGAGACCAGACTGAGATGGTTTGGAAATGTTCAGCGGCGAGACAATTACAATGGTAGGACATTGAGACTGGAGCCACAGGGCAGCAGGCGGTGGAGAGGAAGACCAAAAAGGAGATTTATGGCTGTGGTGAGAGAGGACATGAAGTGAGCTGGTGTGAGGCTGGAGGATGCAGAGGATGGGAGTAAATGGGAGACAGATGATTCACTGTGGCGTCCCCCGAAGGGAAACTCCAAAAGAGAAGAAGAAGATGATGAGTGGTCTTGAGCTAAATTTGATGGATTTCAGATGACAAGTAAACCGAAGACAAGACACCGTGGAAACAATGCAACTAGATTTTGTGGAAAGCAATGGAGGTTATACATGTCATATTCTAAATTTCTAAAAATGCCACAAATGCCAAAGAGTCCAAAACTCCTTTTGGTAGTCTAATCTTCTTAGTGTCTCATCTTCATGTGTGATAGAAATATCAACCTGTCCAACATGACTCGCAAAGCTCAAACAAAAATCAGAGTGACTCCCTGCAGTTTTTAAAGGTTTGGATGTCAAACAATTTCTCATCATGTTTTTGCCTCCAGCCTATTTTTTATTTTTTTGTTTTGTTTTTTTTGTTTTTTTACACTTTGTTGCCAAGAAACAAATAAAACGACTCGGGCGCTGCCAAGAGAGAGAGAGATAAAGAGAGGAAGCTAGGCTGGTTAAAAGGCAGGAGAAAATTAAAGCATGTCAACAGCTATTTTAACTCAAGGTCATCAGAGAATGAAGTCTACCTGGTTGTCATGGAGATAACTGTACTGTCATTTATCTGTTATCTCGACTTAAACACCGTTTTTGTTGTTTTTCTTGTGAGGGTAGAGATGTTTGCCTTGCCCCCTTAATCTCTCAGTGCTACATTATTGACTATTGTTTGATTTTCTGTCTTAAGAACTTGATATTCTTTATTTACATTTGCACCAATCATATAACTATATACTTCCCATTTTGGAACCCCAATGAACTCTGGTAACTTTCATAAACTGTAAAAAGGAACAATAGGCAGGAGACTTTAACTGAGCCCTGTAGCTGGGATTATTAGTAAGTGTAATCTAATTTTTTTTTTAATAATTGCACATTAAGAAGGAGCAGCGAAACATGCACTGGATGTTTTAGCTCTATTATGACACTAAATAACACCATTGTTATTCTCTGTTTAAAAAATTGAAACAGTTCTCTCTCTGTGTCTCTGTGTGTGTGTGTGTGTGTCTTCATTCAACCTG
Organism: Poeciliopsis retropinna; assembly: GCA_010277075.1. Classification (NCBI taxonomy): domain Eukaryota; kingdom Metazoa; phylum Chordata; class Actinopteri; order Cyprinodontiformes; family Poeciliidae; genus Poeciliopsis; species Poeciliopsis retropinna. The sequence goes on along the minus strand of VMRM01000011.1, from coordinate 18,506,621 downwards.
TACATCTGGTGTCAATTTGTACTTTAGCAATTAAATCTAAGACACTTTAAAGAAAGTTATTAAAAACAGATAGTAGAGTTGGGTGGTTGAACGGGATGTCGGCTCATATGTGGTATCCAAGGGCGGGAGAGGTGCCAAAAACTGTCGCCATGTGAACCGACATTGTGAACTTGAAAGTGCTCGAGAGCCACAAAAGTCTACATTAATGAATGCTTTTAATTAAAAGCGCAAACATTAGGCTTTATGGTGTTATTTTAACTTTTACTAACAGGAGAGTAACCCAAATTTGAACTTCCTTAAAGGGACAGTATTACATGCGTTCCAGGCACAGTGCAATTTTGTAGCACAATCAACTAACGGTTACTTTCAGTTATGAAAAAGCTATACATCAAATATGACTTAAAACAACTTAAAATACTTTATAATATAATGCCTTAAAATTGGGCCTCTGTCTCTTTAAGAAGCTCCTGCTCCTTATGAAACTCTGCCTTCAGGAAGTCGTCACATCGCTCCTGTTAATCCTTTAATGTTTTTACCATATAGAAAGCTCAGGTAAGTCGATATTCCATAACACTGTATTACACATTATTATTATTATTATTATTATTAGTTTAAGATACTTAAATTATAATCTCGGTCTCTGTTGATGTTTTTATTGGCCAATTTCAAACCTTAACTCTGCTACATTTACAACTTCATGACAGAAGTCCTGTTCTTTAGCATACAGGAGTATTTAACTTTTTTCAACATAAGAGAAACTATATTGAATATTTAGAGTTTAAAACTGCTGGTTTAATGGGCACAAGAGGAATTGAATATAATATTCACTACTAAATTCAGGAAGAGCTAAACTGTGTCATCATAATTCAAATTTGATGTCTATTCATTGACTCAGTCACTAGCCAGTGTTATTTAGAGTTGGAAAATGTTCTACAAAAGTAACTTAATACTAGAAAAATAGTTTATTAGTTACCACCCAAATTTTTTTAAAGACATTCCATCACTGATTGCACCACATCCCTGCTGTGGTTCTAAAACTTGCTGGGCCCAGTTGATCAAAGCAGAATAACCGAGTGGTCTCCTCTTTGGAGATATTTTACGCTGGTGTCACATTAGCCCCATTTTCGATACTGTAGGCTACGAGGAGACTGTAGTAAATTACTTTAAAGTGTCATCTGTCAAAGCAGGTGGGAGAGATTTCTATGAGACCCGGAGGCGTGTACGAAAAGGTGCTTTGTGAGTAAAAAGAAGGTAGTGGAGCGGGGATTCTCTTCCCCAGCAAAGCCTCGGGAGACGAGACCAAAAACTGCAATGCATGAGGCAACAAAAGAAGTTAACAGCGCAGAATGTCGAGCGTTCACGCCTCTGTTTTTTTTTTTTTTCCTATCAAGGATTTTCTCAGATTAGCCCGCTTCAAAGTGTATTCTATTTTCAAAAAGTGAAAGAGTCAGACATGAATGGAAGCTTAAAAAAATAAATCTTTCTTTTTTATTTTGTTATCTGGTTATACCTGAGAACGCTGCATGGGCTCTGCTTTTTCAAGCTTTGTGTGTGTGTGTGTGTTGTGTCAAATGATCTCACTCGAATCGTATTTGTGGAGGTAAGTTTGCTGTAAAAACATCACTGGTGATAATGAGACGGGACAGTTTGACGGTGTATAAAATGACACAGAAGTGCCTCTATCAGGAGAAATTATCTTAAAGTGGCAGCATTATCCTTTGCAAGTAAGTATATTGACTTCAGTTCTTAAAAATGATATGAAGACGTACATATATATCAAATATGACCTTGAAATTGGGTCTCTGTCTCTTTAAAAATTCCCGCTCTTTCTGGAACTCGAAGTCATCACAACATGGCTCCTCTATTAACCCTTTAGCAACGCTTTGGGCTGAGAGGTAATAAGCTCAGCTGAGCCGCAGTTGCGTCAGGTGTTTGCTAATTGGTGCTGGCTAGTTTGAAGGAGCTGAGTGAGAGGGCTGCTTGTGTGAGGCTCTGAAACTGCAGATCCGAGGAGGAGCGCCGTCCTTCGAAGGCGGAGATAGGTTCAGCCAGATGTTCTGCACTGCTGAACTGTTGCATATTTGAGAAATTGGAGGATTTCTCATATATGCATGAAAGAATGAAAGAATCAAGGGAACACTCCAGGGACGGTTATGATAAGGGAATAACATTATAACATGATAAAGTGTTAAGAAACGTTGATTTTTTACATAATCCTGCCTCGTAAAGCAAAAAAAAAAAAAAAAAAATGTTTCCAGTGTTTAAAGTCTAAACACAGTTTTCAACATTTTTATTTTATTTTTGTTTAATCACACAGCAGGAATCTCTCCCACCAGAGTGTAAAAACAAACAAAAAAAAACCAAACAGTAGGTCTACGGTAATCTTACGTCATGAACCAAGCATTTAATCACTTTCTGCCTGCGAGGGATTTGCAAACTGATTTCACCCTCGCAAACTTCCCCTTTCAGACGGCTAAAGGTTTAAACGGCTTTCCGATCCAAAGAATCCGAGTCCCTCCGACCGTTTCACATCCTCCACTTTTTGGAGCGTTTTCCTTCCAAATGACGCAAACAGGCATCCAAACCGATGCGAGATTACAGATTACAGTTTCCCCCTCCTAGATCAAAGGGGCCAGCGAGCGCAGCCGGCACGGCCGCCATCAATCAGCCGCCGTGTTTGTGCTTCTTTTGTACTAATGCGTTTGCGGTGAACCGCTCCTCTTGAGTCCCTCCTTTTGTATCTGTATTGTCCTCTCCGTGCTGATGCTATCGAACACAACAAATGCATCCACCTGTTATATTTCCGTTCGGGGCTTTCATCTGTGTGCTCGCCGTTATCTGAGGGGAGAGCGCGGACGGGGACCGGGGTGACATTTATCGCCTTGTTGGTAAGTGAGCGAATGTCTGGGTAACACGCGGTCCTTTTCTCTTTATCTCTTGAGGGCGGGCGAGATGCACGTTGCGCCGGAGCAGCAGAAAGCTGGAATGCTGCTATCTCACTGTGAGCTTCTACAGCTGCTGAAAAACATTACATTCCCTCGTAAAAGTATCCACTTTATAATCTCTGTTTCCCCATTGCGACTAGAGACGCACCGAATCGATATTGGTATCTGTATCGGTCCTGATATTGAAAAATCGGGTATCGTGCCAATGTGCTCTATCCACTAGAGAAGATCTATTCTTTGTTCTCTGAGTGACATCATGCTTTATTATGTATTTTACTGCATAGTTAGAATTCCCAATTGCTCTTTCTGAACCGTTTGAAAGAAGGTTTGTTGTAGTTTTTATTTTACATGCTTGACCAGGGTAGTCAACGTATTCTCAGAAATTAAGGTGAAACAGCAGCAACAGATGAAAAGGTTCACACAAACACTTAAATAGTTCAATATATGCAAAAATAAGGTTAATAATAATAATAATAATATACTGTAGAGAGGGTACAAGACTGTGCAATAATTAAAAATAGGCATAAAACAGTTTAGTCTATTCAGCTTTGATGAAGAATAATAATAAATTTTGGGGGTTTTAGGGTAAAATAGAAAACTCACAATTAAATGGGCAGGTTTATGTAATATTAACTTTATTGAGCCTTACTTCATTTTGATGATGTTCCTTCATCAAAAACATACCTGGAGTGTTGCTTTGATTCTTTCATGTGTGTTTTGGCAGATCCTTGAATCTCCCATGGCAACCACTGAACTGTGCAAAACGCCTGGTTGGACCTTCAATGACAGCTCCTTCTTGGACCTGCAGTTTTTGAGCAGTCCTCTGTCATGACTCCCCCATTCGTCTCCTTCAGACTAGCCAGCAGCAATTAGCAAACGGGTGGACCTGCACATCTGCTGAGCTCATTTCACGAGCTACTTCTTGGTGTCATGCTGATTTAAAACGTTAAAGGGTTAATAGAGGAGCCACGTTGCGATGACTTCTTACAGGCAGAGGTTCAGAAAGAGCAGGACGATTTTAAAGAGACAGAGGCATAATGTCAAAGCGTTAAGTCACAAAGTCAAATTTCTCTCAATTCATATTTGACATTCATAGCATTTTCTTGACAACTGAAGTTAAGATAGTTACTTGTTTATGCTATAAAATTACACTATGTGCCTAGAAAACGTACAACACTTTTAAGAGGTATGAATACTTTCGTTTTCCGTTTGCTAAATTCAGTTTTGGCCCCCAAATTTATCCAAATTTATCTCATCAGCACTGGACCAAAGCCCCATTGTTGAGACTGTGACTCATTTCAACTGTTGACCTTAAGGGCATTAAATAGCATGTGATGAAATTCCTGCAGACAAAACTTCTGGCAGTGCTTAGGAATCTCCAGATAAGAGCTGCTTGCGGTCTGCAGAACGTGCTGTCAGGCACGGTTAACCCCTCTTCTGAGGACTGAAAGTCGGCGGCTCTGCTCCTTGGTGTGGGTTTCTGCGCTCTTCTGATGCCCCATTTATCACCGGGGCTTCCTGCTCTCGCCCCTTAAGCAGCTCCAGGACTCGGGCAGAGCTGGGGAAACATCTGTCTCTCCGTCAAAAGTTCTCCCCAGTAAGTGCGACGCACGCCACCGAGCGCACGAGAGGCAGCCCGGGCTGCGACGGCCTGGCTTTAAATTACTCTGTTTAAAGGTTCTGATGTGGTGGGGGAGACTTCTAGGCAAATGGGTTTCATCAAAGCACTTCAATGAAAAACAAAAGTGGAACAGTATGTGTTTAACTTTGAGAGAGATCAGAGAAGTGTATGTATCTTGTTTAAAGCTCTCATGTGTGTCACGCTTGGCTTTCTTTCATCTCGCTTTTTTTTTTTTTTTTTTTTTTAACTGCAGGCATCAAGTTAGTGACAAGATGCTTGAGTAATGGAGCGCAAGAGCTTTTTTTTTTGTTTGTTTTTCAAAACGTCGCCTCTTCTCTGACGGAGGCGATTGGCGCTCCGATGTACCGTCCGTGTCGTAGGGGTCGTCTGCGAGCAAACAAGCGAATTACAGCCGCTCATTTCGGCTGACATCTGAGTTAATGAAATAAAAGACGGAGGGAATAAAAAAAAAAAAGAAAAGGGGAAAAAAACCCCAGCAATTTAAGGCCGAGAGAAAAGCGTGTCGGAGGCGAACGTATCGACGAGGCTGCGGCTGAAAAGCGGCTGAAATGCTAATGTCCGCTGAAATGTCATCAGTCAAAATCGGCGCCTTCATCTTCTGCTCCCAGTGGCGTCCAACGGGAGATTTCTTTCAGGCCAGCATTGATTGACGGGGGAGGGATTGATGTGGTCTTCTGCCTGCGCTTGTCTGTCCGGCTTTGGACAGATGAAGACAAAAGTCTCTGTTTGACTGTTTGTGCATTCCGCCGGATCCCCTTTGTCCGACCAAACATCAGTCATTCTGGGCACCGCCGTTGGCTGCTCTGACGTTAAAACGCAGAGCCAAGGAAAATCTCTAGGGTGCTGTCGCATTTTGTCACATTACAACTAAAATCTGTGGCTTGTGGTCGGAAGCATCTCGCGTTGGGATTTGATGCGATAGAACAAGAAAATACTGCGTCATTTTGAAGCAATTTTCTTTTCTTTTCTGTTTGTTTTTTTTTTCCCCAAAAAAAACTTTATGAATGAGCAAAGTACCATTCTTCATTTTTCATCAGTATTGAAAATGTACAAATATAACTGACCTGACCTCACAAAAATGTAAACTCGATGATCTACTTAGTTGTAAAATCTCTTTAGGTTTTTAGAATTAGGCTTTTCATTCAGTACATGTTTAGAAAATCTATCTTTTTGTTGTGGTTCTAGCCAAATTTTATGTTTGAATTTTAAAGGCACCGGAGTTTAAGTATCGCCTAAAAGCATCCATGTCACACAATGTTAAGATTTTTACTCCAAAGAACAAATTTTAAACCATGCATCGTCCATATGTGCTGTTTTGTGTCAGTTTATCTTGACGCGTGCCTCTCCAACGTGCTGAAATATAGAAAATGTCATGTTGTACGAAAGCGTGGGACTTTGTATTTATTCTTTTACAAGATGTTACCTCATCGGTTCCCCTTGGCTCCGGCAGTTGACGAGCACAGAAGCAGACAGTTGGCAAACAGAAGGCAAGAAGGTGTAAGCAGGGGCTCCAAAAAAAAAAACCAACAAAAAACAGGCAGAACGTCTCAGAGGAGGGACGTGTCTTGCAGGCGTGTGGCTGGTCGCGATGAGAGACTGGCACCTGCTCTGGCGCCAGCAGATGGCCGGGCGGGGAGGTGGCGCCTAGCCTTGCCAGCGAGGTGAAGGGACGCTGTGTCGCTATCTGCATCTGCAGCCCCCTTGTCAGGATTTTGGCAGAGCGGCGGCGTTCGGCCGGCAGTCGGCACACGGAGACCCGCGGCTGAAGGGGATGAAACGTTCGAGTTGGGCAAGGGATGAGTCGAAGACCAGCCGCACACCTGATGCTGGGCGGGCAGTGCGCGGGCAGACGGTGGCGGTCTTCCAAGCATGATCTGAAAGTGCGAAGAGAAGTCCGGGTGAGATTGGCTTTGGGCATCTGGGCAGAGAACCTGGGTGAAATCAAAGTTCGAGCTCATCAGAAAGTTCAGATTAATTAAAGACCTGGCAGAGTGAGTCACAACGCTGAAGGGGAAAAAAAGTAGGTGTTGATATTCTCGCTTAGCTTAGCTAGAATACGATAAAACATGGAGACATAAAACATTAAAAAGGTAAACAGAAGGAACTGACAGAGCTTTACTCTTTTATTAGCCATTTTCTGCAGAACATCTGATGTGTCTTATGGTGGGACAAACGGGAATGAAAAATATCTGTGAAAAAGTATTACATATTCAGTTTGTTTTATTGTTCTAAAGGCACAACCACGCTTGATTCTTGCCATTCTGTCAGAAACAAGAAACACTTGAATAGGATCCGTGTGACAACACAAAGTCGGCTAATGATCTCAAAAAGCAGCACACCATCTTGGAAATTCAGAGGCATTAATGTGCAGATGAAGTACATAGTCGCTATAATCCCAAAACAATTGTTGTAAATTGAAATGACTGAAGTAAATTTACATCATGGAAACATGGTCATTAAAAAAAAAACAACACATTTGTCAGTCAAAAGTTTTTGCACTGGGATGAGGCTGAAGAAGAGGATTTTTAATGAAAACACAGCAATTGCGAAATTGTTTTTTTTTTTTTTTTTTTTTTTTGACAATATCAAAATATAGATAGATTTGCGCACATTTGTGATGTTAGAATGGGCTACAAAGCTGAGGCTTCGGGTCCAGAGAGAGAGAACCTATTACCCCCGATGGGTAACGGTGGGAAAAGTGGAGAACCTTCCTTGGAGAAACCAGTCTATCAAAATTACTCCAAAGGAGTATCAATGACTCAACTGGGAGGTAACAAAACCCTGCAGATTTTACATGCATGATTTAAGTTCATTGTTGATAATTTGACAAAAGAAAAAAAGACTGGGCTAAAATGGCCTCTGTGGAAGAGTTTAAAGGCAAACGCCTGTCTCACAATATCCCAAACGTGTCTTGATGAACCTCAAGATATTCTTTCATCAACGAGACAAAGGTCATTGAAGGAGCTGTGAATTCTCTCTAACAGAATAAAAGAAGAAAACTGTCTAGTCATTGTTGTGACCTCGACTTCAGAAACATTTGTGTGAAAGAGTAATCCAAGTTCACCCACAAAACCACTTGAGCGGCTCAAACAAAGTGAACAAATAAAGGTGTTTGTGTAGTCAAGTGAAATCAAATCTTGAGCCCTTTGAACTATTGTTTTGCTGAAATGAACTATTCAAAAAACCTGTATTGATTGATTGATTTGAAATCTAACTAAGGTATCCACTTGATCTTTAACATCTGGTTCAGGATCAAAGAAAAGTCTTCCAATCTGGCTAAATCAAAACAAGTCGGCATGAAGAATGGGCAATAATTCTATAGAGATGTAAAAGACTCAGTTATCCATCATAAAATCCCTTTTGAAAACTACTTCTTGTCATCACTCAGATTCAGAGTGCGTCATTTTATAATCTCAAATCCCAACTTGTGGCATATTTGTGAATGAAATCCTTGGGTATGTCAGTTCCTACAGTAAGACAGCAATGAACTTGGACAAAAGATGACATGAATGATCTTTTGAATCGTCACCGATCAACCATCCGCCCCCGGGTCCATCCTGAGGGACTTGTCACCTAGCAGAGCTAAACAGAAGATCAATGGACGGATAATGTCCCCCTTCATTTCTCAGAGGAGTCCTACTGTGATCGGAGCAGCAGGAGCGTCTCCCGATAAAATGCGGACAAACCTGCAAGTCTTTTCTCTCTCGTCCCCATCCGCCGTCGACTCCTGCCGGCAGCTGACAGGCTGATGCTAACCAGCTCACAGACAGGCAGCTTCACTGATCAATATTTGAGCAGCTCGGCTCCCCATCCATGTCTTCGGGGCCCCCGTCGCTCTCTCTGGGTCTAGATCCAGGACATGCCGGTGCTGTTTGAGGCCTACTAACCAAGGCGATCTTCTTCCAGCATCTTCCACCTCTCTTGATCCATAATAGATGAACCTGTAAATATGCTGGCAAATATAAGCATGTAATTTCAAGCCAGGATGGCTGTAGTGCTCCTTCACAGGGGGACAAACATGTATGTAAGCTGTACACGGGCCAAATGCAAGAGCCCTAACGTCGCGAACTGCTGAACCTATCGGTGAGTCACAGAGGTCTAAAAAAAACAAACCAGATTTGCCAGGCAGGACTCTCCACAAGAGCAGGTGGGATGATTGACATGTATGCACAGTTCTACATCACTGACAATTTTTTGCAAATTAAAGGTCTTTTTGTTAATCAAATCTAAACCCAAACGCTCAAACCATAAACACAATAAAGCAGGATTACAACAAAACTGGACCAGTAGGCAACATGACCGATTTCAAAAACAGTGGAACATTAGCTTGGTATAAACTTGATCCTTCTTTTATAATTTGGTGTCTGGACATTTGGCTATTGAGAAACGATTGCTTCCCGGAGGCGTTAAAATTTTACCCAGTTTCTGACGTTTGGCCATGAAGTATCGTTCCAGTTTGATTCTTTGAAGCTTATTAGAAATCGCCTGCGCTGTAGATAGCTAATCATGATCTTGAAACAAATAAACAACAAAAACAAGCAAAATTAAAATCAAGCGGAATTACAGAGGAAAGCAATGGAAAGGTTAGTGGAACATCAAAGTTTGCGGAACAAAAAAGCATACTCTGGTTGGCCTAAAAACCCAGGTCTCGGTTCGGTTGAAGTGAACTCTAGTGCAGTGCGACAGCATATTTGGATGCAAGCGAACCAAAGACCGCTCCAAAAGCAGGAAGCGCGCTACAGCAAAGAGCATTCTGGGTCGACACCACCAAAATAAACGCAAGGAGTCTCGCACTACAAGGAGAAGTGACTTGCGGTTTTTTTCTTCAGTAGTTCTTGGTGTAGTGCCACGACAGGCGAGGGGGTGAACAGGTTTCACTGTTAGTTTGGATCATTTGACACGGTTCGGTGTGAAAGCAAACCGCACCAGCTGGAAATGTAACAAATGTTGCAGTTTTGGTTCCCAGTCAAATGAAGTGCGCTAGACTATCAGGTGTGAAAACAGCCTCACTAGAAGCCCTCACATTCTTGTAACAATGAAGCCAAACAACTGAAGCACACACAGACTTAAGACAAAGATAATGTGAACAAGGAATATACCATGTGAAAAAAAAAAGTCCTATTTATTTACAACCAATTCTGAAATTCCTTAAAATTGTTACTTGAAACTTTGTCCCAGTCTAGTTGTGTTTTTTTTTTTTCTACTCTTATAGTATTTGATACTTCCTCCTGCCACACACAGCATAAAAGGCTTCCCGGCTTTTTGTTCCATCGCCGCTCTGCGCCGTGTGTTTGTGTTCACGGGACTCCACAGAAATTTCAGATTCAATTTCAGATTCCTCGTCCGCGGTCTTGATTCGTCGAGTCTCCTTCACCCCTCCTGACACCAAACTGTAGATTTATTTCATTCACCGTTTCCTTGGCAACTCTTTCTGAGAGCCCAGCAAGGCTCCAGCAGGAGACAGAGTGCAGCAGCGAAGTCATTATTTACTGCAGGGCTCAAGCTCTGATATTCATCGGCATGCTTTTACGGCATCATCGCCTCCCTTCCATGCCTATTTCCACCCCTCCAATCATAATGTACATAATTGCGGTCTCCATGGCGATGCTGTTGATCTGGTTGCAGGCTGACCATTTTAGAACAAGAGCAATTATCTTTAATGAAAAACAAGGAGATAATTCATTTATTGTTTCGCCGTTTGCAGAAACGCAAGAAAAACAAATGGCAACATGCAAAAACAGTCTGAAAATGAAACCAGAGTTTGTGAAAGCCTTGATTTTTTTTTGCTTTTTCTTTTTCAAAACATGTACTTCAAAACTAATTAGTAGAGTTATTTTACCTGATAATCGGGCGTTTTGTGGTTCAGTCGCCCCACAATGAGGCATTGCAGGCGCCAAGGCCACCTTCCACTGGGTGATAAATCTAAATTTGAAAAGTGTGAAATTCAATAAGCCGGCTCCTTAATTACCGCCCGTGTTCGCTTTTTCCCCACTCATCCATGACCACAAACTCAACACGATTGCTCGAGCGGCTGCGGCACAAACGGGGGGGGGAACGAATGGAGTTCACCTTGTTCCAAAGCCATACATCACCGGCTGTCCAAACCCGTTTGATCGTTCCTCCAGCGGCTTTGGGAAAACACCTCCCGAACTCGGTTTAACAATTAGAACCTGCAAGACAAACCTGCATTCTGGTGAGACATTTTATTCTTTTTGCAACAAACCATTAAAGCCAGAGAAAGCAGGATTTTCTTCCACACGACCTGTTTGGAAACGTATCCCAGTGTCTGCGAGGGAGTTTGCTCTTCTGTAGAGGCACGGTGCTTTGAGTCGCATTTGGATCTGCATTTGAAATAAGACAAAACTAAAATGCAAGTAACTTTTTAGCAAGATATGGGAGTTTGTTTGAAGTAAATAATTCCTTAATTATTGAGGAGAGAGTAATTGTTCCATTGGCATTCATATTATTTCTTGAGATTGAAATAATCCGTCTGTGGAACTAATGCTTCTTTTTTATCATTATTAACGAATTATTGACTTAAAACAAGCTCCTCTATCTTTCTGAAAAATTACTTACAAGTTACTGTAGTTTCTTCGTATTCCAAACGTACTAAGATATTTCACGACAGAGATCAAAAATACTTGGTAAGATTTTGTGTTTTAGCGGTATGTGTAAATGAAAACTGTTTCATCCACTGTTTAGTTCTGCTGGCAGAACAAACTCTGTTTAGTCAACTTTTACATTCAATTCGAGCAACTGTCTCTCTTCCTCTCTCGTTCCACCGGGGACAAAACAGAAAAATCTGAGCGTAACCTTGGTAACCACAAGGATGCGGAAGCAGGTTGCGGGCGAACCCACACAACTTGGTCTTTTCAGCTTGTGTTTGATACCTTTATGTTTAAACATAAAATGTGATCAGTCATTTCAAACAAAAAAAAAACAAACAAAAAAAACATGCTGTTAGATTTAGACAAATTAACAAGAGGAAGAATCTATGGTCAAAAAGAAGATAACTGTATTCTTCTTTTTCCAAACCACAGAAAACTGTGAAATAAAAAAAAAATAAAAATAATAATAATAAAAAAATCCAACTTTGTTTGACTTTGTTGATTTGAGTTGCTTGAATATGTTGCTGGAGTGATTTTTTTTGGAGACCCAATGTCTTGAAAGCCTGTCTATTTGTATAAACTACGGAGCATACAATAACAGCAACGAGCTCCGCTGGTTTGACCACGTACCAGCACAAAACTTTAAAATCCACACGAGTTTCAAAATGCAAAAAAAAAAAAAAAAAAAGAAAAAAGCTCTGATTTCCAAACATCCTTGAGATCAAACAAAATGCTAAAGAAACAAACGAGGAGAAAAGAAAGCCTGGAGCGACCGCTAACAAGCATCACTGCTGACCACATTGGATTATTTATTCACACTTTCACCAATGGGAGCTGCATGAAAGTCTCCATACAGCCACCGCAAAAAAACCCAAAAAACTCAAACAAAACAAAACAAAAAAGTGAAAATTTCCATGCAAAAGCTTCGTCTGGACAAACCGTCAAGGTTACCTTCAGTCTTGTTTTCCTGTGTTTTCTTCCACATTGTTTAAACTGAAAAAAAAAAAACCAATAAAAAGCTGTTATTTCTAGGGCCGGGCGTCACCTTCTTTCCCCTAGCCGTCTTTCTTCTCTTTAATGACGGGTTGTGTCGCCTTTCTGTCGTCACACACTAATGGATCACCTTGAAATAAAAGCATTTTGCCTGTCAAAGCGATGCCACTTGGAAACACAGACCCGGCCCAGACGGGCACGCGGGTGTTGGCGCGTCCTTCGCCGACCTTCAGGGAAGTGAGGGGGGGGGGATTTACCTCGCGCCCGAACGCGGCCTTCGCCACCGAAACCGCGGCAATTAGCGTCTGGAGCCGAGCGGAGGGGTGATGCTGAACGAAACGGAGCGAGAAAGCGACTGCATGGGGGGAGCCAGAAGGTCAGGGATAATTAGGAGCCTTTGTGGCCCCTCTTTAGAGGCTCCTGGGGGGGGAACAGACAGATTTTAAAAAAGCCTGCTTTTAGACACTTTTGTTTTTGATTCGATCAAAGCACCTGAGACACCTGAGGGATGCCCGAACTCTCAACCCATAAAAATAAATCTGTGTTTTCAATGTTTTCGGCGCCCTGACGAGACCGGACCGGACCGGACCAGTCGGCCCGGTTTTGCTCATTCAGAACACATCGCTGTCAGAATGTCACAGAGTTGTGCCGGGTGATTTAACTTTGCGCGCGCCGCCACCGGTGCTTGACTTTTAACATCCAAATGTCAATTGTGTCACCTGCGCTCACGTCGGAGCCTTTAGCGCGGCTTCTCCCAGTGACCTCACAGGGGGAGAAAATCAATTAGAGGAAGAATGATTCGCTTGACCTCATGCAGAGAAAACGGCCTAAAAACAACCGAGGCGCCGGAGAACAGCAGCTACGGCTTATTATAAAAGGAAAAAGAAAACCACTGCTGCGGTATGTTGGGACAACCATTTTTAAAGGGGCAGTGTCATGTAAAATTGACTTTTTTGAGCTTCACTTCCTCTTATAATGTTACTCCTTCATCAGAAACATACTTGGGAATGTTGCCTTGATTCTTTCATGCATGTTTGAGAAATCCTTTCATCTCCGTGGCAACCATTCAGCCGTTTTTACATTTGAACCTGGCTCCGCCTTCGGAGACGAAACTCCTCCTCAGAGCTGCAGCTTCTGAGCTTCCCCTTCACAGAGTGACTCCCCCACTCGGCTCCTTCAGACTAGCCAGCAGCAATTAGCAAACACCTACTGAGCTCTTTTCATGCTGGTAAAAAAAAAAGAAAAAAAAAGAAAAACATTGCGAAAGGGTTAATAGAGAAAAGAGCAGGAGTTTCTTAAAAAGACAGAGGCCCTTTAAGAAACCTAAACAAATAAACAAATTTCTTTTGATTTCTATTTGATGCTGACAGCATATTTTATATCAACTGATGGCAACAGTTGATATAAAATACCATTTTATATTGTAATATAAAATGGTTCTGTTCCCGGAAAACATACAGTACCCGCCCCTTTAAAGCTTGTTTGATGCATTTCCTTATTCACCCCAGTTTCCTGTCCGTCCGTCTGTCTGCGTGTCATCTCTGATGGCGTTGCTGACGTCTCATTGGGGTCGGGGACCCTCCAGTTTGCTCGCATGCTCTCCCTGCTTTCATCGAGCAATCATAAAGTTTGCAGTTAGTTCTGCGGAGGTGAAATGATTTCTGAGAAAGCGGAGCTCTGAGAAGGAGAAACAAACATCCCTCGCTGCCGGAGCCCAAACATCTTCCAGTGTGTGTGTGTGTGTGTGTGTGTGTTTCTTTTCAGGCCTATGTGGTGGGAAATGTAAATGATAAACAAACGTATTATGACAGAAGGTCAACATTGGACTGCGGCGCTGACAGGCGAGGCAGTGGGAAGAAATTACTTCTGATTGATATTTTGCCTCTTGTCAGCAGAGCAATTTCAATCTAAGCAGACGAACAGGAATGAGAATTCTCCCCACAGAGATGCTGTGTTTCACTTCACTGCTATGTAAATAACCTGTGTGGGCGTGTGTGTATCTGGATGTGTGTGTGTGTAACATTTTAATGAAGGAATGTTGGCTCGCTAAGACTAAGTGGATGGTCTTGGGTAAACTGTGCAGGTCACTTGCAGTAACATTTTTTTTTTTGCATGATAGATGGTGTGTAATTGCTAAGCTTTGTTTAATCTGAAGCTTAGCGTTCGGCATGCTAATTCAGCATCATGCATGACATGTAAATATCAGCTAAATGTCACGTTCATTAAGGGGCGACTGGATGTGGGACGGCCCTCCGTAGTGGATGCAGATGACTGCACATAATACCGCCTGGGGTGGGCTAGCGGGGAGAAACGGGGGGACGGGGGTTTTCCCCCCCGCCCCCAGCGACTACATCCGTCTGCATCTGGGTGTGACTGTATGTCTGTCCAAGTATCTCTGAGCTGGCTGTCTCCATCACGCAGCTGCTTTTCCCCTCGGCGGCTGACGAGCGGCGACTCGAATGTTGGCGTCGGTGTGAAATGTCAGCTGTCTGTTTTCCCTGGATGTGACATGTCACTCTGACGGGAGAGAGCCTGCTCTGTTTTTCTCGTCGCCTGTCCGTTTGGGTGTTTGACGGAGCTCGTGCGTTCGCGGTGCAGCGGAAGCCACTTCCGAGACTCGTAGATCATCCCATCTGCTCACGGTAACGCCGCGTTGGCAACGGCTGTTGACTTTCTCTTCTACATCAGTTCTTGTCCATCGTGTTACCAAAAAAATTTATTCATACCTCTTAAAGCGTTCGGCTTTTACGCACCACAAATCTAGAGCAAACTTCCAGAAAACTGCAAAACAGCCAAAACACTGAGTTCCTTTAAGTCAAGACTAAAAGCCCACCAGTGTAGAGCTGCTTGTGAACCATAATAAATTAAACATTGATCAACATATTTTATGGTAATGATCATTTTTGACATTTTCACTTCACAAATGCAATGTCTCTTACTAGTTTTCACAACTGTTGGCACTATAATGTGTTTATGGATCACTTTGAACTGCCGTGTTGCTGAAATGTGCTATACAAATGAACTTTAGCATTTGCATGGCACTCAGTTCCTTCAGACTAGCCAGCAGCAATTAGCAAATACCTGGCGAAACTGCGCATCTACTGAGCTACTTATCAGTGCAATAATGGTAGAAATGTTGTTAAAGGGTTAATAAAGGAGTCATGTTGTGAAGGCTTCCTGAAGGCAGAGTTCCTGTTTTTTTTTAAAGAGACAGAAGCCCGATTTCAAGGCATTAAATTATGAAGTCAGATTTCTTTTAAGTCATATTTGATTCATGTTGCATTTTTAAAACAACGAAAGGTAATATAGTTAATTGATTGTGCGATAAAAATACCATTATGTGCCCGGAAAACACATAGTACTGCCCCTTTAGATGTTGTCTCAGCTCTACCAAACAACAACACACAAGTTGAGCTCAGTTTAACACGCAAACACCTCAGATGTGGAAACGGTACACCCACCAGAAGGTCAGCCAAATCGTCTATGTCCTCCTTCTTCCTGTTCCCATCATCATCCATCCCAGGGCTCACTAATCTCCCTCCGGTGAGGAAGAAGCTCCCCATGATGTCCTGCTGCTCCCAACTGGCAAAGTTGCAGCTCTGGCCTTTTTCCTCCTCAGGGAACCACCGAAAGCAACGCAGAATGTGTGCATCTGCGCGTGTTTGTGTGTGTGTTAGACAATTATCTGGAGGTGTAGACATGGGCGCCGCCCTGATAATTAGCTAAATAGGACTCTAATCGTGGACTAGGCCATCTGTCCAAAGGAGGCGGAGCACAGAAAAGGTCTCACACGTTTTTAATGAGGCTTAATATTCACACAGGGCTCATTATGTGACCCGGACTCCTGGTTTTTGGCTCGCCTTTATTCAGATGCGTCACCCATCGTACTTATGTATTCCTGCTTTTCCCAGCATGCCCCATTTCTCTTGAGTTCCTCTGTTTTGTGATGTAGAGCAGCGGAAACACAAGTGTAATTTTTGGAGAGGTCAGTTGTATTTTCTTTTGTCTACAAAACTACCTGTATCTTATGATGGCATATTAGCACCATTGTAGATGAAAAGGAGTAGATTTCTCCCAAGAAGAACGTGAAATTGTGATTTTAATCTCAGAAAATTTCTATAATAAAAAAAAGAAGAAAAAAAAAACCAAAACAT
Organism: Poeciliopsis retropinna; assembly: GCA_010277075.1. NCBI lineage: Eukaryota > Metazoa > Chordata > Actinopteri > Cyprinodontiformes > Poeciliidae > Poeciliopsis > Poeciliopsis retropinna. The sequence goes on along the minus strand of VMRM01000011.1, from coordinate 18,490,279 downwards.
GGAAATTTCTACGTCTGAAAAGTTGAAAATTTGCGAGAAAAAAGTCGCAAATTTTGAGGTTAGAAAAGAACTTGGGATTTTCTGGGATGACGATTTTTAATTTTTCTAAACTCAGAAAAAGATCGATCAAAAATATCAGAATTTTTTCTCTAGCATGATTTCAGTGTTTTGCACAGTTGGGCGGTTGCCACGGGAGATTCAAAAATTTCTCAAACATGCGTGAAAGAATGAAAACACCGCATGTAACATAATTTGAAGTTCAAAAAAGTCTGTTTTAAATAATACTGTTTCTTTAAAAAGTTGTCTCGCTCTTCCGTCATTTATACATACAACAGTTATTTTCAGAGGAATGAGATCATGGATTTCCTTTCATCATCTGTTTTTTAATTACAAAAAAATGCCTTGTTATTTTATCATATAATTGTACATTTAGGAAATAATGTTGTATTTCTAAGGTTACATTAAATGCCTGTAACTGTTTTTGCAATATTTATTTTTATGATGTGGACCACAGGAAGAGTAGCCATTGTCATGGCGATGGCAAAAGGGGATCCAAATAAACAAACTCACAGCAGAAGGTGAACCAGCCTTGTACAAAACATAAAATAGAATGAGATGCAACTACAAACCAAACATCTCCACAAAAGGTTCAACATTAGCAAAAAAAATAAATAAATAAATAAAAATAAAAATAACTGAAGGATGGAAAACAATTTTCAATCTAGCTGCAGCGAGCCAGTAAGAGCAGGTCTAATGGAAATGATGAATGGAAGTTCAAGGAGGCTCATCTGATAATTACCAACCTCAGAGTTCGCCGCTCCAAAATGGGGAGGCGAAACAGGAACAAGACATTTTGCCAAACCAAAGCTGAGGTCGTCTCGCCCTTTTCTCGATACGATATTTTTACTTTTCGCCAGCGGCCTTTTTGACGTCACACCATCATCTCTCCCACGGCGGCGGCTCGTAACCGGAAACTTCTGCACATTAAATGAAAAACGTTGCCATCAAAGCAGCCAAAGAAGATGTGTCAACAAAAAACAAAACTGTATGCAACGGCTTGCAAAAGTATTCCTACTTTTAGAATTTAGAATGTTTTTTTTGTTTTTTTTTCACATTACAACCACAAACATCAATGTCTGTCATTGGAATTTGCACTGAGATTTGATTACACAAAGGTGGATTCTATTTAGTCATTAGTAGCTAGGTATATTCTGAACCGAATACTTTTGCACACCACACTTTTAAGTTTTTTTTTTTTTTTTTTACTTATAAACATACATTTTGAATAGGCCTGTCACGATAACAAATTTTGCTGGTCGATAAATTGCCCCAGGCCAGAAGTAATTGCGATAAACGATAATATCGTTGCTTTGAGGCGACTTTCAAGTAGCAGATAGGAAATGGCAAAATATTGCCATTAAGAACACATTGTCAAAGATGAAAAATAAAAATACATAAATTATTGTAATGAACATTTAACACTGGAACTGGGAGACATTTCAAATATCAAAAATAAATAAACTGAACAACAGAAAAACAGATAAAATGAGTTGTGAGGTTTATAAACAAAATCGTTCTTCAAAAAAAATAAAATAAATAATAATAATAAAAAAGGTCTAGTTGAACCACACTGAAGATTTCCTGGCTGAATATCCAGAGGACCAACCGTCTGCAAGTCCTTACGTCGATGGCCGCCGCGCTTTTCTTCACTCGTCTGTCTGAGCACACGGGGCAGCGTATCGACCGGGCGTATCGAGGCGGGTCACGGTCCAGCCATTAGCCAACACTGGGCTGGAGCACAACACCAGGAAACGGGGTGGGTGAGCGCCGGCTGCTGGCTTTTCTTTCTTTTTTTTTTTTTTTTTTTAATAAAAGACCATGGAGTTGTCATTTTTAACCACTGCCGGACAGGACTTGTCTATCGATTTCATTCTTCAGCTGGAAATATTGATAGGCTCTGTGCTCCATGTCGAGGAAAATCAATGACGAGATGCACAAAAAAGGAAAGCAGAAGAAGCAGAGATAGAAAATACAGATGGGTGTGAAAATAAATAGAGGTGGGGGGGGTGGGGGAGAGGCGGAGGAGAGTTGTTGCTTATGGCAACCAGGGGTGTTTCACTGGACACAGAGTTCAAGGAGAAGAAGCTGGAGCTGCAAGGGCGTCATTTCCACACCAGATATGGAGGAGCAGAGGAAGTGAAGGTGAAGAAAATGAGAAGAATCAGGATCTGAAAGAACAGAAACAGAAAAGCAACAAATTTGCAGTGCAGTAAAAAAAAGTTTCTCCTTCCAGTTTAGATTTGTTCTGCATTTATTTCATTTGAACTTGAGTTCACAAATGCAGGATGCATCACTTATTAAAGGGGCAGTGTTTTGTGGTTTTTCCAGAATTGTTTTAATTCAGCCACGTTTCTTTTTTTCCTTTTTTTTTTTTTTTTTATCTTGTTTTGTTTCTTAGAATTAATACCCTTTTCATATGCCTTCTGTGTCATTCTTTGTCAGTGGTTATACCAGATTACTTCACGTCCAGACTTTGACTATGCCACTTCAAGACTCTCCTGGTGCTTAACGAACAAATAGCCAGATTCTGATTATCTGAAAGTTGTTTGACAATCAGAAACATTAAACTGACCAAAGGAGGGAAAAGAAATCTGTAAAGGGAGTTAAATACAGTTTTACATCACTGCCGACGTGGAAATGTAGACTAGGAAAGATAAGGAAAAATGAAATTGTTTTCGGGAGAGTGATGTTAGGATAAACACAAACAGAGAGAACAACCAGATGAGGAGAAAACGCTAAAGGAAAAGGGGAAATAAGGACAGTGGAACAAAATAATTCCTTAATATTATTTCATTGATAACGTGGGGGAAATGCCTTGTTATAAGTGATGTGATTTATCAATACAACTAGAACTTTTTTATCATTCAGGGATTATTGACTTAAAACAAACTCCTACATCTTGTAAGTTATTTTTGTCTTCTTTCAAGCGTGATAAGACATTTGCACTGAAAAAGTGTATAAAAAAATACATAAAACCCTCGTGTAAAAAGTGAACAATCAAACAACAGAGGAGGAATGAGAAAAAAAATAACCAAAATCAAAAGGAAAGACTAAATTGAAAGCGCTAACAGGGGCCGATGATATTTGCACACCTGGTCAGTTTGAAATGCAGAGTGTGTTCTCACATGAACCCCTCAGGGCCCGCCGATGTCCCCGCAGAGAGAACCCTGAACACACACCACACACACACACACCACACACACACACACACACACGCACACACACACATACACACACACATGCACAGCGGAGTCCCCGGCCTTCAGAGCGCCAACGTCGGGCCCGTCCACGGCTAATTACCCCTCAGAGACATGAAGGGAATCACTCCACTGCGTCTCACACACAACCACAGATTAACCCTATTCCCTTCTGCCTCTGGTGACAGAAGGACTCCACAATGAATCCGGAAAGCTTTATAAAGCATCTCTCGGCTTTCCCTCTGCCTCTCTGATTTTGTTTGTTAGCAGAAAAAAAAAAAAAGAAAAAAAAAAAAGCAGTTTTTTGATTGTTTTTCAGGCGGACAATCCATAACAGCAGCCTGTGTGGATTGACCCGGGCCGCATTGTTCGGATTCAAACATTTTCACGCGCCGACGCATTCCGCCGTCTCATTTCTCTGCCTCCTGTGCCAGTCTTTGTCTGATTTGATAACTCCGAGAGAACTGAAGTGATCAGCGTAATGGCCCCTTTGCTTAGGCTGTGCTCAATAATTGGGCACTTTTCTACTCTGACAAAAACCCTCATTCAGACCGCAAGATGACAGACGTTAAAACTCAATAGGTGCTGCGAAAGTTAAATGTGGCTGGAAGAAGAAGAAGAAGAATGTGCACCACCTTAACAACTTATCATTATCTTTTATTTATTTGTTTTTTTTTTTGAGTGTGCGGCTGTCCGAATAGTGCTATAAAATTAAGAAAAAAAACAGCACTTTTTGTGTTTAGGGATTTACTAATTACTGTTATCACTAATTGGGAAACTGAGATGAGCAAATTAAGAAAATTCCTTTGTTAAAACGGCCTAATTTTTCATTTTGCATATTACATTTTGGTACTAATTTGAAGCCGTCTGATGGATTGAAGGTGTAACACCCAGCAGGAGAGTAAAGAAAAGTGGCAAACAAAGAAGAGTTTGATTTCGTGAAAAGACCGTGGTATTTATCAATCCGTCACTCAATACCACATTCTGCGTCGCTGCAGCTGACAATAAGTTCACGCATTACATAAAGCAACACCAATGGTCCAGACAGTGCTGTCAAAAAATATGTGCAGGAACCTGGAATCTCAGCCACCATTATCGCACTGAAATGCAGAACACAATGTGAATTAATAACAAGCAAGCCGTAAAGACCTTGAACCCAAACGCCAGTTGAAATACAAAAATATAACCTTGCTGGAAGATGAAACTTTCATGTGTTGCAGAAATATGTAAAGCAATGAGAACTGTTGCTTCACATCTATAAGAACAAAACGTCACCTTGACATTGTGCATGCCCCTTGTGCAGTTGTGGATTTTCTTGGGTGTTCTTGCTTCCTGTCACAATCCGGAAAACCTGGGTTTGACCCCGACTTTGGAATGAGGAGTACAAAGGGTTCCTGGGTGCAATTTAGCCAGTACTCTGTGTTTGGTATGGTTTGTGTCGAACAATGCCTTAAAGAGGCAGCATGGTGTGAAATTTACAAGCTTCGCGTCATGTTCTAAGGTTATTCCCCTCGTTTTTTCTCTTCATTTCTTCATCTTACCGTTTCAGATCAAAGGTAACCAGAGGTAACCTGACATCTGCCCCGGTTCCAGTCAAAGCGTACCGTTTCAGAACCGACTGCGCGAGGTTCGGTTGTTCGGTTGTCGGTTGTTTTGCTTTTCTGTGGCAAAAGCTGTTTGTGTACCACCAGGAAGTTATGGGCCCCGGGAGACGGAGCCTGAGTGATAAGCTGTGTGCCATCATTACGCTTCCTCCTGTCGGCCCCTCGGGAGTCGTTCCCCGAAGACAACACTCAGCCCGATGAGACAGAACCAGAACAATAACCAGCTCCGTGTCAGGCTGTTACAGTGACTGTAGTGACACACAACCCTGTTAATTATTTGCATAAACTGATGAGACACTTTACTTTTACACAGACAGATAATAGCTAGCTAGCTAGGTAGATAAGTCGCATTTATTTGCGCAGCACATTTTAGCAACATGACAGTTCAAAGATCTTGTCACCATAAAAGCATCAGACAGCCACCAATTATGAAACAGAAATAAACATGACATTTTTTTTTTTTTCTTTCAAATGTCAAAATCATCAAGAAAATACACATTATGTTGATCGATGTTCCATCTAGAACTAATCAAAGGCAACTCTAAACCAATAGGTTTCGTCTTCTTTAAAAGGATATCAGTGTTTCAGCTGTTTTACAGTTTTCTTGGAAATTAGTTCCAGATTTGTGGAGCATAGAAGCTGAATGCTGCTTCTCCGTGTTTGGTTCTGGGGATGCTGAGCAGAAGACCAGAAGGTTTAAGACCGTAACGGTATTTTGGTGCTAAACCGGTCAGTGCTTTATAAAGTAAAATAAGTTTTTTGTTTTTTTTTAAAGTCTATTCTCTGAGCTCCAGGAAGCCAGTGTAAGGATTTTAAAACTGGAGCGATGTGCCCTGATCTGCGTGTTTCTCTTTAGTCGCAATGACTATGTGTTTGCATCAAAACCAGGCAGACAGTTTCTTTAGATCTAGCTGCAACATTAGTCCCTCAATCCTGGAAATGTTCTTCAGGTGATAGAAGGCCGACTTTGTAACCGTCTCTATATGAATCTGAGAGTTCAGCTCAGAGTAAAATCCATATTTTGGATATTACAGATGGATGGATCTTTAAGGCCTGTATCGTCCCAGTACCATCACTGTTTGGAATACCTGGGTGTAGCTCTGTGGTGTTACTGTCCAGCCCTGCTGAGAGCTATGGTTATTTCTAGACATTCATTCAAAAAAAAAACATTAACCGGAAGAAGTGACACAATGAACCGACTCTGGCGCCAAACAAAGCCCTGAGCTCCCGGTCCAAAAGTAGCAAGCTCTGCCGTTTCTCCTATCGGTATCTCTCCTGAGCAGCATCTTTTCAGAGGCAAACAACACCTGAGCATTCAATCCTCTCTTTCTGGTGTGTGTGTGTGTTCAGAGACACACACACACACACACGCACATCCTCAGTGGGCCCATCTGTCCGTTGTGGCCACACAACAGAAGATAATGGGCCTGAGTATTCCTCCCCGCTGCCCCGCCAGGACCACGGAGGTGTGAACACATTCCATTCCCATTTCATTTAACAGCGGTGGGAGGATTCTGAGAAAGGAATGATAAAGAAAGTGTCAGAAGGTGGGAATGATACTTCCGTTTCTTGTCCAAGGCCAGAGAGGGCAGCGTGCAATAAACGCTTTCCAGTCTTTTTTTTTTTTCGTATTTTGTCATTTATTTCCCTTCCTCCTCCTCTTCCTCCTTCCTCCTTGCTATCATCCCCTCTCCCTCCCTCCCATGCTGCTACGCTAACGCGCCGCTTCCTGCCTTCCATTTTTCATTATTCCTCAAATGAGGCCAAGCCTGATCCGCCCCGCTATGAGAGACTCTTCATTTTCCATTTGGCCCTTTTTTTATTTTTTAATAGCATACCTGAGAGTCCTGAAGCCCGCAAACTTAATTGGAAAACTAAAAATATGAAGTAAGTGCACATTCAGGGGCCGTCCAATCGCTGCTAATAAGACCCTTGTAAAAGCAGATAGCTTTGAGAGAGAGAGGTGTGTGTGTGTGTGTGTGTGTGGGCAAGGGGGTGAGGGTTTGGGGGGGGGGGGGGGGGGGGGCGGGGAGGGGGACTTTCAGGTCAACTCTCAACTCCCATTTCCCTCACAACACCTGCGCACGGTGCCTTCTTCTGCAATTAGAGGCTTTGCACAGTCATTTCTCTCCCAGCACTTTTATTGCGGCTGCTGCCCAAGACAAACAGCAATAAAGCCAGGGGGGGGGGGGGGTAACCATGGATACATAAGGGCCATGTCTTTTTTTTTTTTTTTTTTTTACCTCCCTCTTCTTTCTTACTGATGCTATAGAAACATCCCTCTTTTAAATTTAAGTGGTAGGAGTCGGTTATTTCTCCCTCGTTCCTCAGGATGATGATGAACAACGTGTGGGGGAAGGAAACAAAAGCTGCTCCGGCGGCGATAAATAACAAAAAAGAAAAAAACAGAAGCCTCAAAGGTGAAATTAGAGAAGTTAAGAAGGAAAAGAAGAGATTTTGTTTTTGTTTTGTTTTTGTTTTCAGCCTTGCTTTCTCCTCTCTTTAGCAGAGCTGTTAGCAGTGAAGGCGGTGGAGCAGCGATGACGATCGCAGGGACCTTCTCGCAAAAGCCCAGATAAATAAAAAGGGAAACAAACAAACAAACAAACAATAAATAAATAAATAAAAAAAGAAGCAACATTAAGCAGGCGTGTTGCAGTCTGCCACCCCGACTGACTGAACATCTAATCTGCTGATGGAGCTAATGAACACATCAGCTAATTAGACACATAGACGGGCGTGTGCTTTTTACAGTCAAGCGACAAACAAAAGTCCCCTGAACGCAGCCGTCTCCGATGCCACCAGGCGTTTTCATCCACCAAGGGGTTTTTCCACTTCAGTCACAAACTTCACTTTCCTTATTGGTGTCAGGAAACTCGTGCGTGTTTAGATGTTTGTCGCAAACGATTGTCTTATAAATGTGGTTTCCATCTGTTGTTCAGGTTCCCCCAGTCAATACTTTCCGTACATTTTGCCCAAACTGTAATCTTTCATTGCTGTCTATGTTGGTCAAATAATTGAAGGATTTGCTGTATGATTTGTTTGTGTCTTTTAGCGTCTGCCGTGAAATGTGTGATGCCGTAACGGGGAAAATGCAGTTTGTGCCCCCAAGACATGCATTTTTCTTAAAACATGAGTGTGCGCGCGTCGCCGTTTGTCCCGTGTGTTTCTGCGCCGCCTTGCCTCTCGCCCGGCGACTGCAGGAGACAGGCACCGGTTCACCTGGAAACACATGAACGATTGTCTCATCAAATCCCAACAGGGAGTTTGAGTTTGCGACATGATTAAGTGTTAAACAGCTCAACGCATATCAGCGAGTCTTCTTCTCCGCTCCCCTCTGCTTTAGAGCCAACAGACCAAACTAAAGGCCATCATGTAGTTTCTGTTGCCGCTGCTGTTTTCCTCACTCACAGACGTAATGGACAGCAGGTCGGTGTGGCGAATTGGGTATTCCTGTGCAATAACCTGACAGGAGTCTATCCCTCTGTCCTCAAAGGTGATTTAACACTGTTGTTGTTTTTTTTTTCTTCACATTTCTCGTTTCGTTTCCAAAGACCTCATGCTTGCACTGAGCGATCGAAGAAAATCGCGTGACAGTGCAGGCGAATGACCATGGTGCAAAAATAAAACCTGATTTTAGGGGAGATAAAGTTAAAAAAAAAAAAAAAAAAAAAGAGAGAAAGTGATAGGAGAGTGGCAAGAGATGAGGAAAGGTCAGGATATGATTGTCCCAGAGAGGGAATATGACAGTGATGGTAATAGATTCTTTTCACACCTTTCCTGGAGATGACCTGCCTGCAGGAGAAGGCCTCTCCACTAATCGCTGGCGAGAGCCCGGAGGAGGCCGCCTTCAGAGACTGATCCGGAGGTGCGATCCATTCTCACCATTCTGCCGCTGCGGCACGCTTGCATGCTAAAAGTACAACTCTACTTGTTACTAAAATCCCTGTTTTCAGTCGCGCTTGAATTCTTTTGCAATCAACAGAAGAAGTCGGTGGGGATGCACGTCTCTCCGGCTTTTATGTAGTGACTTGTGATCTGAAGCGCAGTGAAGAACCGGAGCGGGTTTCACTTCCCGTCCTCCGCTCCGCGCCGCGCCGCGCGGCCTGCCGGGCCGAAACCGCCAGGGGTTTCAATCATCCCGTTGCATCGCCAGCGCAAGCTAGCGGCGGAGTCATCCGGGCGGGTCCGCTGCGAAAGATTCCTAATGTTTGCCAAGCGCTTCTACAGCAACAGTTTCTGTACACCAGCACACACACACACACACTACTCTAAATCCTCGCTTTCAGTCTCTAAATCAGTCCTAATCCTTCTGGGTCTCACCAAACTCCTGCAAACAAACATAATGGGCAATAATCAGCTCTGCAGCAGGCCGGCTGTTGGCTTGTTTTCTCACGCTCAGATGACCAGACACAATGATACTGTTTTCCTAATAAAACTGGAGGTTATTAATCTGCTGATCTCCTGCTCCCCGTGTGTGCAGAAGACAAGTCCCCACTCCTCTGGTTTGACTCCCTCTCTTTTGTGTTTCTCTACAGGTGGGTTTTGTGTCTTCGTTTGTGGTGGCCGCTACTGAAACCACACTAACGTCAGTAGCAATAAATCACTCCGTAATCCATAGTGAATCGTTTTATCGAGACCTGACATTTGAAAAAGTTCCTGTGCAAAAAGACAACTGAAGATTTCTTTTTTTTTTTTTAAACTTTATTTATGTAAGTGTTCTGTTGTGCAGGTCTTACTTAAACGCACAATAATGCTTAAATGGAGAACGTGATGAAGATGAAAATATTCTTTGTGCTCGGGTTGAGATCAGCCTCGCACTGCAAAAATACAAAATCTTACCAAGTATTTTACATCTGAAATAAGAAGAAACTAATTCATAAGTAACTTGGCCGATTATGTCACTTGTAATATGGGAAAAATATCTAAAATGGAAAAAAAAAAATACTTTTAGTAGATTTTGCTGAAATCTTGCATGCAAGTTTTGTTTTACGTCAAGTGTACTAGTTTATTTGCACTAGACTAAAACTGCTTGGTAAGGTTTTATGTTTTTTACAGTGTACCACTAGGTAAACATATTCTAAACGTACAGTCAGAGTCACAATAGTAAGGTTAGATTCCGCTCATTGGTGCGGTAAGTGGCTCAGTGAAAGCCCGGACTGGAGGCAAAATACTAATCTGCTGCAAGACTCAACATATGCTTGTCATCCAGCCTGAGTGATGGAAGGCTGGATTGAAGTCCAAATGCATTCCACCAAGTCTTACTTTTGATTTTAAAACCACATTTCTTCTCAGCGAAATGTATTATTTTGTGTTAATCCATCATTTAAAATCCCAATAAAAGCCAGCAAAGTTTGTAGTTGTCGGCGCGCGACGCTCCGGACTTGTTTGCCCTCTTTCCCACCATCCTTGTGCTTAAGAAATCTACTTATTTTCCTCACACATTCTTCCTTTATGTCTGTGTTTTTTGTGGTTTTCTTCCTCCCCCCCCAGCCTCCCCCTCCTGCGTGTCCTTGGGGGTCTCTGCAAACACCGGGGGCCCCGCGGCGGTAGCCTGGCCGAGTGCAGCCCAAACAATGAAAGCCTCATCAAATTCAGTCTGGCATGTGGTCCTGCCTCTCTGAATGGAGACGCGAGCAGCACCTGGTATCTCTTGTGCCTCCATTACGCACTGCCAAGATTGGAGAAGATTGCTCTGCCAAGACAATAATGTGGACAACCTGCAGAAGTGGAAGACCCTCGCTCATCCATCCCGTCCCCCATCTCCTCTCCCCTTTCAGCTGCTGCTCACTTTCAAGCACCAGTCAGTAAAAATGTATGCGTTACCATAGTTTCTTTCCTCCCCGCCCGCCTTCTAGACTGCCCTTTACCGAATAAGTCATCAAAGGTCTTTATCTCTCGTCTCTCTCTGTCTCTCATTGTTAGCTGTTAGCTTTCCTTATCACGGTTGAACAAACTGCCGGGCCCCGTCCGTTCCTTCAGTCCTTTACTCCGTTTTGAGTTTTTTTTTTTTTCTCGGAGCGGCCTCTGCCAAACGTTCTGGCAGCGACACAAACGCTCTGTTCTGCCCGGTTAACGTTTTTCTACTGTATGCTGAGAAACAATAACAATATTTAACAGGCTCTTATTTGCGAATGCGTCAATATTTGCGGCCTTGACCCTTAAAGCTGCAGTATGGCACTAAATATTTTTGCATTGAAACCGTCACCATGTTATGACAGTATGGTGTGAGACAGACCATATGTGAAGAATGAAGCTCCTCTCGAGGCAAAAAGCTGCTTTAAGTTGTAAACTTCTGTCTGGATATGTATATGATTCCGTTTTGTCTGGGCAGTGCAGCTACTTTTCCAGAACTCACCTTTAGAGTCTCAATGGGGTTCGGATCTAACGGGTTTTCCTCCCTTAGGGTCCAAAATGTCACAGTGTCGATATTGAAGTCCGTTTATTGTGCCTGGACTGTTGAATGAAGTTGCTTGTTGATCCCACACTGCTTCAGGACCGTGTGGGATCCTGCACAGAGTTGGGAGCGATCCCAGTCGCTTGGATAAGAAGCAACTCCACACATGGATCTTATCAGGACGCCTCGGCTGTTAGCATGACGGAGAACTTATGGCCTAGCTCGACTTTTGTTCTTTGCACAAAGCGATTCTCCAGATGCCGTAAAAGATTGGAAAGAGGATTCATCAGGGATAATAACTTTGCACCGGTCTTCTCGTACTTGTCCGTCCCGAGTACTTCCTGTTCTATTTCAGAACATTGATGTTTTTTATTGGACCGAAGTAGCTTCTTTGCCGACCACATCGCCGCATGGCCGTCGTCCAAAAAGTCTTCACCTCACTGTGTGTGCAGACGCCCACAGGGCATCGGTGTTAAACTGTCTGAATCTGAGTCGTAAGCATACCGTCTTAAAACTTTCGAGGCGTTTTCCAAACCACAGATTCTAATTGCGTCGTTGCAGAATTTAGTCCAAAAGCGGCAACCAGATTTCAAAATTTCCACTCCTGTTTTAAGTTGAGAAGAGAGGAAAAGCATGTTGAACTATTACATTATGTGGACCGGCTATAGCAGATTTTTCAGACTAGACATAACAGCACGCGGCTTAGCTAATTAGCTCCCCTCTGACATCCGTGCTTCAGGATGATGCACTCGGCCTCTCAGGCTCCCATCAAGTGTTGTTTGTCATGACCTGGAGATGTTGCTAGGCAGATTGGCCGGTGAGCTTCTCAGCATTACTTTGAGCATGTTAGTTGCTCTCTGGATGCCTAGCATATTTAATTGAAGGCTGCGCTAATGTGCAGCTGAGAGTTGATTTTAATAATCAGTGTGCTGTGGAGTCTGCAAAAATATAAAATCGTACCCGGTATATTAGGTCTAGTTTGTTGCGTAAATCTCTTAGTACACTTGAAATAAGCTAAGGCTACAAGTACATTTTCAGCAAGACATCAGAGCTTGTTTTAAGGCAATAATTGCTAAACTTGGATTAAAAAGAGCTAGTTCCAAAAGATTTGGGGGAAATCTGTTGGAACTTATGGGGGAAATGTTTTGCTGTTACTGAAGAAAATCTTACTTATGTTATTATTGTTTCCCCCCTTGTTCAATCAGCAAATTAAGGGTAAACAGCCAAATGGTTTCTGGTCAGTTTCATGAGCCACAGGCAAGCCTGACGACAACCAAACCTGCAAAATTAAGAAATCCAATATTTAATAAAATACTGAGCAATGTCATCTTTTCATTGCCAAATGATGATTTCTGCAAAAAAAAAAAAAAAAAAACTTCTGGCAAAAATTTATTTAGGTCATAATTTTAGTAAAGTTATGATACATACAACTTATCAAAGTATTTATGTTAAAAAGCCAAACATCTTGCCTCAATCATAAGTAATTCAAGAACAGGTGCAGTTTGCAGTGATTTGGAGCCCAACCAATGGGAATGTTGCTCTGCTGTTTGCAGGATCTGGACAACTTTCCAGAACTGATTAAGCCACAAATTCGTCCACGACCTTAAGTTCACCTGCACTCGGGTTACGCAGAAGGATCATAATCCTCGAATTACATTCAGCCGAGATGCTGTGTCATGATCTTGGGCAGGTCAGCTATACTTAAATAATCCTCAAATTTGATGAATTTAATCAGTTTTCCAAAGAAAGTGAGCCAAAGTTCCTCCACCGTGACATGAACATTCGGCAGTTATTGCACATACCGGTCATTAGACATAGTTTACAACTGGAACCAAGTTGGTTAGATTAAATCATCATTTTGAAAACGGCAACTTTTCAAATCTACTTGTTTGCCAATCGAATTATTTTAAGATCTTAAACGATTAGACGTGACACATAAAGCTGCACGGAGGCACAATCTTCCTGAACCTAACACAAACCGTGAGGTTGCCCACCGTTGCCGGGTCATTATACAGAAAAATAAAATGAAGTGAAGGCATTAATGCAGAGCAAATTACAGCGTCGCTGCCTTTTCATTGCACAGTAAACTCTTAACGGGCTTATTAAACGATGGCAGAATGTATCGCCACATGCCAATGATGTAAGAGGGGATCTACTTTCATAGGCTAGGCAAATGTAGTTAATGATTTATTGGCAGTGCAAGGGGATTATCAACAGGTCAGTCGATGGAACCACGGTCCCCGCATCATCTTGTTAATAGGTTCAAAGCAAACAATCGCTAATCACAGCGTGCCAGGAAATGTCGTCAAGGGAGCTGACCCTGATTCTATAATGGGAAATCGAGGCTGACGGTACTTACTCACCACATAAGGAAAAGATCAATAGTCAAGAATAATGGGAGTTCTTTTTAATCCGATGTGAAATGCTCAATGAAATATTAATGCCAGAGAAGCAGTTGTTTGGTCGGACGTTTGCTGTGAGCTGCGTGGCCCATAAAACATCATCGCCCAAAGCTTTAATCTCCAGATCAGAACCTTCATCGGAGCGGGGAAGATACGGGAGCGGATCCTTTTTTTTTTTTTTTTTTTTTAAAAAAAAAGAAAAGAAAAGCCCAGAGATTGGGAGATTTCATCAGCTAAAAGGACAGCGTGACTTCCTGTCAAAAGAGAGAGAGAGAGAGAGAGAAAAAAAAGAAACATGGCACCGTGACTCAAAAGACGACTCAAAGCCTCAGAGGAGACACAAAGGTTCAGAGACAGTTCACTCACTGGCACCCGATAATCAATGTGCGTTAGCGCGACAGCATCAGATGGGTTTCTGGGGCACTGCGCATAAGATCCCAGGCTGTCAATAAAAACAACTTCACTCGTCTCCACAAGTTCTGACGCGGGTCAATGAAGGAGAGTGCATCAAAGGTTTGGATTCGGATTGATTTTTGTTAGGTAATCCTGTGGGAGAACATCATGTGTTGACAGTTATTCGCAGACACCTTTCATGCAGAAATTGCAGCGCTTTCAAAAAGCGCATCTGTCAATCTGCAACCACAAGCCTCCAGGTATTGCATTAAGATATTAGACTAAACCAAAGTGATTCTATGCGTAAACTACGTTTTCACCCTGAGTTCCCTCCATTAATAATGTATATTCAGAAGTTGCCAATTACTAAATTGAGCTGGTGTTAATATCAATGGCCAAAAATATCCAAATAAAAAAGGAATCAAAACGCCCGCAGCTTTAAGTATAGCAAAACATGGTTGGAGAATTTATTGAGTCGTTGAGACTGAATACAAATGCACACACTACACCTTTCAGATTTTTATTAGTAAAATATGTTTCAGAACAACTTTCTTTTTTTTTGTTTTCACTTTCATACATGCTTGATGTTGGCCGCACATCTGTTAATCGAAAACAATCTACGAGAAAAAAAAAAAAGTGTCAAGTCTTATTGGTTTTCCAGCAAAATTTCCCAGCATAAGTTCAGTTTAATACCAACATGTTAGAAATTGAGATTTGCTTTTGTCTTCAGTCACCCCTGAAGACTCAAGACATCACCCTACGCTTAAAGTATCAGTCTCAGAGGTTTTAAAGCGGTCAACTTTGTACTTTACCGAGTAAATCTGAGTCGTTTCGGGGGGGGCAGAAACTCACAGAAGATTAACATGCTGGCCTTCATTGGCTACTCACACTGTTGTTGTTGGTTCTGGCCAATAAGATGAGAGTCTGAAAGAAACACATGGCTGCTTCACATTGCCCTCACATCACCTTAATGCTTGGAGGTTATGAGCTGTTATACAAAAGACCCCACCCCAGGTCGGTCTAAGGGTCTGAAAAGAGAAACCATACTTGTTTCATGAAACAAAATACCGTCATCATCATCGTCTCATTTCTTCCTGCCTTACTGTAGATTCTCAGAACTGAGCTCTTGCCTGATTTTTCACTGCCACCTTTCACTCAGTGGAAACCATGCAGTGGCTCCAAAGCTGCTTTTGCTCAGTAAAGCCCATCAAGGGTTTCCTGAAATCTCCCGAAACCTTCCGTATCGTATCGCCTCGCCTGCACGCGCCACCCGTCTTCCCCGCTCTCAGGCACGTTGTCGGGACCGATGCCTCATGCATCTGATTGACCTTGACTTGGTAAAATATTTGAGCGCGAGAGTGTTTTGTGTGCTGACGGTGCTGCCTGTCAGTGAAGCAACTCGACTGTTGAGAGGCGGTTTTCTTACAGGCGATGCGGATTTACATGCTCAGCAGTTGAGAGACTTAAAGACAAGGGGGAGAAGGGGTGGTACTGAGGGGAAGGGAATGAGCTACCTATCATCTGATGCTGCCTCTCTTGCATAATCCCCTGCTTTCAAACGGGGGGGGGGAGAGAAAATGCTGATGAAGCTACGGGAGCAGAACAATGGAAGACAGAGAGGGGGGGCGGAAAAAACAAGTCTGCCCTCTGCTTTTGGTGTATGAGTGTGAATTCCTGACAAGGCAGGCGTCCCCTTCTTTTGCTAAGTTTGTGCGTTCCGACTGGATCAGCAGTCTGATGAAAGACGGCAGCGTCCCGGAGCTCGGCTTGAATCCCTCGATCAACAGTCAGCAATTGTCTTCTTTGTTAATATGCAACTTCTGCTGCGCACCTGTGGGTAAAGAGAAAAAAAAAAAAAAAAAACTCCCTGGGTTGAGGGAGACGTGTTCTTCCTCACCGCATGGAAATAAATAAATCCACCGCCTTCATCCAGCTGGCTTTGAAGCGATGCAGAAGAAAAAGTCAAATTTATTACAAAAAAAAAAAGAAAAAAAAAGAGAAAACTTCCCTTCATTCTTTCCCGCTTATCTCGATCCCCTTGGGTTCTAAATGAGCCTCAGAACCTTTTGGAGGAGGAACAGGATTCTCCAGAGAGCGCGGTGAACTGCAGGCTGGCTCTCCGATACGCCTCCATTCAAACCTGGAAAACATTAACATCTCAAACCTGCAGAGCTTCAAACCTGCTCGTCCCTGGGTTGACGCAGTGAAACAGCCTCGGGCTCTTTCATTTATTATTTCGGTTGCATAAAGAGAGCGTGTGCATCCATATGCGTGCGCGCCGCCGCCGCGTATCAGTTAGCAAAACGGAAAGTATTTACTGTTTCTAAATTACTTCTGCTGAAACGGGCGCCGACCAGCTGGCGAGGCGTGTTTGTCGGGTGTTTTGGCGTGTTGCGCGTCGAACAGCAGGAAACTCTGGCAACTGGTTGCTGTGTTAAATTAACAAGGCAGCACCGGTAAGCCAAAAAGAAAAATCCTCGCCTGCGCTTCATACGAGCTATTTACACACCACACAGCATGCATGAAACCGAGAGAGGTATGATGGTGCATATTTTAAGTATTAAAGAGGGAGGATGAAGTGTTTTCCGTCCACAAGGTGGTATTTTATAGCACAATCAAGTAACCGTGACAACTTGGAATTGTTAGAAAAATGCTACATATATTACATATTGCGTCAAAGAATTAGCAACTTAGCATCTTAGTTATGACTTGTCTCTCCAGAAAATACGTCTCTGTTGGTCTATTCTGGATTGGCAATGCCTTGTCTTTCTGTCTGGAGAAAGATTATGACTTGTTTTTGCTCTCCTGGTCCATCACGAAGCTGAAGTTGGTTCCCATTTGCAGCTTCCGGTTTGGGAAACGCCTAAAGGGTGATTCCACCTAGTTTTTCCATTACCTTCAGCGTCTTTCGCCGTTAAAAACTACAACGCCGAGACTCTTCAAACCCGGGCTAGCTTATCGTCAACTAATATCAGAATATTTAAAAACAAATGTGATTTGTGAGACATTCATCTGGTTTGTGAAAACTTCGATAAATGGCAATTTGACCTAATGTTTCACTATTTTGAGCATCTTTTATGAGAGAAAACAAAAAAGCGAGAAATGGACATAATGGCAAAATAATGAAAATGTGAGAAAGAGGAGTTCAGTTCTGACATGGGCCAGATGCAAAAAGAGGGCTGAAATCGTCCTTTATTAAAGTTTCACAAATTCCACATTTGGTTTTAAATATTGTGCTATTAGCTGACATCTATCCAGTCCAGGTTTGAAGACTCTAGATGTTGTAGTTTTTTTTTTAAAATACAGTAAATTAAAGATGCTGAAGGTGGTGAAAAATTAGGGGTAATCGCCCGTTAGCCATTTTCCGGATGGGAAGTTGCACTCGGAAACCAACTTCAGCTTCGTTGGAGCGACAAACAAAACCTCTGGTGATATCGTCCATTAAATCATTGCTACTGAAGTTATCTGCTGTTATTTGAACCAGCTTCGTCATCCACAACAACACTGTAAAATGTCATAGTCCTAAGCAGCGAGGTTTTACTCTACCTGATGATATGAATGTGAATAGAGCCACCTGTCTATTTAGAAATCCGGCCTGGAGCCCATGACATTAAAGTTCCGTGCAAAGCACTTGGCAAGAAACTGACACATGGAGGGATGAGGCAGGGCCCCGATAACCAAAGATGGCGTTTGTTTGAACACTCGCCCGTTGCCTCCAACAGCTGAATTAGACCGTGCCTGGGAACTGCCTCAGAGCGATCCGCGGCCAGCTCCACACCTGTTCCCTCCCATGAATTCTCAAGTTTTTTTGGGGTTTTTTTTTCCCACAAGAATACAAATCAAAGCGGCCGTCTCCCGACGGGAACGGCGTTATCAAGCGCTGGGGAGGAAGGGGTGGGGGGGAGTGGTGAAAATCAATGTTTGTTTTGCATGGAGAACGGGACGAAGCAGAGAGAATGCATTTAAATATGACCTCTCTCTGATCTGTTTCTATATTCAGATCAAACTCGTTCCTTTGTAATTGCCCGCATTCTCAGGCATTCTGCCGCCGCCCTCCGCCATCACGCTGCGTCCGACATTCCTCATCTGTGTGGCAATTTCTTTTTTTCCACAATTTCCTTCCTTATCTCTCACTCGCTTCGCTTTCGTCCTCTCATTCTGTGTGACGTCGAATTGAACACGGCAGAGGAAAGCGGCTTCCCGGACTTGTTCTTTATTCGTGCAGACTTCCTTTGCAAACAACTGGTCGTCGCAGCGGAACGTACGCGAGGAAACACCGCCGGGGCAGCACACACAAGCCCCCACATTGGTTCCTGCCTGGCCTTCCTGCCATTCAGAACCAAACACGCCTCACCGGCCGGATCGGGATCGTGTCGTTTCTCTTTCTCAGCGAGTTCAACTGGACCCAAGGTGGGCGGAGCGTTAACAATAACACGGATTGTTCTGTTTGTTTCAGGTTCTTCCTTTAATCTTGCGGACTGGTTAAAAAACACGGATCCGGGCTAACCGCCGAACGGAGTAATCAGCCCTTCGTATGTTAATTACAGATAGCAAACAGCTCCTCCATAATGACCTCCCCTGGGCCTCTGCATGGTTATGGCGCGGCGTTGTAATGGGGTTACTCCCACTCCTCTGTGGTTTCCCAACCACCGTCTACGAAACCAAATAAGCATTATTAGAGTAAACACAGAACATTTACATATTCATCATCACAAACATGACCTAAAATTGTACCGCCGAAGCACTGAGAGATGAAAGTCTTAAGACTTTTAAACAACAGCAGAGTGTACAAAAGAGGTGGAATGAGTCCGGATGTCATTGAGTCGCATCAAGATATTATTCTATTATGCAGAGATCAGCCTGATGCCTGGGAAGAGAAAAAAGAAAGTTCATGGCAAGGTCTTGTTTTAGACATTTTGGTGTTACTTTGCCAATACCGTGGTACACATGGGAACGGTCTTTAAACCCGTGCCTCCTAGGAGTTCTGGACTTCATACCAAGAAAGGGTTTTGAGCTACCGAGTCCAATTATTGAGAGTTGTCTGTGTGCTGGCCTAATTACATCCCCCGATGCCGAGCCGCTCGTCTTCCAGGAGGAGCATCGCCCTAAAGTGGAAACCCAGATCTCCATCCACAGCAACTGCAGAGTTCAGAGACGGGTTGAGAACCGTGAAATCCAACCGGTTCAGCATTAATGCGAAATTGATTTAAGAACGCAACGGTTCTCTCTCATATTTCTCTTGAAGAAATGTGCAACGTCAACAGATTTTCAACCTCAACTCATGAGTGTGTGGCGGCAACTTTTCATATAATGACATCTGTGATTTCCACTAATGGTTTCCATTGCTGCTTTTTTTCACAAATTCCAGCCACCAATATTTAAACTGTTCCTGTATATTTGGTGCAGCTAAATCTACTAGTACCCAGGAGTGTTTGAGATTCTTACCCTAATAAAAGACAATGAGTAGTTCTCGATCAATTTGTAAGCACTGTGAAAATACCCCAACAAGCTAGCCATTAGCCGCTAACAATGCTAATGTTGGCAACTGCAAAGCAGCTTTCGGTGCTAAGCTAATGCACATTCTTTGAAATACAGTTGGGGATTTGTTAAATCTTAATTATGTTTGTGAAATGCACAAGTGAGCCTTTATTAAAGGGGCAGTACTGTGTAAATCTGACTTTTTGCTTTAGCTGTGCATCAATTTTTAATGTTATTCCTTCATCAAAAACACGCCTGGACTATTTGCATTTGTAGGGCTGTCGCAATAAACAACAAATCAACTAATCGCATGATAAACAAACGCAGCAATTTTCACTTGCTCGATTTATCATTTTTCTTTTTTCTCCCGTTTTCTACCAAAGCCGAGCTTCAGAATTCATTTTATTTGTCGTTTCTGTTTATTTGTTTTGGATATTTAACCATGTCTCCCAGTTAGAATGTTTAAATGTTCATTAGAATTTAATGTTTATTGATCTAAGTGTTCTCATGATATTCTTCCATTATTGCCAGTGTATTTCTTGAAAATTGTCTCAAAACAACAATATTATCGTTTATCGCAATACGTTCTGGGACAGTTAATAGTATGGCAAAATTTGTTATCCTTGAATCTCCCATGGCCTTTAAGTCATACTGATTATATATATATATATATATAATATATATATATATATTATATATATATATATATATATATATATATATATATATATATATATAAATAAATCAACTTTGGGTTGATTTCCAAAGGCCGTCGTCTTTATTGTCTCGTTTCATGAGCTGGATATACTGTTACAGATACCTGTAACAATATAAACTGGTTATCTGTGTTCCCTGTGTACAATCTGTGTTCTAACTAAAGTAGCAGCAGATCACTTTACAAATAATAATTTTGTAAAAAAAAAAATACTGATTTAGGGTCTTTGGTTACAAATTACTAAGACCACAAAGAACTTCTTATCTTGTCATGCTTGGGGGTTGACAAGATAAGCAAAAAAGTGAAAAGTGGCCAGTCATTTTGTTAACTCCTCCTGCCAGAACATTTACCATCAGGGTCCAAACTGACACACAGGCCCCTTCTCAGTGTTTTGTACCTCCATGTCTTTTCCTTTGTGCATTCCATCCTACTCACCCTCTCCTTTTGTCCACTCCTCAAGGGAAAAGCTTGAGGAGTGTTTTGACCATACAAGACAAGCAAAGGGAAGGTTTTCAGAATCACACACACTCACACGCGCAGAGAAACGGAAAACAGAGGAAGAGTTGTTACACGGTACACATTCCTTCCCCCCCCCTTTTTTTTTTTTTTTTGCAGCCATGTCTTGTTTGTACACAGGGAATGTGGCAGAATCTCATGTTTCGCCAGCTCCTGTCAGGTAGCTGCACCGCCACGTCGCCTGGCGCTGTCATCCCTGCAAACCCAGTTGTTAGGAACAGCATCGCAGCGTGCCGTTGGACTGCTTCGCTTGTTTCAGTCGGCGTCACCAACGGGACGTAAAGGGGAATAAACCAGAGCATTTCCCTGCACCGCTCTTTGTCTGAAAGCTTTTTTTTTTCCTTTCTTATTCTCCCAGACTCTCCAGCGATGTTACGTGATACCAGCCCGGTGTCTATCACGGTCCTCATTACACCTCTGTTGTCCTTTCACCGGGGCCACACAGAGGATCCCTCTTTCTCAGGTGGTCATTTCTCTAAGCACCCCCCCACCCCGCCTTCGGCCGCTCTGTCACTGAGAGCTTTCTCCTTTGCAAAGATTGTACAGCTTATGTGAATTTCTAAAGGTCAGGCGTCTCGATTTGCACCTGTTACATTCAGAAGTGCAGGAAATGTTGTACACTTGACTTGTAATGACATTTAGGTCACGACTGCGCCGGCGTTGAGGAGGAGGGATCTCGAGTTTTGCCCAGAATGACGTGGAAAGAAGAACAGCTTCTGAAATCGTTCACGCCACTTTAAACCTTCCCACATTCTTTTTGTCACGTTGTGAGTTTGTCAAATACCGACCGACGCTGGAAATTTATGCGACAGTACAAAACTGTAAAAGGGGAGGGCATTTTTATTCTTTTAAATGTGACAATCAGAAATCTGAAAAGTTCATAGTTTCACATTAATTTGAGGCTGGTGCTCACCTCTAATGAGTCGGACACTTTAAAGTTCAGTGCAATAAAATGCCCGGTTTCAATTTTGCATGTTAAAACTAACTTTTTTTTTTTCCTTCATTCAACATATTAGTATGGTTGAAAACAAACGATGCACAGAATTTCATCTCCGCTGTGAAACATTGTGGCGGCAACATCCTTTTGTGTGGATACTTTTTTTTTTTTCTCTTAAATGTCACAACTACTCACTTCTATTTAAGATAAATTGTTAGATATGATGTAAGATAAAGCGTACGTTCTAAAGAACAACACATAAAAGTCAATCTCCAAGCACGAGAAATGGCACAAAAACACAGAGGAACACTTGTTCCGAGGTTTGCAGAACCTTTGAGTCAAAGTTCTTATTATTATTATCCAATTTCTTGACTCACTGAAACTGCATTTACATAGAAACGTCCTCAGCAAGGCGTACAAACTTGGAACATTAAGAATCGGACGCAACCAGTGGCTGTCAGTCTTGGAACCTTTCGATGGATTCTGAGTGCAGCCTGAAAAGAAAAGCCACCTGCAGTAAAGTCGTTACGGCTTCACTGTAATCACGCCACAAGCGAGTGACATAAAAATTAAAAAAAAGAAAAAAAAAAAAAAAAGAAGTGCAGTTGGATTGGGGGAAAAAAAGCCTCTACCCTCTGATGCATGAATTATGAATCCCTGAGTCAAGATTTTTTGAAATGTGTTTTTACTCTTCTTAGGGCATGAAAAAAAAAAAAAGGAACTTTTTTTTTCAAAAATTTTATTTTTCAAGGAAGTTACAGAAATGTCCACTACAGTGGACTTCATGCGCTTCAGCACTCAACATAGAACAGTACGAACTTAACTGAAGAATAATTTCAGAAGAATTTGCTCATATCTGTTTACAGATATAGCATTATTCCAGGATGAAGACCATCCTCACTGGACCAGTACGTCCGTGTCCTAGGATACAGAATGTACCCCACGACCGTGTTGATCCCTAGAAAAATTTGCATTTCTTCTCTTGTCACTGCCAGATTTTCTTTCCCTTTCTGCAGCGCATACATTTTGGTGTTATGCACTATCCCATCAATGAGATCTAAGGGAAACAAATACCTAAATAAATCAATTGGTTTTCTTCCATCAACATTTACTCTCCTTTCTCCTAAAAAAAGTGGCAAGTCTCCATCGAAGTTATTGTCTTGGACTTTCCAGACATATTTGCGGGGTTGAGTGCAGGCATCGCCCTTGGGAACATTTCTCTGAGCAGGTACCATGTGGACATTTTCCACATGGCACATGTGGAAAATGTACCACATTTCCCTCATCTTGCTGACCTCCCTCTGCATCCTGTCCTTCGTCATCCTGGCACTCATCATCTCGACTTCCAGCATCCTGACTATCTACGTCTCCTTCATCATCCGTATCTCCAATATTTCTAGTTTTCTCTGGCAGCCACTCCTCATCACTGCTGTCACTGTACTCGCCATCAGAGGAGTCAGAGGGAATTTCCTGGACTATTCTATAGTGATCCTTATTCTTTGCTGCACTTGTGGTCTAAAAGTATGAGAAAATTCTAATTTTACTAACACAAACTACAACTGATCTGCATAAAAAATTTTATTTTTAAAACTAACTTGTAGATACACTCAAAATGAATTTAATTGCAAGCAAAACAGTTATAATGAAAGACACATCAACTACATGACTTATGTTAAAAATATAGTCAGCAATGCATGATGTCCACTGTATTGGACACATGGTTAATCACAATTTTCTACTTACATAAAACAACATTTTCCAAACTAAGTTTATAACATTGTTACCTAGATACTCCTGTATGTCAGCATATTTTTTTTTTACCTCTAGGATTCTCTGAGAATAGAAGGACTGAGGGGATATTCCAGGAGTGGTCATTGAGTGTGTCTGTCTGTCGGCCATCTTGGACTCCGATGACATTAACTTGTAGTTACAACAACTTGCCACTGAATTAACCTC
The DNA here is from genome assembly GCA_010277075.1 of Poeciliopsis retropinna. NCBI lineage: Eukaryota > Metazoa > Chordata > Actinopteri > Cyprinodontiformes > Poeciliidae > Poeciliopsis > Poeciliopsis retropinna. The sequence goes on along the minus strand of VMRM01000011.1, from coordinate 18,466,624 downwards.
AGTGGAGGGGGGCAGTAGAGAGCATTCTAAGGACTGATAAGCAATTTCACCATAGAAACCACTGCATTTAGGAAACAATTACTTCTAATCAGCTGTCCACTGTAGTGGCCGCTGTGCACATGTAAAATGTATGTGCCGTCACATCGGCTTTTTGAAAACCCCATATTGGCCAAATAAGCAAAACTTTTGATTCCAAAACACTCTTATTCCAATAATTTAGCAACAGAGATAATTGTTGTTTTTAGCCTGTTATTCAAGTTATTCAATCAAATTGGTGAACAAGCAATCGTTATATTGTTTCCATGTGTTAGGGTAGCCCATTGTTATGACACAGCGTGGTATGAATACTTTTGCATAGTCAATCGTCACGTCTAAAGGACAAAGTAGTGCCGCAGAGTCCACTCTCGAAGGACGACAACCACTGCAGCGGCGAGAGCTACAGATGCTAATGCAGTCAGGAGTGCCACTTTAATCAAATGACCGTCAGATCTCTGAAGAAAGGAAGGGGGAGAAAAAAAAAAATTCATGAGGCATTTTAAGTTTTGTATGCGACGGAAAACAAGTGGAAATTGGAAACTCTCAGACAAACTTCATTCTCAAAGACATTCTTCAAACTGGAGCGTGGAGGGAGCCGCCGCAATCGACGGCGCACTTTCCACAGGCAATCAGCATCCCCTCCCCCGAAAGTTTGAATGGTTTGTGATGATGATTAGTTGACCATGTTGCGAGGAGCGCCGAGGAGTGGATGCAGATGCGGCTAATTCCGGGGGTGGGGGGGTTGGGTGGGGCGGAGGAGGTTTACGGAATGCTGATTGTGTGGCACACACGGTGCTAGCCGCTAATCAATACAGCCAGCATCGCTGGCCCTTGCATCTTGATTTGAGGGCTCAACACCTGTGACTGCGAGCCTGGTGCTAATTTCAGCTTGATTACTGTTAAAGCTCATCTGTTTCTTTACGATCGCCCCTCCCTGTCCTCAATTAGAGGACTTGCCAGTGCAGTTAAATCAAAGCAAACAAATGTATTTTCATTTGAGAAACTTAGTTAAGTAAACGGCGCGCCACACGGCATATTGAGTGCATGCATAATGCAAAGAGAGGCAATATTGTTGTTCTTATTGTTGTAATTATAAAGCTTTCTGATGAATCTGCCGATAAATATTTCAAACGTGAAACATGGTCCTCGACTCATTTCCATACGTGGGTATGTTTACAGTAAATTGTATTGTTTTGAATTTGGCATAAGGATATCATTTGCATAGCAAAATGACTCCTTCTGAGCCATGCGCTCAACTTACACTAATGTACTGTATAGTCTGTGCATGTGGTTGGGAGGAGGTGGGGGGGCGTGAAAAGGGCTTGCGGCTATCATTCCCCCGGTCTCTTGTTTTCGTTCGGTTTGAAGCAGGAGCCGGGGCCACGGAATGACTCCATTAATGCAGAACCTATTTCTCCCCAAATCAAAGAGAAACACCCGACCCGGAGTAATGACAACCGCTTCCCTCCTTGCCTTGCCTCTGGTCGTTCTCGTCTGCTCATCACAGGGAAGGGAAGGAGGTCACGGAGCCACCGGCGGCGTACAGTACAGTAGAGCGACGTTCCCTTTACCAAAAGGGCTGGAGTGGCGCTTCCGTCGCTCAAACGCGTCTTACGGTGCGACCGTAAGACTTGGTCAGCTCGCGTCTCGCCCGGTGACCGGTGGAATTAGGCAGCAGACTATTCCACTTGCGAGGATAAGCGGGTATCGACGACGCACGTTTCGTGTGACTCAGGATTTGCAGGATGTAAATACATTTTATTGCTGCGAGGAGTAGATGTTGACGGACTTTGTGTAATTTCCTCCATTCGTGCCCCGTTGTGTCTGAATGGATGAAAATATAGTTCATTCCGAATCTGTGTGATATCGAAGAGCCTAATGGTCATGCATTAGATGTTCTTTTCAACATATTTCCTCTGCTTATTTTTTGACTGTATTTGCAATTCAAGTACAGGACTTAGAGGATTTATTTTTTATTTTTTTTAACAGATAGCAACATCTGAGCAGTGCAGAACGCAGCACTCCGCTACCGTGAGATGTACAAGTTTTACCGCTCACGGTCAAATTTAGCTAACTACAGGTAAAAGTTGCTGGGTCAAAAAGATCACGCAAGTTGAAAATATCAACACTATATCAGCGTAAAAACACAAAACCTGCTGAAACCGCCTGGTGACATATTGACACATAGAACCACTCTGCTGCAAAAAGTCTACACCACCTGTAAAAACCTCAGCATAAAATTGCAATAAAAATGGCAGCTATTTTCCTTTTTTTTTTTTTGTTTTTTTAATTTAAAACATCTCCTTCCCCCACCAAAAACAGTGTTCTGTTGAACCGAGGCTACATGTTATGGTCCTCTTCCCTGGTCCTGTTCAACTCCACACTGTATTCAGGTGTTCTTTGCAGACGGTCACCTGTCGTGGCCTCAGCCCTAATTAAGCCAGTATGAAAAAGACGTTAATTGTTTATTGTAGATAAAAGGTGAAGACAGAGCTTTGAACGGTGACTTTATCTGAGAAGGCTTACGAAAGCAATCACACCAAGAGTAGCTGTGTTTCCATGAACCGATGTGACTGTGCAAATTGAAATCGCGACAAGAAATTTGCTTGATGTAAATATGGAAAAAAAAAAAAAACTAAACTGAAGTTTTTCAGTGAAAGGCTGTGTTTTTTCGGCTGCATCAAAAGTTGTGTACTTCGCAAAACTGCAATGGCAACACTTTTTTTTTTTTTTTTTTGCATCACAGAAGTCATCTTACCAAAAACCGGATATTACTACCGGCAGAAAAGATAAAGACGACAGGAAGTAGTTGGGGGATGATGGCGCGTAATGCATCCTAATGTCTTATAGAGGACAACATTTTTCACATGTAATTTTAAGTTCATTTCATTTTTGATGGAAACACTGCAATTGCAAAATTGTATTGTTGTTTTATTTATTTATTTTTAACAATAGCTGATAGTGTCTTACAATTTACGTGGCTGGACATAAAATTAGAAAAAGTTTTCTGACACATTTTCTTTTTAATGTGGTTTCATTTTCACATATAATAATTATATATAATAGTAATAATGGTCACCAATCATCACCAATAATTATATGTAATAATCACATATAATAGTTATAATAATGCAACAGTCAAACTTGGGATCATTTCTCTTGTCTGTTTTGCTTTCGTATGTATAATTGCTCATGTATTTCATTTGTTCGAAGCGGTTCAGTGTTGCTCAGTCTTAAATTATGCTTTGCTACGTTGTTTGGTCAACAACAGTAAGGTAATTTTGGGGTTGTCCTTGCGGTTGTTCCTGTGCTCTAACTACAGGATACAGGACAAGTAGAGGACAGCGGGTGGTGCTGTTTTCAGATACTGCTTATTTTAAGAAAAGGGGCGATCACGTTCAAAATAACATTCAAACTGCAGCACATTCAAACTGCAGCGTGACATCCAAAAATACAGAAACCGATGCAATTAATGTGTCAAAAAAAGAAACGTCGTTAAAAGAATGTGAATTAGCACATTCATTTTAACAGCCCCACTTTGAAATGTACATTTGGCGAAGGTGCGATCACAAATTCATTGTATTTTTACCTGATATTATTTATAATATTTGATATTTGATAGGTCAATATGAAAGGGTGCACTATCAAGATGTGGAAATCATTCAGGCTTTTCGAAACTCTGCATTACTTTTCGAAGCTCTACAGACAAAAATATTTGCCCATTTGTCATTAAAAAGTATCTCACACCTTGTGTCATTAACACGAAAGCATCTCTGGGCATCACTGGGTCGTTTTAGGTCTATAGATAAATATGTAGGTAGATAGACTGGACCTTGTTTATGCTCAATTGAATTTCCTTATGGTGTTTTGCTCTTCGTGTCTTTTTTTCTCAAAAGGAAAGGCAGAAGAAAGGAGAAGAGTGGTTTTGTGGACGGGGATTGTGTGCAGTGTGTGTGTTTGTGTTGGGGGTTTCCTTTCATGTTCCCAGCATGAATCCTCCAGAAAGTCATTACCTACTACAATAGACTTTCTGCTCTATTTGCCTGTCATATTTTTCCATCTGGCCTCTGAAGTGTACCACCCTCTGTCCAGACTCTACAAAAAAAAAAAAAGAAGTGGCCCCAGACAAACAACCCTTTCTACCGTTGCAACAAACCTGCCTTTGTCTCTGACTCGAAGATGTGCTGGGAATACACAACTGACATTTCACTCCCCGCTCATGACAAACAGTCCCGCACAACGAGGCCGCCGAAGGTGAGGATCCTTCTCTCTCCTATGATTGCCATGTGTGTGTCTTCTGCACCAGTGATTTCAGAATGGAAGCCTCTTGGTAAGACATCTCATCCAGCAAAAACTCAAAACGTGGGAAAATCAGTATTCGATCTCACAAGGCCGGGAGGCTCTAGAGACGCCGGGTCTGTGCTGCAGTGCAGAGCTTTTCATTAGGACTGAACAATGCGGTGTATCAGTCGCATTGAAGACAGAAGCAGGGTTGTCTACGGCATGTGTTGAAAACTCAAAATTGATTTTCCAAATGTGTGTCTACTAAAAGTAACCGTATCTCGCTGCTCTCTAACGACTAAGTGTCTGTGGGGAACCGAGCAGATTCGGTGGATCCAAACAAAACACTCGGCAAAACCACATAAACTCCCCGCCCCCCACTCTTCCCGCTGAAATCTCATTATGTGGGAACTTTTCAGACCACCGTGGGGAGAGCTCTCACCTTCCTCCCCCCCATCTACCATTCCAGTGTTTCATGTAATTCCTTATTCTGTCATTCAGTGGGCAGTGGGAGAAAAATGGTAACCTTCTTGGCATCTGGGTTCTTTTGTTGTTTGACTGAGGCTCACCTTTACCACATCACCACTCATCTCCACAGGAGGAAATAGTTTCTGTTTTGACTTCCTAAGGTAAGGTAACTTTATTTATATGGCACATTTTCAGCAACAAGGCAATCCAAAGGGCTTCTATAAACACGTTGCACAAGTATAATCCCATCCTCCAGCCTCCTGCTGGAGGGCAAAAAAAAAAACTGCTTGCAGACAATGACTACTATTGGTTTTAGCTGTCAAATTGTCAACATAACGCGCTAAATCTTAAATGTACACATGATCTATAAACGAAAATGGGACGCAGTGCTTAGCTGCCAATTGACAACATAACAAGGTCAGGAAAAAGAATAGCAAGGGAGAGGGAAGTAGGTTAGTTATGCTAGCTTGACTTTGACAACCTTAATGTGTAGACGGGCTGTGGAATTCGGTGTGTTTCAGTTCAGTGAGGGAAAAAAACGAGGTGATCCACACATCAACTCTGACTGATTATCAGGTGTTTAAATTGTTAGTGTTTGGACAATTGCTTATCAATAATCACAAAATAAACATCAACCCTGTAACACAATATAGCAACAGACTGAATGTTCTGTTCTTTGTGTGGGAAATATTTGTGTTTTTTTGTCGTTGAACCCTGATACCTAAGTAGCTTTGTTTGCAGTCGGTTGCTATGGCAATGTGTCTGTGTAGGGTAGCCAACACTGAGAATGAGGAAAAAAGAAGTACACCAGTAGTTTTGAGTAGTTCTTCAACAATTTTTTCTGCATTTTCTCCTTTTACTGTGGCGCACCTTGCTAAACTAATAACACCTACACCTCCAGGTGTCATTTTATTAACAGAGTTGTCATACCAGGGCAACATGATTACATATGGTGATTAAAAGAATCACCTTTTTGCCCAACGGCATTGTGCACACGCGCAACGTTTCCGGATCGAAATAACGTGCAACGTGTCTATAGGGATTCATCTCACTGCACACATACGCACACACACACACACCCCGACGATACAGAAAAACACTTTTGCCGCTAAACCCACCAAATATCTGCCTCGTGGCATTCTTCCAGCACCCCTAATGTTTCCCGCTCATCTGTAGTTATTTAGGTGAAGATTTCTTTCTTTCGGTGTGTACCTGTGGCTTTGACGCGCCTCCTCTGTATGTTTGGAATATGTTTGCATTTTCTGCTCCAAGACAAAAGCCTCCTTGTGATTCCGATGGCTGTTTCCAATTTTGGCAGACGCCGCTCAGATTTGCATGGCAAAGTGTCCCACCTGCTCTGTGTTTGTCAAACACAGATAGACGGATATAGTGTCTTTATTTTAAGAAGGGAGATTTGATTAAAAGATTACTAATTCATCCTCACAAAGCTTGGGTCTCTTGGGGGTAGGGGGGGGGGTTGTATGTTTTTGGATTTGCTCAGATTTTTAATTCTGCTGCTTTTGAAGTGAGGAGACATGACTTTGGAAAAAAAAAAAAAAAAAGCACTCTTGATACAGGCTAAACAAGACTTTTTGATTTTGGGGACATATAGTTCCAAAAAAAAAAAAATGCTTTATTGGAAATCTCCAAGATAAATATCTGCAATTTTAACCATTATACTTAAGAATTAAATGTGGAAATATCCCAGTTTATTCTCCGCAGGACTGCTGGTTATTTCACCAGAACCACTTTCTTACATGTAAAAAAAAAAAAAAAGCTCACCTAAGAACATACTATGAATGGATACATTTTTATACCTTACTGGAATAAAATAATCCTACCAGTTCCTCAGTCAAAAGTTAGGTTAAGCTGTAAAAAACCCCCAGCTCCATCTGCATTTACCAGCAAATTTAACTTCTCCTTCAACTCCATTGGGATGGATGCAAAAGCTCTGAGCGACCTAAACTGTTCTGAGTGCTTACACAGTTAAGAAGTTTGCTGGTGTTTTGTTGAAGGAGTTCGGGCACGAGACGTGTAGCTCGAAGCAGAAAGCGAATCGCAGCCGGGGTTTCAGCACCGGGCTCGGGGGCCCGGCTTCACCGCCAGCAGAAATGCAGACGGTTGGCTGTTGTTGTGTTGAGGGGCCGGGGATCTTTCCTGCAGCCCCTCAGCTGGACTGCGAGTCGTTCGGAACACATCTGGTGTTGGACTCACGGAACGTCTCTGAGGCACATCAGGAATTGGGGTTACTTTGAAAATAAGGTAAAAGTGAAGCTCGACACATTTCCTGTGAACAGTGTAATACTGTGAGAGCTCTGCTGCCCGGTACTTCCTGTCGTCTTTTTCGACTCTTTCTCCAGCTGTGACATCTGGCTGTTAATCACCTGACTCATCCCAGTGCAAACCTTTTTTTTTTCCAAAAGGCGTGTATTTTTACAAAATCGGCATGTTTCCATTAAGCAAATTGATATAATTTCGATTTGCACAGTTCTACAGTTAATGGAAAAGAACTGAAAAAAAAAAAAAAAGAACAACCGAAAAACAGTTCTACCTTGAAACATCAAACAGAACGTCATATCGTTTCACAGTTATGTAAAAGTCTCTGGTAACTGTGGGATTTTGTCGTGGCTCCCCACAGTGGAAGTACACAAAGAGCCGATATTGCTCTAAACGTGAGGCTGTCGCTGTCCTTCATCGCCGTTTCTGTTAGCATTTGCTGCTAAGAACACACACCGGCGCGCGCGTGCGGCAGAGCGCACACACCCTCCCGGTTAACGCTGGCTTTATGAAACATTTCCCAGGAGGCTGTAGAGAGAGTCACGTAGATCATTTTCTCATTTCTCCTTTCTGATGAAAGCTTGTTTTGAGGGCCCCCGCCTCCCTGCGCCCGCTTTGAAAGCACAAACTAAAGTGACTGGAGTGAATGAAGATGCTCAACAGGATATCATAGCTGTCAAGGCGATATTACATTCCAGGAATTGTTCCTCGGACCATTGTTAAATTTAATTACGCTCCGACTGAATCGTCGGCGTCATCTGCATACAAATGCATGTTTAGATTGCGCTGCGATTTAATGAGGGGGGGGAAGAAAAATAAAGTTCGACAATGAAGTTTGGCAATAAATAACTGCATTTATCATCAGTGATGCGGTTTGATGCAGCCTCGGAAGTTATTCAAAGCCAAAGTATCGGAACGATCTCCTCCCATGGTGACCTGACCTATTCTCAGTGGCATGAGGGGAGGGGGAACCAATATGTGAGCTGACTCCAGTCTGTCGGTAGACGGGAATGAACGGAGCGATAAGGAAGTCCAGAGCCAGTCGCCCACTGCCCGTCACAGACAGCTAGACGTGTGACAGATCATAAAATTAACAGGCTGCTCTTTTTCTTTTTTTTTTTTTTTTTTTTTTTTTGACATATCGAGACATTACACAAACAGAACTGCAGTCCAGAGATAGCAAGGCGAGGCAATCACCGCGGAGAGACTGAGGGGTCAAGGGGAAAGGGGGTAAGGGAGGGGGGAGGACGGGCAATTTATTGTGCTTGAGCGGTACCACTGATTCCTGAAACTTAGATGTTGTTGGAGGGAAACGATGCCGGTTTGGCGTTCTGACAGGTAAAATTGCATTTCTCCTTAAAACATTTGCTGCAACAAAGTCAGTTTTTTTAATTTTTTTTATCCACCGCGTTGAAACGAAGGAGGATGCAGAAGCAGATTGGGACTGATTCTCATAAAGATTCGGACTGTTCCGTTCTCCTCTGTTAACAATTCCAACGGTCTGATTTGACAAGGCTCATACGGTATCTGACAAGAGTAATAATATTCCATTAATCTTCCAATACAGTGGATGTCCTTTAGTTCGCAGAACTATACAGCACAATCAAGTTATTGTTTTGCCTTGAGTTGTCATAAAGATATAAATATGACTTAAATTTGACTTTGTAAATTAGCACCCTGGAATTGGACCTCTGTCTCTTTAAGACACTTGGTCTTGCCTCGGGAAGAGGTCAAATAAAAAGAATCTTAGGCAGATTTGGTATTTTTTTTACATTTTAAATTCACAGTAAGTAGGGCTGTAAACATCCAGCTACTTTTAACTCAATAAATAAATTTAAAAAAAAGACTGGTGATTTTTTTTTTTTTACTTTAGTGAAGCACCTTTTGATCTCCACATAAGTCAAAAGAATTTTAAATTATTATTTTACACAAAGAACAACATGTTGTGAAGACAACATATGGAGCTGGAGAGTAGAAGAAGGATTTTTTTTTTTTTTTAGTATTCACCAAAGGTCCTTCCTCAGATATAATTCATAGATATCCATCAGGCATGGCTTCTTGTTCAGGCCGTCGGAGCTGCTCTGCAGGATGACCAATGGGGGCTCCGCTGCGGCCGCCTCTGCTCCGGCTGATAACCCGTTACCAAAGCGGAACCCGCGCGTCACTGCGGGCCAAAGCAGCACAATGTTTGGAGCACATTTTCCACTCGAATGGACCCAGTGTCTTTTGGAATCCTATTGAGTCCGCCGGTGGTCGGCGTGAGGATAAAAAACGAGGGCAGTCAACAGTGGAGAGATGTATGAACACGCTTTTTTCTGATGGAAGGATGAGATTGGCAAGACCAGGGGGAAACGGGTGGCTTCGGGTTCCCTTCAATCTTGTATTCACTTCTCTTTTCTAAATGTGTTTCACCAAAAAAAGGGAAATGTAAAGGGGCAGCGTTACATAAAATTGACATCGCATGTTATAATTGTATCCCTCATCAAAAACATACCTGAAGGGTTGCATTGATTTATTTATTTTTTTTTTTCATGTATGTTTGAGAAGTCCTTTAATCTCCCGTGGCAACCATTCAGCTGAGCAAAATGCCTGGATGGACCTTGCCCCGCCCTTGGGGCGGAGCTCCAGGCAACGCCGGTAAAAACGTTGTTAAAAAGTTAATAGACTCAAATTAAAGCTACTCTTTAAGTTGAGTTGTTGTTTGCGGTGAACCCAAAAGCAGAAAGCAGAAGGAAATGAACATCTTCTAATTATTCATTAATTTCTTGCAAGTCGTATAATTATCACAAAATGTTTTCCTAACAGCCATTAGAGCAGTGGAGTCTGGAAATGTTGCTACTCAGGCCAAAATCACCAAAAATAGTGAAAGCAAAAAAAAAAAAAAAAAAAACAGATTAGAGACTTTTTCTGCTTTTGCCTTTTAGTAACTAAGTAAATATAGTTCCAGTATTTTTGTGAAGCAAACAAACTAGCCTGAATTTATAAAAACGGTTTTATATAAATCGCTGTAGTTCGAAAACATAAAAAGGATCAAGGAGTTTTTTTCTTTTTTTCTTAGAAGAAATGCACACTTTCCTGTAACTCTGTTTTGTTGCTTTACATTGTTAGTCAAGAAAAGCTTCCTCCCCCCCCTCTATATGTCACATCAAGGACAGGATGTGAATCGATGTTTTCTTCAAAAACACTTGCTGCCCTTTGGCCAAGTTTAATCAAGGCGTTCCAAGGCTGCCTTTGTGTGAAAGTCACTGGATTTTAGAGGTCCCACTTTTGAAAACAATCAAATCAGAGTAAATTACGTGTTAATTAAAAGACAGGCACATACTGTTGTACCATTTTTCAATTCTTTGGTGATTGGAATTAAATGCTAGAAGCTGGGAGATCCGAAAAGTGTCCACCTGAATCAACTCCCTGTGCGGGTGGGCCAAATTGGCACCACTCTTCAAATGCAGTCAGGGGCCCCACAAAATCATTGCAAGGGCTGCGAATGGCTCCCGGGACACACATTGGACACCCCTGCCTTAATAATTCCTATTAAATGGCATAGAATTAGCCTATCAATCACAGCTCTATGATTGCTAAATATTGCAAGGGCAGTATTATGTGTTTCAGAGCCACATAGTATCATTTTTATAGCACAATCAAGTAACTGTGTTACCTTCAGTTGTTGAGTCATTCATGACTTAAAAGAAATTTGACTTCATAATTTCTCCTTAAGAAACTCCTGCTCCTTCTGAAACTCCGCCTTCAGGAAGTCATCACGACACGGCTCCTCTATTAACCCTTTAACAACAATTTTTACCATCACTGCACTGAGGAGTAACTCATTCAATGAGCTCAGCAGATGGACAGTTCCACAAGGCTAGTCTGAAGGAGCTGAGTGGAGTCAGAAGCCCTGGAAACTGCAGTTCTGAGGAGAAGCTTCATCCTCGAGGGCGGGGCCGGGTCCACCCAGTCCTTTTGCGCAGATGAATAGTTGCCATGGAGATTAAAGGGTTTCTCAAACCACTGCAACAGCCCAGGTATGTTTTTGATGAGCAACGTGAACATGATGTAAAGCTCTAAAACCTCTATTTTACACAATGCTGCCTCTATAAATCACAAATTTGTTCATGGCAAGGTTCGGTTTTCCTACAATCCCTTTGCTTCAGAGGTGAGATTTAATCTTCAAGGCAACTGAAACCAGACTCATAAAAAAAAACAAAACAAAGAAAAGAAAAAAACAGTCAGAATTTATATCTTAGTTTTTAATAGTTTATAGTCGGTTAATATCTTAACTTGGCAGCTTCACTTATTTACTTAACTAACAGGTATCCAGAGAGGAGCCAAGTTTGAACTTGTATCTTAAAACTGCTATTATCTCCAAAACACCATCAAGCATGCAAACATTATTTCATAAACCTTTAAGTGATCACAAACTTTACCTACCAGTGTATTCCATAAACAGGCTTAAGAAACCTACATGCACTGAGACTGGAACATTTAAAGCAGTTCTGGCCAGACTAACCCTCTTATACTACAAGCAGAGCTGTGTAAAAAAAGAAAAAGAAAAATACTGTTTTATTGATTTTTAAAATGCCTTGTTTTTCAGTGGTAGGAAATCTACCCCAGAAATGCTTTACATATTCCATTATCAGTACTTGTTTTGCTCAAACAGATTACTGTCGGTGCACTGCCTTTTTTGAGCAACTAATAATTTTGTGTTTCTCCACATTGTACACATTCAAACAAATGAGGAACCTTACACTTTCCCCACTTGGTGTTCCAGCTGGATTAATCGTTCTGTAGGATTTTTTTTCTACTTCTCACAGAGTGTCAAAGTGGATTCATTTTGCTCATGTGCGTTCCCATTGAAACAGTTTTGCATTTCAAACAACCATTTTGACAGTAAATCGGTTCATAACGTGACGACATCGATCCCGGCACCCCGTAAACGGTCGTTCACGACGTCGTCGGCGCATTGTTTTCACATTACCCGCAAATCTCTGAAGCGGCGATGAATATGTATAAAATGCCAATTCCTCGGATGTGGAGGGCCGCTCTTTTCACCAGAACCAGTGTGGTCACAGTGCTGTGAAGAGACCAGTTATGAAATGCCACATTGAATTTAGACATTAGGTTGAGACACCAGACTTGTCAGGCTGTGTGAGATTTATAGCATAATAAAAAAAAAAGGAAAAGAAGAAAAAGGGGGTCCACACTGTGGCCTGTCTCATTTCGGCCCCCACCCTCCGTTTGTTTCCCATAATGCTGGGCCACAGGGAGTCAAGTGCTCCAAATGGTCCTCTCTCTTGGATATAATGTGTGCCCCACGCTGTTGTCAGGATGACTTAGTGGTTACCTGGTGAGAGGTGCCAAGCGTTTCCTGGGCTTTTCCTTTGTTTCCAACAGTGTGGCTGAGAAAGTTGCCTCCCCAAGAAACATATCTATAAAACTGGGACTGTCAACGTTAACGCACATAATTAAGCTAAACATTTCAATGCATTGATGTTGCATAATGCTGATTAGTCACATTACTTATTTTGATCTAAAAGCCTCTATTATTTAATTCAAAACAGCGGTCTTGTACTGCGGTCAACACTACAAAGTCACAAATGAAAGTAAACATATGAGTGAAGAGAGTAAGACTGGTGCGCTCAGCATTAAATTTTGCTTTAACCCTCCTGTAGTCTTAAGAAGATGCTCAAGAGGAATGTGGCAGATACACAGCGGGGGGGCTTGTCCCGTCAGACCGTCAGTTCCCGAAACCACACACATACAGAGGCGTCGTAAAAGCACATGCAGGCTCAGTGTGACCCTGCCGGACCACTTGCAGAGTAAAAAGCTCATTGGGTTCAATTGTTTCAGTCTCTTAAGGCTTGTGGAGGATTAAAAAAAATCACTGTAGTAAGAGCGGTTCGACTCGCGTCCTCAGTTCCTGTCAGATTACTGTCAAATAAAGGCCACTAGTGCCAGATTAATTCTCTTAAGAAAAAAAACCACATACCACGATGGAGGCTTGGATAAAAACCCGGGTAGTATGCAGCTTGCCTGTTGCAACTGTGAATTTTCTTTCCACCAAACTACAACCAGTTTGTAGTTAACACTTCCAAATTACGTTTGGAACAAAATAACAACTTGATTAAAGTCGATCCCTTCCATGAAAGACAAGACTTCAAGAATACCCCACCCAGTAACAGACGCATGGATCCAACTCATCCTTCACCCATGCATGTGTTCTTCTCTTTTCTCTTCGTACTCGCTCGATACGGCTCAGTACCCTGGTTCACTTAAGCCACGTAACATCCTGACTGATGGCTCCCTCAGCAGCACTCTAAACGACTGGGCCCATAACCATTAGGAATCATGGAACATGAGCACTTTGCCAGCATTCAGAAACACACACTGCTGATTAATCAGGTCCCCGCCCCATCCTCCTTTATGCCAGCTGCTGTAATACATTGACACAAGGGACAACTGATCAGCGAGGCACCCAATTGCCATTGGGCCGTCCACCACCGGGAGAGTCCGGAGATGTACCGGGTCATTAAAAGCGACACCCGATACGGAATGGCTGTTCTCATCTCAACTTCTACAATTTAGCTGGTTCTTTGGGAGAAATCCATGTACTGGGCTCAATGGTAATCAAGTCAGAAGCACGTAGACAGATAATCAAGAAAAACAGAACTCTATCCCCATAAGGGGATAACTGCTAGCTAGTTCAAATGACTTTAGAGAACTCATTGTAGCTTTTAACGCAACACATTATGCAAAGTGATCACCTGATGGAGGAAAACAGGAACTTTAGCATCTTGCACTAATAGACTCAGACAAGAGAAACTGCCCTGTAGTGTAAACATTTATGTGACGTAGTTTTAATAGTGTGTAAAATCAGCCATCTGATTCGCATCCTTGAGTAACATGCACTATTAATTAACTATGTTAAGATGAACCGTGTACAAGTATTATCTCTGAATGGAAATGTAAAGAGGGCACTTTAATTTTGGAGGTGGTGAAGATGTCACAATGGTCATTAAAGTTTGATATTTTATCAAACTTTAATGACCGGTAGATTTTATGAAGTGACATCCTATAAATTCCCCATAATCAATAACCTCCTAACATTACAAACCACTGTTTTAGCTAGGTTAGCTATATACGGCCCTATATTAGCAGTTAACTTTTTCAGTAGTTAAGTTGTTCTCTGGACAACTCTTAAAAAACCCCATAAACATCAGTGCTACCACACTTAAGTCGTGCTGGCTGCTGAAGTAGCTGTTAGCATTCCATCGTTCCTATGATTTCTTTAGTTTTGTTTCTTCAGAGTTGCACGAACGAATGAAAATATGTCAACTTTTTTTTTTTTATCACAGACGGGAACTGTTTCTAAACATAAAAGTCCCAACTATCTCCTTAAGCTGTTGTCATGTTTACATTATGGAAATAATGATTATTTTCATAAGAATTGGAGGTTAGGAGAGAACCAATAGATGGAAAAACTCTTTTAGTAGCCAGATCATTATTCAGATACATTCTAAATGTAATCGGGCCATTTGTCATTCAGCCTGTTGCATTAATATTTGTACTGATATTTCATGGACGTTTTATTGTTTTGCCAATGTTGCTGCGTGATTGTATCTGTTTGTGTTTAAATTTTTATTTTCTTTCCACCTTGCTGCAAGGAGGATTTCCCTAAGGGCATAATAATAATAAAGTGATATACAGAGACATACTGGAAGAACAGCATCTTGTCTTGATACAGAAGTAAAGCTAGATAAACATATAGCGATATTCACGTAGTTAGTAGGGCAAGAAATTCTTTAGATGTTCCACTCTTACCAATTGTTTCATGTAGGAAGACATTTGATGGTGCACTGCCCTCCGCCCTCATTTCGCTGAACTTTTGTGTAAACGACTACCTTAAAGCAAAGATGGTTTATTGGTTATTAAAGAAGCATTTGCATAAACTATTTTGACATTTTTAGACAGGAGTGAGTTTATAAAGGTAAAGGGCCACTTCCTGGAGCACCCTTAATATAATCCCCCAGAAACAACCGATCCTTCAGTCGCTGCCTTTCCATTAACCGTATAATTGCGCAAATTGAAATTGCGAAAATAAAGTTGCTTAATGGAAACAACAATTTTGAAAAAAAAAAAAAAAAAAAAAAAAACCCAAACAACTTTTTTGGTTACCACTGGTGAAAATGCCAAAGAAGACAACAGGAAGTGATAGGAGAATGATAGTTTTTGTGAGGCAGGGCGGTTTGGACAATGTCTAGCTGGTTCTACCAGAGCTCTCACAGAATCACACAGTTCGTAAAAAGTTGTGAGCCATTCAAACATGTTGAATCGATACCTTGTCTGTAAAATTGCTGACTACTATTTACCCAAAACGCCGCATACGTAGCCATTCCTAAGTCGCTCCATGCTTGATTAAGATGACGTCATATCCTCTTATGCCTGAATTATGAATACAATCTCATGTAACTGTTTACATCTGTCGCTGCCGCCATGATTTCTAATGACTTATTGTGTGAACAAGCTTATTCATATGTGATTTTAATGACATTTTTTTATTGATTGGAAACACCATAATTACAATCTTTTTTTTTTTTTTTTTTTTTTTTTACATCGACAAAGTATTGACAAAGATTTGCGCATATTAGTAAATGAAGCGCATCTACGTCAGCACACTAAAATAGCTAAGTACTGCCGTTAACCCGTGTTTTTCTTTCTTTATTTTTTTATTTTCCACCTGCTTTGATTCTGCAAGGAGAAAACCTGTAAAACACCAGGCCTGGTTTTTAGGTAACACCACAGACTGCCGGCTGACAAGCAGCTGGGCGTGGGGATGCTATGGTAAGTGCAGTTTTGAGCCTGCGTCGGGTACTGCTGCGTCGTTGTTTATTTCCCCACAAACAGCCAGACGCAGCGCGCTCGCTGTGGCTGACACATGAAAGCCTGGCCGCGTTTCAAAAAGTTTCCGGCAAGAACGCGGTCTGCAAAAAACACCTGTGAGATAACACTCAGGGAGGATTAAACTGCCATTTGATTCTCACCATCCCTTTCTTCCCCCCTCTCACTCTCTCGCTCTCTTTTCATGTGTTGCGTTTCAAGAGAAAAAAAAACAAAAAAAAACTGCGACTGTGGCATTCCTGCTGGCTCTAAAGGCCAGCCTGCTGATATCATTCAGAAATGAGCCTCTCGGATTTGTTTATTTAATCCAATATTTATGGCCCCCGCGCATGTCGGAGAATGCAAAACAGCTCATGCCTCCACGGGCTTTGAAATAAATCTAAAAAAAAAAATTAAAAAAAAAAAAACCGGTTGAAAAAGAATACAGAAATGGGAAAATAAGAGTATTAAGAAGATTCTTTTTTTTTTTTCTTTTTTTTTCTTTGAGGATTGTTTGAAGCTCGGTGCAAAGAATTTAGCTGGAGTTGACCCTGAGAGGAATCATCACAGCGGGCGAGATGAATTTTTACTTGGCATTGTTGCAGTTCACTTGCACTGCTGCTTGTTGACAAACTAATCCTCACGTCTGGTCAGAGAGCTTAGGAGAAGTCAGGAGAAGTGTGAAGAACTAATGCTCAAAAAGTCCCAAATTACTATCACATGCACAAATTATTGACTTATTAAGCAAAAACAAGTTGGAAAGTGAATTTACTTATACCATAGAGAGTAGCTGTGTTGCTATTACACATGGACTTCAAAGCATGAAAATAAAATCGCTTAATGGAAACACACCAATTTCCCAAAAACTTTCTTTGATTCAAAGTTTTTTTTTTTTTTGTGTTGGGATGAGGTGGTTTTCCAGCAGTATCCAATCAGATGTGCTAAGTAAACTGCAAAGCAAACTTTTTTTCGCATCACACAAGTCACATGATTAACTGCTGGCTGTTACTTCTGGCAGAAATGCAGTTTAAGACAACAGGAAGTAGTAAAAGGATTAGTTTCTTGTTTTGTTTTTCTATGGGATAATGTCCAGCTGGCTCCACCAGAGCTCTCACAGCGTCACACAGTACACGAGAAGTCGTGTGTCACTCAATCGTGTTGAATCCAAAGCTCTTCTGGAACAACAATTTACCCAAAACGCATCTCAAGCATAAGGGGCTGATCGCTCCAACGCCTAAATAAAACAATATGGTGGTTAAATTACAAATACATCTCACATAGCTGTTTACATCTGTTAGTGCCATAATTTTTTTATTGAGTTATTGCATGAACAAGCTTAATCACTTGTTATTTTAGTTTCATTTCTTATTTAATAGACGTACCGCAATTGCAAAATAGTTCTTTTCAGCATTAGCAGAACATAGACAAAGATTTGTGCACATTTTTAATGGAAATTCAGCTACTAACTTCCATGTATTTTAGGCCCCCCCTCCCCCTCACAGAACAGTATTGCCACAGCCTTTCTAGGGAAGCGTCCGAAATATTCTGTCCTCGTTTGATCTCCCCCTGATCTCCTCCCAGTGTGCATGTCTGTCGCTTTTGAAAGCCAGCCATGATGTTCTCCCAGATGGGAGTGTGGAGCTCTCTGTGACTCCTCGCTGCACGTCCAGATAAATTGGTCAAAGGTCTCATCTGCCGCTGCCGTTCTGTCCCCTCCGTGGCCCCACGCCTCACAGGACGCCTCCCGCTGCCTCCGGAGAGACGATTCACCGGGCAAAAAAGCCACAATTTGGTTTGAGGAAAAAAAACATGTCCCCATGGTCACGATCACCAATCATCAGATAGTCTTAATTTGTTTTTAACGTTTAATGTTTGAGTTTGTATTTAGAGACCTAAAACATCTGATCAGACATGAACACAGATATATACACAAACCCCCCCCCCCCCCCCAAAAAAAACAGAAGTTAGATGTAAAGTAAAACATACTGCTCTATTTCATTTCATAATCTTTTTTAACCGTCGACTTAAAGCACTAAAATACAGTTTGCTTAGAGATTCTTTTTACATTTATGTATATATATATATTTTTTTTACATAAACAACACTGAGATCAATCTGAGCATCATCATGTTACACCGCACACACTATTGTTTATCTGCTTTTCATTTCAACGGTGTACCAAGACGGACTGTCATTGGAAGGGATTGCTTTGGTTTGACAGTTTGTGTGGCATGTACACAGTCTGATCTCCGGATAAACAGGATGTCACTGAATTTGTTTTGAACGTGTCTAGTAATTTGAGTGTTGCAATTTGCACGTGCCAGAATTTATGCAGCTGGGAATCAAATTTTACAGCAATGACCCAAAAATAGCATTCTTTTTCCTCAATGCTGTCTGCACTGATGAAAACTGACTCACATCGGTATGCTGAATACTTGAAACTGGAACTGACAGCTTGACCTTCTTACTGATTAGACTACTTGGTGGCACTTACAGTGATCCTTGTTCACATACCTTATTATTGCACAGACGTTTTAAAGAAATGACGAGATTGAGCGTTCTATTAAAATCACTCCATTTCCTTATGTTTAGAGATGGATAACAATGTCTTCTTTATGCAAGCATCAGGATATAGGTACCACAATACTGGTGGAACTACAATTTAAAAAAAAAAGATTGGAAATCTACGATGTCATGTTAACGCCATTGTAGATAGTAAGAAATAAAAAAAAAAACTAAAAAAGATGTTGATTAATTTCAAAGTTGGAAATTTCTGAGCTCAAAATTTTCCAACTTTTGAAACTTTTTGAGTTTACCAGCTCAGAAAATGTCCACTTTCTTACTAGAACATATTTGAAATTGAACTGAAGATTTCTATTTTTCGTCAGAAATTAACTCCTCCATTTTAACTGCAACGGCCCTGGTACACTGTCATGAATGTCACTCTGCTAGCTGCTAGCTAGCATTCACTACTACCTTAATTCTATTTAATTCAGGTGAGTTCCTGTAGTTCAGTCAGAAATACTCACACCCGCTTCTGCCCATTTGACTTTCATTGCTATTGTTGTGTATTAACTTTTCAACTCACACTGCTTTGACTTTTCCATAAAAAACACCTCAATGTTTGCTTGATAGTTTTTCTTTCTAGAAACCTCTCCATTATATCTGGACTTACTCCATATTTTAGACACAGCTGACTGGAAGACGAATAAGTTGCAACTCTTCAAGATGTTCATGTTTCTTTCTAACATTTCACCAGACTGCATACTGCAATCACTAAAAATGTCTTAGACTCGTGTAGCTATTCGTTTACTGTGTTAGGTGTAATTTATCCCCGCTATGTCCTTTTTTGTTTATCTAAAGGATGTAGCTTACAAAGCCAGAATTGAGCTTTACAGCCTATTAAATCAAATTGTTTAATAGACTGTCATTTATTTATTTTATTTTTTTTATTTTTGCCACACAGTAAAACAATGCTTTAAGTGTCCATCAAGTGTAGTGATTCAATACATTTTACCTCGAGTTGTAAATGGAGCTCTGACAGCACCTTACTGTGGAATCATGCTGTGAGCCGCAAAGTGTCAAGACGATTGCAAACAAAAAAGATCCGGAATGAAAAATGTCACAGCTCAGCATTCTCTCACGCTAAGAGCAGATAGCAGCGTCCCACGTGGGTCCTCGCTTGATTTAGTGGTCGTGGGAAAGAAAATAAAGGGAGAAACAAAAATGTCTCGCCTGGCTCGGTTCCTAGACAAAAACCATAGCTAAGGAAGAGGCTGACAAAGAAGAACTCGTCGTCCGCCTTTCACTGAGGGACTATTAGGAATCTGCGCAGCACATAATCACTTAGCTGGAGCAATTGCAAAAATTTAATTAGGATATTAATTAGAATTTCTCATTAAAGCGTCCCGTTGTTACAGGAAATTAGCTTAATGAAAGGGAGGCTTTGGGTCGTCATCCTTTCCCAGCAGGTGCACGCTTCAACCCAGAGAAGAAGAGTCGCGGTCTGGGCGAAGCAACACGTGTCGGTGGGAGTACCACCACCAGGAGGAAGAAACATGGAAACAATTCACAGAAGTGAGAACGCAAACTGATTCAGGAAGCAAAGAACGATATTTCACCATCAAATGTCTTTAGATTTTGTTCAACTTCGATGTGTGTAACGATAGAACACAAACGTGAGCTTTTGATGCGAAAGGAGAACAATATTGATTGTAATGTTGTTGTTTTTTTTACTAGTTTAGGATGTAAAAAGTGACATTTATCATTTTTCTACTCTACGTCAGTGTATCATATAAAATATGTTTGAAAAAAAAAAAAAACATAAAAAGAGTACAAATGCATTTGCTTTTTTTATGTGAATATTTACATTTACATTGTGTCTATGTACTTGGATTTTATTTATTTATTTTTTTTTCAGTGATGAGCGGGGTCTTCTACTGAAAAAAATCGTTATCCGTTCTCACCACCAAAGGAATTGTGTCGCCTTCCACCCCACAGCAGATCAGTGAGCAGGCAGAGTGCAGTTAGCGGGAAACCTTTTCATTCGACAGGACAGGTTAGTGAATAATCAGCAGGCGCTCGCCATGATGCCGGGCCGCGCTGGGGACTGGGCCAGGTGCTCCAGTTCACAAAAGTTATTTATTAGCCAGAAATCAGCATTATAATTTATTCTGCCACCACAGCTGCCATTCCCACGGTCATCTACCAGTCACCCGTGTGTTTATCATCTCTGTGTCCCTCGGTCTTTATCTCTCTCTCTCTCTCTCTCTGTCTCTGTCTCGCTTGTTCTCATCCAGCCTGCCCCCTTTGTTTTTATTTGCACAGATTGCACATGAATCCCAAATCCACAAAAGTAGCAAAGTTTTGAATTTGATTAACTTGTCTGACACCGGCGACGAAATCTGTATCAAAGCATTCTGCTTACAGCCGTAGTTGTGGGACACGAAGGCCGAGATTTGCAATGTGTCCTCAAAAATGTCTATAAGCAATTAATGCTTTCCCTGCAGTGGATCACTTTCAATGCAGCATCATGGTATAGATTCAGCTGAAAGGAAGGCGGCTAAGTATCACTAGTTTCCATTACAAATGTGCGCAAGTCTTCGTCGTTATTCTGCCAGTGTCGACTATTTCCATTTTGAAATTGCAATGTTTTCATTAAATACTAAATTAAAACCACACATGCGCCCACTTGGCTGGGGCTATGTATGTGGCAATTTGGGGAAATTGTAGTTGCCGATTTTACAGAAGAAATATGAATACAACACGATCGACTGACAGGCTGTACAATCCTGTGATAGCTGAAAAAAAACAAAAAACATCATCCTCCTACCACTTCCTGACGTCGTCTTTGTCATTTCCACCAGTGGTAACATCCGGTTTTTGATCAATTGACTCGTGTTGGGAAAATGTGTTTCCATTGCATTTCTGCAAAAATAAACCTATTTTGATAAGGCTGAAAACTCACCTAATTCTAGCGCAAAAACCTTTAATCAAAAAACTACTTTTTTCAAAAATAGTGTGTTCCCATTAAATACAATTTTCTTCGTAATTTCAATCTGCGCAATTCTGTGGTCAATGAAAACGCAGATCTTTTGTCAAAAGCCTTCAATCTCAAAAATATCCCGGCGGTCTTCATGAAGGCTGTTTTATTAATTTGGCATTATATTACTTGTGCTTTACAGAGAACAGAGAACATTAGCTTTATTTTACATGTAAATAATTTTCTCATGTCACTGTGATGATGTCCTCAAACTTCATAAAAACAGTGTTTGCTCAAACCATTTTGGGTACGAGCAACTGGGTGGTCTAGCTGAGTGCTAGGTGTTAGCTTCAGCATCCAGGACAAGCTAATCTTGTACATTTTTGAAGTATACATCCCCTTAATCTTTAATTACATAGCTACGGCAGTTTTATCATAAGTCTGCTCTGAAAAGCGATCAAGACTGTCACCTCCAAATGCAGAACACATTTTTTAAAATAGACGACGCGCTCACTCCCCTGTAACCTAGATACAATGCCACGTTAGCACGAAAACGTGTCAAGCCTGTCAGCCATCAAAGCGATCCCACTGGCTGGCCAAGAAAACCTATTTCACTTTAACTAAGCCTGCAATCATTTACAAAGCCTTCCATTTGACTCCCTTTGAAGAACATATCATCATTTTGACAAATAAACCCACAGGTAAACAGGCGAGTCCATCCACTCTGTGTGAAAACAAAACCAAGGCAATTTGCATGAGCGACTCGAGGTGTCTAAGCAGAGGAGAATTAAAGCGGCGCCTATGAAACCGAGCCATTGATGCCTCATGTGCCTCCGCTGAGCTGAGCGAAACGCCTTTCATCTTTTGTCAAGTCACACAATGCTGTTTGCATTGTGGAGCAAATATTTTTATTTCATTTTTTTTGATTGTTATTATAATATTTTTTGCTGAAATGATATGATCCAAACGTGCCATTGTACAGTTTTCCCATCAAGTTTCCATATGTAGCTGACAAATAACAACACGAGGCTCACGCTGAGACGAAAGGCCACACTCTGCGCGCCGCAATTTCTGCCTTTACAGAAATAACTCAGAGTAGATGATAATGCTCTCGCCTTAGGGCATTGTGCTTTCCAGTTTCACGTTGCGTATCGCCAATCATCGAGCTCCTTGTGCTGGGGAAACACAAGCCAAACGGGCCATCGCTCCACTTCCTTTCAGCACCTCTCCCAAGAAAATGACTGTTTGAAACCTTGCCAACCGAAAAGTGCCGACTGACACGATAGCAGAGGAGGAGGATGATACACGAGTGATTCACACATACAACATGGTTGTATCCTCTGACTACTCACAGTCTCCTTATAAATACATGGTAAGTACAAGCTCCTGTATGTCACAAACCAAGAACAGCACCATCCATGTTTTCTACAAGGGGCCCGGTCCTTTGACAAGAGTTGAGGCATACCTTGGAGACATTGTCCGTCCATCACATGGCCGCAGTAAGACACAAAAAACAAATATGCCTGAGCACATTCATACCTGGGGCCAATTTAGAGAGACCGTTTAACTTCACAGTCAAGTTTTTGGTTTGTGGGAGGAAGGCAAAGGATTTGGAGAGAACCCCACACATGCATGGAGGCAACATGCAAACTCCTTCTTGCTTCAAGGCAGCAGTGCTCCTAACTGCACCAGCATTCAGTTATTATTACAGTGTTGCTGCTAAGGTTAAAACAGCCAAAAGAATACCAAAGTCATCTTCTGTATAGTGAGGATGTGTTGAGTACTTACTGTGCCATGAAAATGTCTCTGTCCCCATTACATTTCCTTATCTTTTTTTTTTTTTTTCTTTTTGGCAAACATTTTTGTCTGATATTAAAAATGTTTTAGTACCAAAAAAGAAAACCTGGATTAAAGACAAAAAGCATTTTTCAAGTCAAAACAGTTTATTCTACTTGCTCTCTGCTACATAACAGGTGGCTAACAACAACGTAACCTACAATGAATGCTAAAGCTAATTAGCATAGTATTAGCCTAAGCATTCAATAAGCATTTGTCTTTGCACCTTATTCGGTTAAGTTGTTTTTCCACCATTAGCACATTTAGGAACACGGACATGAGCTTGATTGACAGCGTTAAGACCCTCCTCCTGGCCCTGATTGGTTGTTTTTGTTTGGGGGTGGAGCATTTCTTCAAACAGCAATAGTAGCTCAGGGAGGTGAAGGAAATTAATGTTTTCACACATCATCTGTCTCATAGCAAATTGTCATGACATGGTGATACATGTAAAAAAATATTGTAGTAAAAGTTACATACTGCAGTCTTAACTCTTTTTGGGGCAAAAAAAACGTATTACAAATGACTGCTTTCAAAAATAATAGGAAACATTAAAATAAAATAAATGTAAGTGAATAAAACATTTTTTGGATTTACTTTTTTTTTTTTACATCTGTGAGTGCTCTTAGGAACCTTTCATAAATAATCCATCTTTTAAGTAGCAAAGTTGCGCGTTAATGTTCATAAATCTGGACATGTTTACAAGTAAATAACAACCAAGATGTTATTTACTTGTAAATAACAAGTAAATAAGCACTGATGCGGTGCTAAAACTGTGTAAAAAAAAAAAAAAAAAAAAAAAGTCATGTTTACAAATATCTAACATTTACTCTCCTGCAATCAAATTCCAAGTGCATTCCTCTTCTGGGACTCAGTGGTAGCTTCACCAGCAAAAGGCAACCCTTTGGACTGGAGTGTTTGAACAACGCATTACGAAACCAATCTTATCGCGTCTCTGTCCCGTGACCCTGCACATCGAGGTGGTAATAGGTGAAGTGGAGGCTGTTAGACCCCCACCCAGTTGCTCATAAACCATTTACGCTAGTTTGTAAATGGAAGTAGCTGCCTGCGTGTTGACCTTGCCGTGCACCCGTGAGTACTGGAAGCTCTGGTTGTCTCCATTTATTAGGAATAGAAGTGAATAGTAGAGGAGTTGATTGGACTGACACCAGACACCAGGTACCTTCCCCCCAGTGGTCTCAGGTCTTCCACCGGAACGCTAATAGACACTGACAAGCTCTCTGAACACAAAATGTTAATGACCAACTGTGTCAGCGAGATATTGCAAGCTCAAACTGATATCAAAGGCTTCGTTGGGGGCAGGACGCTGAGAATAGAGAGGAACTTAAAGACGGAGCAAATGACCTGATAAAGAAGAAAGAAAAGGAAGTTTTTTGTGTATACAAGTGAATCAGTCAATCCCAATAAGACGTATCGGATCCAAAGAATTATTTGCTAGACTTTTCTTTGTTCGGTTGTGTCTGCTGGACAAGAATTCGTCAGTGGATGAACACATCGCCACAGCAAAACATTTGATCCTGGGCGTTTGGTTAAGTAGTAATTTGCCTGTAGGCTTCTAATAAAAAGGAGCACTTCAATGCGCCACAGACGCTTCTTTATCCAGCCTCCCCCCGAGGCCTCAAAAGTGCTAACTCCATTCACTGCGTTCAGGAAAGAAAATTTCAGGAAAAAGACGTCATTCGTGTTCATTTAAGACCCGTTGAAAAGCCACCTCCCACTGCGGAAAGAGTAATAGTCATTCTTTTGGAACTCGGCGAGGGGTCCGCACTTTTTTTTTTTTTTTTCCACGGAAATAAAGAGTCAGAAATGGCGCTGTGATATTCAAAAGATCTGAATAAAAGGAAAAGCAGGCCGGTCTGTCGCCATGGAGTTTGTGTGGCGAGTGGTTCAGTCAGGCCAACTGGCTGATCGGTCATAAAGGTTATGGACGTAAAAGTTTCATCCGTTTCAAATGAATTCTGCTTTTACCATAAAAATTAAAACGTCAGCTCGAGTTCAACAACAGGCATTGTTGGTTATTCTTAAATGTGTGTAAATGTGTAAGGCCTCCATGTGTGGACGCACATGGCAAATATTTTCTCCAGGTCAAATGTGGATTGACATTTATGTGTTTATAAAACCTTTTGTTTTGATATTGCCGTCATTATGGATTGTTAAATTAAGTGATTTCATGCCGTTTATGTCATCAGATCAGCAACTTTACTTTATTTCTAGGAAATATTTAATGACAAAAGACCGACGTAGAAATATTGAAGCAACGTCGAAAAATATCAGAAACAGCATGGTAGAACTACCAAAATGCATTTCTCTCAAAAAGTTACTCCAGTAAAATGTAAGTGGAAAATTCATGCTTTGTTCACACTTCACTAATTTACATGAATTATCAGTTAAAATAATATATTTTTCACTGCTCCGACATCAACAGGACGCAAAATAAAAATAGCAGACCTGGATAAGTAGATGTTAACGAGCTTTTTCGAGACAATTAGTGATTTATTTTCGACCTGGCAGCTGTTCCCCTTGGCCTATTTACGGAGGAAATACTGTCCGACCACCAACTATCTGGTGCACTCATCGAAGTTGTTTCAGATGGAAGACATAACCCTGAAGTTAGCACCTGATTCGTATCCCGTTCAACAGCAGCTATAAATAAATAAAAAACAAGTCAAAACCATTCATATTCTTATTTTTTCTCGCTCTGTGTTTTGGCCAATGCTACACACAGACCCGTCGTAATTGCCGTGGGCAACTGACTGACAACAGCTCAACGACTGTATCAGGACTCGACACCAAAAAACATGCAAACACTTCCCACTCGAAGAACGGAACATTCAGTCCGTTTCAGTTTCATGTTTTCAAGTTTTATGATTTACGGTTATTAATAAGTGATCATCTGAACACAGCAGTGGGGGATTAGCTAATTATAACAACTTCTCTACTGATGATCATAAATTTGAATTTGGAATTCCACTGCACATCTACACGTCAGATTGTAAAAGTCATGCTAGCTTAACTGACCTACTCCCGTCCTCCGCCCTATTTTTAAAATGTAAATGAAAACTTTTCACTGACCTGTGAAATGTGATACCCAGCAACCCAGTTGTGGCAGCGTTAACAATTAGAACCAAAGCACTTTTTCTTTTATATATCACACGTACATTTAAGATTTAGCGTGTTATGTTGAGAGCTTGACAGCTAAAAGCAGCGGTCACCATCATCGGCTAAACGGTTTACTTTCTTGCGTGTGTTTAACGGTTTGATTTACAGACAGTGTGGAGTTAAAAAAAAAAACGTTTGAAAGGTTTAAAACGTTTTTCACGTGAAAAGGCTTTTATTAAACTTTTGTTTTTGTCCTCGTATCACAACTTTTCCAGAGGGACTTTTAACACCAACAACAACCTTAATCAAATCAACTTTTAGGAAAAGAGGTGGAAAAATGCTTTCAGCCCCAGCTGATGTTATAAGCCTCCTAAGCAGTGGGGTTGAAACGTATTAACCAATAACCACAATTATATGCAAATACCATAATGATTTTTCAATTTATTAAGATGTATGGATGATAATAAAAATATATTCCGTTCATTATGATGAATAATGTGCAGACTCTGCTGATTGTTTAGATTATGCTACGCTCATTTGAATAACATGCACTTAAGAAAAACTAATTTATCACTGCAGCTATTTCACACAAACGCGTTAATGATATTTGCTGAATAAAATCTGCTTTGTAAAAAGAAAGCAATCCATCATTTGATCTATCATAGCAAAAAAAAAAAAAAAAAAAAAAAGACTTAATAGAAACAAAACATTGGCACATGTAATTACAGTGTATTGATAGAAATTAAACCGTTTTGAGGTTTTCCATGAGGAGGCAGCGATGTTGCCTTTTCCAAGTTTATATCAATAACATATTCAATCAGTGTAAATATGTCGGGTTTTTTTTTTTTTTTTTTAGAGAAAAAAAAGGTTCTGTTTTTGTATCTTGCATTTAAAAGCATAACCAGGTTGGTCAGCTCTTAACGGTAGCAGACAAGAAACAATTAACAGCGTTGTTTCACTATTCCTCTTTTTTATAAATTTAGAAAAGCACATGTCGCTTCACATGTTAGGCGATTGTTGTGAAAAACAAAAAGACAAAGTCCAACAAAAACAACATACTTCCTTTTTTAAAAAAAAAAAAAATGCTCCTGCTTTGAGCAACTAATAACATTAATAATAAGCACAAGAGTTGCCTAGTTACCTGCACTTATGCTATTTCAAGCATCGAGAGTCTTTTTGTCCTTCTACCTCCTAATAACTAAGCTCTATTGATTTTCCCTCTAAACATCTGTCCTATTAGTTGGTTCTCATCAAACGTCTGATGATGAAGATGAGGGGTGAGCAAACCGCCGCCGCCATAACAACAAATCCCCATTATTGCGACCCTGGAAAAATACATAGAAGTAGATGGCAGGGGCTGGCAAACGGGAAATAATAATGGAGCACTCATGGAGGAAAAGAGGGAGCGGTGTTGCATCTGGATTGTGAGTTGCTCCCTTTTTGAAAGGCCATCATTTGTTATTAGGTTTACCAGTAATGAACCATGAAGGGTCCCACAAGGTAACTAATTTCTATTAGCCTCCAACAGATGAGATCAGCTTTGGGAACATGGAGTGGGATACGATAAACCTTGTAACTGCACTAAACATGTATTTCTCAAACATAAGCGCCGTCATTTGTCACCGGCAACTGTTGCTTAAAGGGTCAGTATCATGTAAAATTGACTTTTTTTAGATTTACATCATGTTATAATGTTATTCACCCAACAAAAACACACCTGGAGTATTGCCTTGATTCTTTCATGCATGTTTAAGGAATCCTTCCTTTCCTGTGGCAACCGTTCAGGTGGGAAAAACACCCAGGTGGACCTAGCTCCACCTTCGAGGATGAAGCTCCTCCTCTTAGCTGTAGTTTCCAAACTTCACGCCTCCCCCACTCGGCTCCTTGAGACTAGTTGGCAGCAATCAGCAAACACTTGGTGGAACTGCACATCTACTGAGCTTATGATGTAAACAGAGGAGCGATGCTGTGATGACTTCCTGGAGGCGGAGTTTCAGAAAGAGCAGGACTTTTTAAAGAGACAGAGGCCTGATTTCAAGGCACTAAATTAGGAAATCCCATCCTTTTAAGTCATATTTGATATAAATAGCAATTTCATAACAACTGAAGTTAACATACTCACTTGATTGTGCTATAAAATGACCCTACATGCCTGGAAAACACATAGTACTTCCCCTTTAAACTGAGGTTTTACTAGTCGAGAGAATACTGCATTCCCTTTGAAATGCTCCAGCGCACCGTTGCTATGGCAAAGTACAATAAATAGCTTTTAAAAAGAAGGTGGGTTAAGCGAGGGGAGAGGCGTAAATCATAAAGAATCTCAGGAACCCCCGGAACATCTGTGCAACCGCCATAAACGCTCCGTTGAGACAGATGCTCCCTAAAATGGAAATGTGCCCCCAAACCCCCCACACCCACCCCACTCACACACACGCAGACACACACACTAAAAGAAGAGCCCCCATTCCAAGCAGGATGGGTGAAGCAGTTCTCGGTTCATCTCTGTTGACCCTAAGTCCTTCAAAAAGATGAACCTCAAACACATCAACGTTTGAGTACAAATAGAGGGCGGGGTTCGATTACGGAATGTGTGAGGTTCATCTCCCTTTTTTTTTTTTTTTTTGTTCTGGGGGAACACGAAACAGGGCTAAAAATGGCGATAGAGGAGGTATCGATGCATGAAAGAGGCGCGCATGCTGAATGCTGAAGCCTTCTCCGTCTTTAACAGGTCTTCAATCAAACTGATGCATTTGCCCTTTTTGCAAACTGAGTCTGTGACAGCCACCCCGCCCCACCCCACCCCTCCCAAACCCAAAACCCAACCCCACTCCCCACATGAAAAAAAAAAAAAACTAATTTCAATGTGAAAGTAGGCAGAGAGGGCCTGGAATTGGACACGCTCTAATGGCCTAGACCCGGTGATTTGGGTTTTTTTCCATTATATTGATGTGTCTGGTCGTCTTTTCTACGCCCACATTTCATGTGTACCACAGCTAAACGTTTAGATAATAAGTCGATGTCGTTTAGACAGTTTGATCCAATTCAAATTTATTTCGTCATGGACAGAACATTAAATAATGTTACAAGTCAAGAAACAGAGCAACTGTTGTTTTGAACGTAGGTTTGTTAACCACAGGCTAATTAGCGAACCCAGTTCTTGATTGGACAGCAAAATTTAAATGACAGATTCCCGTCACACAGATACATACTCTGAATTTCTGCGACTATAAACAAGGAAAACATAAAAGAAAACCAGTTATCTCAACAAAGTAGGTTGGTAGACGTCAGTGTTCATGTAAAGATTTTTGTCAATGTGAATCAATCAATTCAGTCCATGTGAAAGCCTACAAAACTCAGTAGCATGATCCAACAAAACAAACAAGCAAGCCGACTAAAAAAAAGAAAAGAAAACCCAATTTTTGTTGATGACACATCGCAGTGTGTTAGCCGCATACATTTTATTCTCCCACAACTTCATTTTCCACTTATTTTCCAAAAGTACCGTTCTAACAGCAGCTCGCCGTTTTTGATTCTCCGTCATAATCGTTCAGGAACGAAATGGGAGGGGCTTACTATTGGGTTTTTTTTGTGAAGCTGTGTGGCGTCTGAGGTGGATGAAAATTGGCCAGCTTGAAAGCAAAATCTTTGAGAACTTTTCTTTTTTCCCACTTTAGCATAAGTCAAAAACGTAAATATTTTTGACAATCTAGCCGAATCTGTTCTATAAATATCTATCAGCTGGTGTATCTTGGTTTGTTCGCATTATATTACCCCAATATTTTATTTTATTTTTTTCTGTTTAGTGGTTTTTTTTTTTTCGAAGTCTGCAGTGATTAGTATAATAAACATGTTCTAAGTATTCATCCACTTTTCATTTGTTTTTCTTAAAAACAGAATTAGGAAGACATGAACTAACCTGCAACACAGAAAATGTAAGAAAATATTCAAGAACGCTCCACTAATATTGTATCTCAGCTTCACATAATGTAGCTGTAATTTGTGCAGCAGACTGAAAGCGGAGGTCAGAAACAGGTGGAGTCGCGGATCAGTCCGCTCACTTCCCGGGCGGCAGCCTCCGCTGGGTTAAGAGGTTAGCAGGTTGGTACATGACATCCATCTCCTGCCAAGCGGTGTTATTTCTGTCTGGCCACTTGCTTTGAAGCCGGCTGGAACGCCATGCGAGCGCAGGCCGTGTCCTCCAACACTTCGGAGCACCAGCACTATTCAGGCGCGACACTCGGTGGCATCCCGCCGTCACTCCTGAACACGACGTGCTGACACGTCCTCTGCTTGTCCCGCTATATCCGGCCGATCCGGATTCCAAAAATGGGTCGCAACTGCTTTGGGGGTCACAAAGCAGTCTGATGCGGGTCGTGTTTTTTTTTTTTTTTTTTCTTCTTTAAAAAAAGAAGGAGTTTAAAACTAGTCCTTCAAGTTCAGTGGAGAGGAACACAGTGGAAAATATTCAAATCAAGGTGAAGAGGTCAACAAATTTTTTTAGTAATTGTGTTTTTTACAGTATTTTGTTAGCTTACGGGGGCGGTATTATACACTGCTCAAAAAAATGATTAACATTGATAATTGTTCAGTTATTTTTCTTCTAAAGCAATTCCATTGTGTTAATAATAATATTTATAATGAGAATATTTAATGAATTGAGAACTAGGATGTGTTAGTTTAGTGCTCCCTATAATTTTGTGAGCTGTGTATATTTTCCAGGCACATAATGCCATTTTATAGCACAATCAAGTAACAATGTTACTGTCAGTTATTATAAAAATGCTTTATAAATATCAAAGTATGACTTAACAATTTAACACTTTGAAATTGGGCTTCTGTCTCATTCTGAAACTCTGCCTTCAGGAAGTCATGACAACATGACTCCATTTTTACCGGAGTTTTAATGACAAGTAGCTCGTGTAACAAGCTTTACGGGTGTTTGCTAATTGCTGCTGGCTAGTCCGAAGGAGCCGAGTTGGGGAGTCATGGGGTTGGGGTGCTCTGTGAAGTGGAAGCTTCGAGACCTCGGCTCCGAGGTGTTGGAATGAAACAACATTCCAGGTATGCCTTTGATGAGGGAATACAATTTCAAAGTGATGTGAAACTCAAACCAGTCAATTTCACGTAATACTGCCTCTTTAAAGTTTTCCCAGATCGCAGTTCAGTCCCATAAACCAGGAAGAAGAAAAACAAAATGACTGCTTTTAAATCATAAAAGATTTTCTTTTTTTTTTTTTACCCTACTGGCGCCGCTGTTCTGACTTTCTTTGTGAAGTTTCCAAGAGTTCTTGCATTTCTGTGGAGCACAACGAACTTTATCGATTACAAAACAATGTTTTGGTTTTTTTTTTTTGTTTTTTTTCCAACTCCTCCTACGCAAATCTCCAAGCGGACCGTTTTCCATGAGCTCTTTCGCAGATGTTCACTATCAAACTCCCGGCTCTTTAAATGCTTCATGAAATGATTAAAGCTCACTTAACATGCTGTAATTTCAGGGGTAATTGTTGAGTAAATGGTGAGAAAAACAAAGATGAGGGGGGGAAAAAAAAAATTAAGGTCCCTTTCTTTGTTGGTGCTGAAATTAGTTTCTCTTTGTAATGAGGTAGACGGACAGTTGTTACACTTTGTTAAAATGGACAAAGTTGTAGCTGGATTATGGTTCATCTAATTTAGTGACTGTTAAATACATGGTTTCCATTTAAATCATTGTGTCCAAGCTGAGTGCCGTTCAGATTCATTGTTTAGTTCAAGTAAAGAAGCATTTACAGGTTGTGTCAAGAAAGCCGGCCACTCCGCCATGACAGACGTCAAAACAAGGTATGCACGCATTAGCTTCTATACAAAACAGAAAGTTCTAAGCCTAATATTGCTCATTATCTGGAAACAAAAAAAAAAGGTGTGAGGGGAAATGCCAATTAAATCAGCTGGTGTTAATTCAGGCAGGCTCTATGATTTAATTAAATCAACAAACACCTTAGGAGGGAGAAGTTAGCGGTGATATTTTAAGCGAGTTAATTCCAACTTTTGGCAACTCGGCTGTCCATGAGCCCCGACTAGATGTGCTACATCGACAGTCTCCCAAGATGGGAGTTCAGTCCTCCCATCTCCCATGCTCTACGTTCGTCATGGCGCCTCAACGTGATTAAGTGACGTAGTTGCAAAGGGTCAGTGGGAACTAATTGTTTGTTAGGATTAATCTGAAATTCAGGATACAAAAAACCCCTAAAAACCTCAGACCTTAGCGAAGTAGCTAAATGTACTCCCTCGCACAGCTGATTAGCTGTGTTTCCATTACAAATGTGCACAGATCTTTGTCAATATTCAGGTAAGGTGGAAAAGACACAGTTTTGCAATTGTGGTGTTTCCATTCAATTAAATCCTCACATGAATAAGATTGTTCACGTGATAGGTCATTAAAAAATTATGGCAGCAACTGATACAAACAGTTACATGAGATACAGCCATAATTCAGCCGTGGCGCTAGCGCTCATCATCTGTCGGCCATCAGAGGAAACGCCAGCCTCTTATTCAATCGTTGGAACGACAAGCCGCTGATATTTGGGAGCTGCCTGGTGGGGAAATTGTAGACGGCGATTTTGAAGAAGAGATCCGGACTGAAAACATCCTGACACAACTTTTCATCAGCCGCATATTGTCCACGTAAACAAAAACACGCCATCTACGTCCAACTGCTTCCCGTTAAGCCTTGACTCACCTGAAGAGGAAAAAACGTTTCACATCAACAGCAGTCACCCCTCTTAGAACATGGTGAATCTCAACCTGCTGTAATGCTTTTTCTGTCTTCACCATCACGTTTATTTCGCAATAGTTTTTAATCAGTGCGTCCCAAAGGCAGCAGTGGGACGATCAGAGCCATTACCAAAGACAATAGCATGTGTAGGGAAGGTTTGGCCAACACTGCTGCTCTATTGGATTAGGAGGCCAATGAGAGGGAAAGGCGATACTTCATAATGATGTGTTGTGGCTGCCTGAGTAGGCATGGTCCGTGATGAATCGGAAGGCCCGGCTTCATAAATTATAATTATTTCGTGCCAACATGGTTTGAGAGAGCTACTTAGCATCGCAGCATCTATCAGTCGACCCATATGGCTCAGAGATTAACAGCAGACTACTTCTTTTTCGCAGCCACAAAAAAAAAAAAAAAAAATATGATGGAGAGGAAAGAAGAAAGGAATAATAATATGGTTCGAGAAGTAAGGAGTCGGAATTCCGCTGACTTTAAAAAAAAAATTCCTCCTAATTTTTTGGTAGCTAATGTCCAGTAGGTCAGAGGTAGGTTAGCCCACCTCTGACAAAATATTTCCCTCCTTTTTGTTGTTCTGCTTCAGAAATTCTATCATCTGTTGTTTTTGTTTGATTTTATTTTGTTGTGATTTTTTTTTTTTTTTTTTTTTGTATATTATTGACACAACAGGTAACATTTCTGAAAGTGTCCCAGTGGGTTTTGAGATGTTATTTTCTCAAACATGTTTGGTTGAAGAAAAATAAAAATGTTTTGGTTAATTTCCTTGGCTTGAAATAGAGTTTCTAAAATTGTGCGCTTTCTGACAAATGTTTGTTTCTAAAATACTGAATCTGAAATTCTTTTTTTTTTTAATCCTTTTATGTTTTATGTTCTTTTATGTTCTTGGAAATTGTCATCGTCTTTGCGAAGGCTATGTTTAAACAATCGTCTTCATATTTTTTGTTCCATTCGAGTAATAGTTTATCTTCAAAATGCTGGATTTGAAACCCAGGAACAGTGGAAACGTTTGCTGCCATTTGCTAAAACACAAACTCTCACCAAGTATTTCTGGTGCAGTTTCTAGTGCAAATATCTTGGTACTCTTGAAATTAGACCAAACTAATCTACAACAAAGTATTTTATATAGGAGTTTGTTTGACGTTAAAAATCCCATTATATTGATGAAAAAGTACTAGTTCCACCTGTAGATTGTTTCACTTATAATATGAGAAAAAAACAGAACTGGTGCTTTTTTTTTTAACAATATTAAGAAATTTTTAACCTATAACAAGCTCCTATAGTTTGCTGAAAAGTTACTTACAAGTTAGTTTTTTTTTCATATTTCAAGTGTACTAAAATATTTGAACTAGAAACAAAAAAACCCCGCAAAATCTTATCAAGTAATTTTGGCCCAAAGTGAGGCGCTTCAAGATATTATATGACAAAACTCGTCGTTGTTCCTTGTTCTAGTGCCTTGCTCTAGTATTTGTGGAATGTTTGTTTCTGATGCGGGCCCAGAAGGATATAACTCGGTTTTATTTTGGAATTTACTAGCTTGTTTGTGGCGAGTTTTTAATTCCATTAACTATGAGTGCATTTCTCGCATGCTTTCTTTTTGCATGTGATTCCCCTTGAATTCCCAGCTATTGTGTAAGTGCTTGGCTGCTAAAGTCAAAAGTAAGGAGAAGAAGAAGAAGAAGAAAGATGAAGTCCCACTTGAGCAGAGCGACACATGCTCAGACAGGCTTGTGGAGCCAACACTTGTTCTGGGGTTTTGTAATTTCTAATTACCATGCAATTCCAAGTGCTAAGTCTGTCCCAGCCAGCCCTCATTCCCCAAATCATGTAGCAAAGTCATGCTTCATGTCCAAGTAAGGCTTCTGCTGCAGGTATCGACGACATAAAACACAGAACATGTCGACGTTAGATGTACTGGCTAATGCGAATCCTCAAGTGAACCCCAAATTCCTAATAAATGCGAAAGGGGAAACCCGTAAAGTCGATAAGCGACGATCCAAAGTGCGAAGAATTGCTCAGAGTAAGTTTGGCTTCTGTCCTGAGGCTCATCCAAAGCTTCCCTGATGTTTCCATGCAAGCAGGCAACAAGTCGCTCCGAGCTCCAGCAGGTTTTAACGTCTCCTCTGTGGTTTCCCCCCACCTGCCCCCGCCCGAACTGGGCTGCCGGCGCTGAGAAAAGGGCCCATTGTCTGATGCGAGAGCATTTCTTGGCCTTGAAACAATCATGCTGTGGGGTTTTCTCCGCTCTCGAAGAGTTGCTTGAAACCCTGCCATTTAGCGATCAGTTTTTATGGTTTGCAGGTTTGCACCTTTGAAAGCAATAAAACTTTAGGGGGTTTGTTGGATAAGGCACGCAGTGTGTCTGTGTGAAACAGGAAATGTTCAGTTTTCTTTAAAAAAAAAAACAAACTTTTAAACAAAATATGCTGCAAGACCAGAGTGAAAAAAATTATTTAAATCAAGAATTGTTCTGTTTAATTTGAAAATTTAATCATGTAGATTAACAATGCATACAAAACGAACATGTTTGCAAGTTTAATTTAATGATAATAATAATAGTAGCTGCCAAATATATGTTTTTACCACTTGATCATTAGGTTTCTTGAAATCACAAGTAGCCCCGAGCATGACACCACCACCACCAGCAAGCCAAATCTATACTTAGATTTAGCTTAAATTTAAACTCAATCTGAGCTTCAGTTGCATTAAATGTAAACGTTAAAGTTAGATGTAAGATACAATTGTCTCTGCTAAATGTACCTGACGTATATTTAGCTAAATGTAGCTAGAAATAGCTACAATTGAAAAGTATCAAAAGTATCTACTTTGCTACATTTGATACATGTAGCCATAATTAACAAATGTAGCTAAAAAAAAAAAAAGGCTACATTTGCATACATATGTCTACATTTAGCTAAGTTAATCTAAATATCTTATATTCTAAATGTTGCTATATTAGTGGTTAAGGTTTATGTGGCTACTTTTAGCTAGTGTAGGTAAATGTAACCTACATTTAACCACATTTAGCTGAATGTAGCGGCACTTAGCTGATGTAGCTAAATATGGCTACATTAGATAAATCTAGCTAAATACAGATACATGTAGCTTTTAAAACACCGCAAGAAAACTTTGACAACTTTGTAACAACTACTCTAAGTACGCACGTAAGTCTGTCATCTGAATATTCGTGTTTCATACAAGATATGAACGTGTGGCTCGAATCATCCTGCTGTTTGCAGTGATTCTTGTTTCTCTCTCTTGATCTTGCTGTGAACCGCCGATACACGGCGAGGAGCAGCAATCAAACAGCTACATCAGTTTCAGCTGGGATGTGAAATTAACACAACAAACAGTTCATCCACAACATGTCCTGCCTTCCCAGCCTCTCCATGGAGTAGGAAGGGGAAAAAGAGAGGAAGAAGAAGAATAAGAAGAAGAAGAAATCACCTTCAGAATTTAAATGAAACGGCGTCTGGTTTGCCACAACTTGCTGAAAGTGAAGTGAGTCTAGAATAGTCGTGGTTCACAGATGAACAGGAGGGGAGAGTCTGATATGGACTCTTGCTATCATAAGCCATATGCCTCCTGCAGCCTGTGGACTGGCTGTAAGGTAAATAAAGCTGATGACAAACAGCAGCAGAGAGCGCTAGCTGTGCCGCCCCCTCGCTCACCTCCTTCCTCATCCCGACGACGCGGGCCGCCAAACGAATTAGCATCACCTGGCTGATACATTTGTAATCTATTCAGGGCATGGCAAACAATACAAATTGGATTTCTAATTTCTGCTGACTCATTTATGTGACGCGAGCGTGTCGCCGTGGAAACATTTTTGGACACGTGGCAACTTTCATCAGAAATACCTTTATCTCCCTTTTTCCACTGAAATTGCTTTCAAAGTGTGTGTGATTTATTTCTTTTTTTTTTTTTGCAAAAAGAGTTTCACATATTTGAATTTTAACAAACTCTCCAACTCCTACTACCTCCACCCACAAACTACCTACTTTACGTACATAAACACACATCGTTCTAGATGCAGAAAGAAGTTTGTCCCACAAAAAAAAAAAAAAAAAAAGC
This sequence comes from Poeciliopsis retropinna, assembly GCA_010277075.1. Taxonomy (NCBI): domain Eukaryota; kingdom Metazoa; phylum Chordata; class Actinopteri; order Cyprinodontiformes; family Poeciliidae; genus Poeciliopsis; species Poeciliopsis retropinna. The sequence continues at coordinate 18,429,419 of VMRM01000011.1, read as the reverse complement.
AGGTGCATCTCAAACACACACGTAGGGCTCTTACGCATTGATTGGCCAGATTAATTACAGCATAGCTTCCGGACACCTATCTGGTCCTAAAGCAAATTACCATTAAGAAAAAAAAAAGGAAGAAGAAAGAAACAGAATTTAAAATCAATTCCCAGGCCTCACAATGCAAGCTAAATCTCAGCCCCCAACACACTTTTGATTATCCGACTCCGAAGAACAACAAAAGCAATTAAAGATACCGTTCTCCGACTCCATTGAGCCGTCCTCCCCATGCCAGATAACCTAGAGACACCAAGCGTTCTGATAAATGGGCCGTGAACTTCTATCTGCTAAAATAACAGCGCGGCCTAATGTGTCCACCAGGATGCTTATCACAATGTAATCGTTGTTGCGTTTGCACTGAGAGTGCGATGTAGGTCAGGGCGGCGCGCCGGAGGGACGGCAGTTATTATTTAGCTTTGCCTTGACAAGTTTTCAAGTGTATCCTTGAGCCACTCTGATAGAGCAGCTGCCGTTTCTGTGCCGTGAAGGAAATATCCTTAGCTTTATGTCATGTTCTAATGTTATCTCCTCATCAAAAACATACCTGGAGTGCTGCCTTGATTCTTTCATGTATGTTTGGGAAATCCCTTAATGTCCTGTGGCAAACATTCAGCTGTGCAAAACGCCTGGGTGGACCTAGCCCCGCCTTCGAGGACAAAGCTCCTCCTCAGAGCTGCAGTTTATATTTTATGGCATGTTATATGCTGGGAAAATGTCGGAAATGCTGTTTATCAAATGCTGTGTGTGTTTGTGATGCTACACTCTTTGTGAGATGCCTAGCATACCGACATATTTACATCTGTGGCTTGGAAAATGAAACGGTGTTTGAGAAATACTGTGCCTATGAGACAAGAAAAACTCTCTATATATGTAATTATTTGTTTTTCCTGGCTCTTATATTTAAAAATATCCCTTACATTTGAACACTGTTTTGATTATTTACCCATAATTCACCCAGATACACGACTTGCAGGGTCTGAAATGCAATAATTTAGGTTCTGACCCATTTAATAAATAATTATCGAAACCAAGTGAAACATGATTATGTTAATTATGATGGTTTATCTGATTACAGGTAATGAAAGCATGACAGTTAAAATTAGAATATTACATCAAACCAATAAAAAAGTATTTTCAACAAAACATAGGGTTAATGAAAAGTACGTTTAATACCTGTTTATAGGTTGGCCCTTTTAATATGACAAACGAGACTCATCGGGCCGTGTACTCAAATTTATTGAATATTACTGGTCATAGGTACCGAGTTGGACCAGATAGCATCGCATGGATGGTAATCAAATGGGGTATATGTACATCTCGGATTGTACTGGTGTGTCTAAATGTTCTGCAGAAACTTGTGATTGAGATTCAACATGCTTGTTCCTCAAATGGAATTTGAGCAGTTTGATTATAACTTTAATCAAAGACGCCTTGGGCACGTATCCGACAGGCTCGACATGATATTAAAAGGTGATGTTAATTGACAGAAACCCACTGAGTGATCAGAGCGATTGGATTTCAAAGTATCTCTGCAGCTCAAAGGAGCCGCCCGCGCACAAACCCGCCTGCTCGGGCCGCCGAAGACTGAAGTCATTTGGAAATCGGCTTACAAATCTGCGTCGGACATCCCATCTGTGCCGCCGGATGGTCTGTCCGTGCGAACACACGACTCGTCCAAGATCCACATTCATAAAGCGTGGGTTAGCATATTGGTTCTCTTGTCACGCAACCAGTCTTTTTGATTTGTAGCCAGTGAGTTTTTCTGGTATTTTTTCTTCCCTTCTTTAAGGTTCTCTTGCAGTTCATGCAGGGTACTTTTTTTTTTTTTTCTTTTTTAGATTGCAGGAAACATAGTTGGCTCTCAGAATGTGTGTTTAGCTCAGAATGTTTTGGCCCAGGAGGCTGAACTAAACTGGGAAGGCTTTGAGAATGTAAGGTCTTTGATTAGATTTGGCAAATTAGCACAATAAATCACTAAAACACAAGGAGTTGCCATAATAAGAAACAAACAGACATTGATAGTTCTATTTAAAAGGACAGAAGAAGTATCTCTTTAAGATGAATATAGTAAAGTTTTTTTTTTAATTATTATTATTTCTCCATGTTTGCAGCAGAAATTACAGATTTTTTGTTTGCATTCATGTCAGTTGTCAGGTGTTTGTCAGGAATACATTGGAATGTTTTGATCTTATACATCATGGACACAATAACTTTCCTTAAAGGGGCAGTATCGTGTAAAATCGACTTTTTTGACCTTTACATGATGCTATAATGTTATTCCGTCAGCAATTCCGTCGGAGTTGCATTTACAAAAAATCCTTTAATCTCTATGGCAACTACTGAGTTGTGCAAAATGCCTGGGTGGTGCTTGCACCGCCTTCGCAGACAAAGTTCCTCCTTCTCGGAGCCGCAGTTTCCAAACTTCTGAGCTTCTGTGACTCTCACACTCAGCTCCTTCAGACTTTAAGGCATTTGCTGAGCTCATTATAGGAGTTACTAATCAGTGCAATGCTGGCAAAAATGTCGTCAAAGGGTAAACAGAGGAACCATGTTGTGAGGACTTCCCAATTTCGAGCCGTTAGATTGTGAAGTCCCATTTATTTTAAGTCATATTTTGTATATGCAGCATTTTTATGGCGACTGAAGGCAACATCGCTTGATTGCGATATAAAATGGCTCAGTGTGGCTGGAAAACACAATACTTCCCCTTTAACTCCGAGGCATTGGTCAATTTGTTTGTTAAGACCAAACAGCTCATAATGACGCAGCCAAACGCTGCCTGAAGCGAGCGATGTCTTCACGCTGTATCACGCGAGAAATAATGAAAATGCCTGACAGGGAGCGGGCACGCCGCAAACACCAGATCGCCACAATCTCAGCAGCCGAAAGTTTCTCTTTCTTTAAATTTTCCACTTGACCAAACACCTGAAATTGTCCAAACCTGCACAGTTGATTCAGGCATGTCAGGCAATTCACTCTCTCCTGTACGTCTTGTCTCCCCGTTCCTCCCCTCTATCTCTTGTTCTCTGTCAACATGGCGAGATGAGCCGCCTCTGACACCACAGGCTGACTTCTCTGTTCAAACTGAGCAATGAGATATGTTGCTGAACAGCTTTTTACTGTCATGGGAACAAGGAAAGGCTTTATTGCCACAATGCAGCGTTGGAAAAGATAAACAGGTGCATTCTTGCTGCATTTAAGGCATTCAAAAGAGGAAATAGCAACCAGTCGCAACTAATCAGAAGGAGTCAACTGAGATGACAACGTAACAGCAATCATAACAGAAACTCACAAGTCACAAATTGAAACTGTAAACTGTGTTGTTCCTCAAGGCACAGTCCTAGGACTTAAATTATTTATACTATATTTATTATATTATATTTGGTATCCAGTATTTATTTTTTTTATTTGAATGGCTGCTGATAATAGAAACTTTTCTTTCTGGAAATATTATGAGCTAACGAATACAAATAGTGGAAAAAGAGCTAGCTGAGTCTAGAAAAAGTGATGAGCTGTCCTTAAATGGGGGGGGGGAAGAGCTAAATTTATGGTATTTTCTGGTAATCTGATCAACAATAATGTAAAGTTACATATAAATGGAGGTGAAATTCACAAATACAATTTATGAGCTTTGTTTACTGGGAAATTAAAATAAAATCTAGATGTTTCAGTTATAAGCATGAAACTATGGAATGAATTAAATGAACTCAAATTATGCACTTTTTTTCTTGAGCTTCAGAAGAACCGTAAATGTGGAATCATAATATATAATATACACATTAGTTGTGTAATAATGCATGTATGTAATGTGAATGTGTATGCATATTTAAATATAAACATGTCTAAGTAAACGTATGCACGCACGTAGATGAATAGAAGACATTTCTCAATACTGTAGACGGCTGAATCTATTGGTAATTTATTTAAATGCATTAAATCACTGGTTTGTTGATTAATATTTAATTTTTTTTCTTTTGCAAGGAAATGACCAAAATCCAAATGTAAACTCAGCCACACAAGGAATCACAACACTGGGAAACACTATAAAGGCCCATTCCGAAAGATTTGAAGTACATCATTTTAAATCAAAAACTTAATTTTTATTCCTTCTTCTTCTTATTTTTTTTTATTTGCGGCAAGTAAGCTTCGTATTTCATGGTCGGAAGAATTTTCTTTTACGCATAATGTGGTATCTTAGCGCTGTCTTGACCTGCTGTCATTTTGACCAGTATGTCCTTGTAAACAACATTTTAAATTTCAAGGGGTCTTTCCTTGTTAAATAACGTAGAAATAAAAATTTAACACAGCTGTCAAACTACACTGGAGTGGAGGTCACAGTAAATTGCTGCCCAAGGTCAGACTGAGCAATTCACAGAGAAACTGAAAAAAAAAAAAAAAAAAACTCTACAGCCTGCAGTTAGCTTGTTGTCAAGATTATTAGAAGATAACTTTGACATGTTTAGAAAGGTTTTTTTTTTCTTTAAAATCAGCATGATGTGAAGTTTCACCATCGAGTCATTTAGACAGAAAACACCAAAATAGGGATTCACAGCACAATGACAGACAAACAACTTCGACTGATTTTGACTTGTTTTGTAGTCACGGGACCTTGCAGTCATTGGTAGACTGTCTACCATTGACTGCAACATACAATTTTTACACAAATTGTTTTCCAGAGTAGAATAGGATTCTATTCTGTTCTACAAATAAGTCATAGGAGAAATTGGGTCGAACAACAGATCGATAATCCAAATTCCACCAGGAAATCTACAGAAAAGCGTCTGAACAGGAAGCAGTTGAAAGTGTTTCATCGTCCCAATCAAAGCCAAGATCTCATAAGTTACAAAAATTTATGAACTAAATAAATGTTCCTCTACAACATGAGAGACTGATAGACATACAAATTTGGCAAATTCAAATTATTCTAAATCTGGTTCCTCAGTTTAATAAGTTGTGGAATGTAATGAAATATTATGGGATACAGTTAGCAGCTCACAGATCCCCTCAAAATATATTACACTGTTTTATTATTATTATTTATTTTATTTGTTTGTAAAATCCATCATGGTTATAATTCCCAAACTCTGACTTGATATGTTGTAATGCCTCCATTTCCCCAATTACTGACACTCTCTCCTATTTGTAATCAGTACATTAAAAAACAAAGACATTAAAAAGTCTGTGTAAACAATAATAATTGTAAAAAAAAAAAACATTTAATTTTTGCTTAGAGGCCAGATTCCTGCCCTCTTCAATGCAACAGGAACAGAGTTTAGGGAAGCAAAACAAGAGTTACTGGAAACAAAACCGACCTCTTCTCCAGAACAATACCGGATATGCTTTTGAAAAAGTTTGAATCAGTGATCAATGATATGGCAAATTTACTTCTGCATTTTGGCTGTGCATCAAAAATAAAAATAAATAAATTAAAAAAAAAAAAAGGCATATGATGTATTTAAAAGTTTATAGTGTTAGAAAAGGATGGTAGAAATATATTTGATTAAAATAAAGGGACAAGAAAAAGAAAACTGTGCACTGTACCGCTAACAGAACTCATCCATTATATACGGCTGGGCCCTCTCCATTGCTATTACTTCTAATCAAGAGAAAGTATGGATTTACAAAAAAAAAAAAAAAAAAAAGAGAGAGAAAGAAAAAACAAACATTATTTTCCTTCATAGTTATTTTTACAGAGGTTGGCCCTGAAACAAGAAGTTTCCGTTGAAATCCGTCTTTTTGTCCATGTACTTAGCTTGCCTCGGAGGATACCAGAACTTAAATAAGGACATAAACATAATATTTTCATTGTGATGGACTGGTGATTTGATTCTCTCCAAATAACAGTTTGGATAAGCTCGCAACCTGTCATGACCCTTAATGGAACAAGCTTGCGTGGAAACAAATCAACTGGACGTTACATTACCAAGGGAAGGGATTTTGCATGTTTGCCCAAATTAAATCCGTTATCTATACCCTCTTGTGCCACGCATGGTCATGTGAGGTGGTACAACAGTCAGAAGGTACTCTGGACTGGTCACTAGTCTATCATATTCTCAGTTGATAAATATATGTGTATATATACAGTATATATATATATATTTAAAAAATACATGAACATTTATCAGCATTTGCCGAGAACACTCCGTTTTGACCCGTCGCCTCTTTTTACCGCTCTCTCCTACAAATCCCTCTTCTCTGACTGATAAAAAAGTGGTGATGCATGAGGAAAATCCCCCATCCTTGTTTATCCCTGAAGCAAGCATTATGCTAATTTGTTACACTGTGATGTCATCCATGGCTCCGTTGCCAAGGATGCCTTAAAGAGTGTTTGGGTGCAGTCTTTAGGACCGAGATAAAGTCTCGGTCCTAAATTGTAGAATTTAAACTTTACGACAATCTGCAAAAGAAATCTGAGACAATATTCCAAATTAAAGGGGGAACTCATGCAGCGCACAGCCTACTCTTATGTTTTCATCATATAGCATGAATGATTACAAGGACGTAGGAGAACTGAACTACAATCCGTGAGGTGCATGTTGGGAGGTGATTGTATCAGCACTTTTAAACAGGTTTGTGAATATTGTGCACTGCCTGTGTGATCATTTTAAGCATCAGAACCCGTTTGTATATCCAGTGGAGGTGTCGTTGAACCAATCTGTTAAACCCAACTTAGTTTTGAGATCTCACTCAGGAAATCTTGATTTCTCAACTTTAGGATATCTTTCAATGTTCTGAAAAAAAAAAGAAAAGAAGTTTGAACTCATATTAAACGTTTTCTTTCCATATGTGGCTTCAAAAAAATGGTCTTGATGGTAATTGATTTGTTGTGGAAGATACTAGATGACCCATCGGATTTGCCATGTATGGTAATGAACACCATCAATCTGAAGAAAGATGCTTTCAGGCCTGTGGAGTTCCTGGGGACTCCAGTGGCCTTCTTGCACTGCAGGGCCCGGAGCGACTGCGGGTAGACTTTTCTTGTCAGTCATTTCGACTGACAGCTTTAAAAAAAAAAAAAAACAATTCGCCGTAATGTACTTCTTACCTGTTGAACAGCTGGACAGATCCAGCATTGCAATGACAAACTACATATAAACAATGAAATTAAACACTTAACCAAATGTTTCAGGGTTTTGATGTTGATCTGGAGGCTGAATCAGGGCTCTCTGTGGCACTGGACCCTGGAACTGCAAGCGCCACTTCGGTCTGAGTTTTGAAATCGGGAAACTTTTCTCTAATTTTAGTCATCAGAAGCCCGCAAGACTCTGAACGGCGGGGTTTCCTGATCAATAATATGCATTTTTTTTTTAATTAATTTAATTAAAGGTAAGGAAGAGTCCTTTTTAATCCCTCGCAGATGAGCGAGTACAGAAAGAGCTGAACAGGACGACAAAGAATGAAAAAATGTTCTGCCAGGCCTGTGGGGGGGCATAGGGCAACTTCAACAGGAGTTTTTGATATAACAATGCCTCCTCATTTTGGAGGCGGGACCAGCGTGCAATAGGGTCACTCTTTGCAGCCCAAAAAGGCTTTAGAAGACACCAAGTAGTAGGAAATCAGGAAGACTGCAGCTTCTGTGGTTGCAGAAGGGAAATCTTAAAATTCGGAGAGTTTGAGGAGAAGGACTTTTGATTGGCCATGAGGAAGTTCTGGTAAACATTGGGAATGCTCCAGTTTGTCTCATCAGTTGACGCCTTTAGGAAGCATTTGTGGATTTGATTAGTGGATTACTTTTTCTGGAACAGTGAACACTTCTGAATCTGAATGGACCAGATTCAGCGGAGAAAGGATTGCTGGGTGCTACACCTTGGAGTCGGAGAAAATGGAAAGTGAAGTGGCAGACCAGACTGGGGGTTTTTTTTCGGGTTTTTTCCCCTTTAAACATCAGACCCGCAACAGTCAATATCCTTGCTCCAATTTTTATAAAACCCATTTAATTTAGTCACAATTCTGCCTCATTGTCACTGCTGTCAACACATAATCAAGTTCACGGTAAAACACGTTTTGGCGATCTTGTCCGACTGATGCGTTGGGTTTTTTTTGTTGTTGTCGTGCCGTGTGCCAAAGGTCACGGCAGACGTCCAGGAGAGTGCTTATTCACGACATTTATCCTTTTTACTGTCAGTTAGCCTTACTCAGGCACAATGCCATGACAGGTTATCCATGCCATTAGCAGAAGACACAGAGACGGCAGACAACAAAGACGAGGCTGTCTGAACCGGCGAGCGGGGCGGCGGCGGGGGGTAATATGTTTACGGCGGGAGGAGAAGGAGGGCGGAGGGGCTCCAGAAAATGACAGGGAGAGAATTGAGGCTCAGAACTGGGATTTGTCTTACATTTCCCTGACGCTGTCCTGAATGCCGCCTATTATTATCCTCAGAAGAAAGAATTTATTTTCTATTTGTTTGGCGGGCCTTTTTTTTATTTTTTTATTTTTTGTTGTTGTCGTTCTTCCTTTTGGGCTTGATATTTATTTATTCATTTGTGCCACCAGTGGCGCCTGAAAGGGGAGCTGTGAAGTGCATCACATTAACTGTATTGACAAACAGCTCACCAAGCGCATTGCCTCTGCCTTTGATGGGGGTTTAAGTAGGAAGCCATTGAGAGACTTATGGAGAAATGTTCCCCTGGGATCAATAGATTAGAGCCCTTACTAATCTTAGTGAGCAAGACAGCAGCTCTCATAAGGAAAAACTCCGGTGATATCGCTAACATATGCCGCGCCATCAGTCCCCGCTGCCCTCAAACCGTAATTATTTTTCACTCTAATACAGGGGCACGAACATGGAAGCACAAGTACTGCCATCCTGTTCCATGTGTCATGGTATTGCTTTTAGGCTTTAAGAAAGAGAGAAATGTTCTGATCTGCTGTGTTGTTATTGCTTTTTTTAGTTTTCAGAATAGTCCGACGTATTATTTCAGGTCGGAATCCAGTGTGTACCGGTTTTGTTTGAGTGTCACTTTAATTTAAAAAGAAGTTGTATGAAACACTTAAAAATGAAAGCGTGTGTTAAAATGCATTCCAGGCCGGCAATGCAAGGCAAGGTAAGTTTATTTGCATAGTATCTCGCTGCAAAAAACACAAAATCTTGCCATGTATTTTTGGTCTAGTTTTTAGTGCAAATGTTTTTATTTCAAGCGTTTTAACTTACATGTAATGTTTCAGTAAGATATAGCAGCTCCATTAATATTGATGAAAAAGAACTAGCTTTTTTCACTTATTGGAAAAAAAGTACTATAGTACTTTTATTTTTTTCATAAATCAATACTAAGGAATTGATGAAATATTACTGCACGATATGTGAAAACTCTCTTATGTACAATTGTTCACATCACATAGGTAGAATCACTTAAAGTAAGTCAGAGGACCTGCAACATGCTCACAAAAAAAGTTTTTCATTTGTTAGCAGTCTAACATTTTGGATGAATATTTTTCTCGTCTGTCTTACAGAAACAAAATATGAAACAACCAGCGTGGATTTTTTTAATTATTATTATAATTATTTTTATTTGGCTATCAGTACTGGCTTACAGGAAAAAAAAAAAAAAAACTCAAGCAAATGAGGCTTTTTTTTTTTTTTTCTTGGGATCATATGAGTTTTTCTTTATACCCATTTAGTCCACAAGCGGTTTCCTGAATGAGGCGCCCAGAGTGCGACAGATCCAAGGTGAGTCGTCCAAGACCAAGTTTCAATTAGACTTCTCTGTGGGCACTGATCCTCTGCACCATTAATCAATTCATTTCAATTAAAGCCATCCAAGAAATGATTAAATAATTACCTGCAGGCTCAGGGAGTCATATATCCTTATTATGGGAGCCCATTGGTCATCAGCTTGAGAATGTCTGACCAGCGCCAGATGCGGCACAGCAAATGAGGAAGCTGGAAGACGAAGACGGCGAGTAGGAAGGCAACATTTAATCACCTGTGTTCTGTCGAGCTGAAATGGAAATGGAAGATAGCGCCAGAGAAAAGTCCTCTGTCTGTAAATCTGAAATTTGTGTTTTTATCTCTGTGTGCTGTACAGGTCCACCGTGGCCAACTGAGGCAGGATGACAAGGTCAGAAGGCGAACATGGATCAGTGGACATCAAGGGGTGGCACAGGAAATGTCATGGATGTCTGGCTGCGCAAATACAAGGTCCTGTTCCTGTCACCATGCAGATGTTTGGTTCTGTGGGGAAGAATCAATGCAGATGATGAAAGGCAGAAGAGAAAGGGCATGTCCCCATGTTAAATCCACCCATATGTCCCCATGTTAAATCCACCCATATGTCCCATGTTAAATCCACCCATATGTCCCATGTTAAATCCACCTATATGTTCCATATTAAGCTTGAAAACTGCCACTCCAAGGAGGGGCTTTGTCCTCAAAGGTGGAGCTAAGTCCACCCAGGCGTTTTTTTTTTGTTGTTGTTTTTTTTTTATAGCTCAATGGTTGCCATGCATGTTTGAGACTTCTCAAACATGCATGCATGCATGAAAGAATCAAGGTAACACTCCACGTAGGTTTTTGATGCGAGAATAACATTGTAACATGATGTAAAACTCTAAAAAGTCAATTTTACACAATGCTGCCCCTTTTTGAAAGAAGACTCAAAGACATAAAGAAAGGAGGGACAAAAATATGACTTTCTTTATGAAGTCGACATTGTGTTACTTTTTAATGGCCGTGGGGACTGATTCTCAAAAGAGGCCATTGCTCTGGACTTAATCAGTTCACGCAGACTTTTTTTTTATGACAAAAACACACATAAAACCCCCTCACGCAGCATGTACAGTGAGGCCAGTTGGGTTAAATAGCTGTCATTATCCGGCTGCGTGGCAGTAGAATGGAGGTGACCCCAGACGGCTCTCTATCTTCCGGCCCCGCTGCTGCACATTAATGGTTAATTGATGTCACAGGGGATTGCTGATCAAAGGCTTTCTAACCACCGCCCCCTTCGTCAGGCACGCTCCGCTGCCGTTCTATTAGCAAGACGCGCACGTCAGACGGAGGCCGGGTGGGTGGAAGCTCCCGTCCTCAGTTCTAACTCAGACACCCCGTGCCGCCACATGCAGGCACACCTTCTTCCCATGCGATAATTATCACGCCCCAAACACACAAATATGCGCAGGCACACACGGCGAATCCCATATCTTGAGCCGCAACCATATCTGCAGCTTAAAGCGCCGCCGCTGTTCTGACAGCCATCAGCAGAAATGGAGGCAAATCTTATTTACCTCGCTAGGTTTTCAATTTTTTTTTTTCACCCTCCTCAGCTCGCCCTCTCTGTCTCCCCCCCAATTCCATATTAATGACATTTTCATGGTTTCTCTCCTCACTGCTGTCCGCTCACCCAAACTTCCTCTCAGCAATCATGCTAATTTAGCGAGCGAGTGGCTTTTAGGTGCCCAGCTATGATGGCTGCTGTCACTAAAGATCAGAGACCTTTTTTTTAATAAAAAAGAAAAGAATTGAAATGCTGGAGATTTGTCTTGGTTTGTCTGTCCATCAAAAGGAACCGATTCTCCTACTTAGGAGTTATATTATGTGAAAAATATTTTATGCAAATTCCATTTTTTTTTTGTTGTTTGTTTGGTTTTTTCCCCCCCTTTTTAGCTTCCTTCTTCATTTACTGGCTGGAGAATTTTAAGTGAATGAACACTGATGTTGAGTCCTGAACTTTACATCTCAAACTGTTCTTATTATTGATATGATTTTTCTTATTTTATTGATTGGGCTGCAGGAGATGGTGAATTTCTTTCAAAAACGAGGTTTTGCTAAAACCTTAGAAGTTATGAATATCTTACCCGCAGTGGATTTATCTTCACTTTGATGAAACTTTAGCTTAAAATGGAGTGACTAAAAATAATTTTTAAAAAATAGTTGTTTTTGTATTTTTTTTTTTTGTATTAACTTAGTTTCACTTTAGAAACAAACAATTAATTTTGCAGCAAGATTTTGAAATTAGTTGGTCATTGTTACAATAGAAGCATTCTATAGTTTATCCACTGCAAACAATGAACTTCTTCAAAGACTTACAGAATAGTCAGTATGTTTGCACACTCTTATGATATTTTTGATGCATGTGTTATTGTGCTAGTTTTTTTTGTCCATTTCTGGTATTTTCTTCAGTCATATAAATATAGTTTTCTTAGTTTTGCCGTGGCTTTTGGAACCTGTTCCAAGCCGGCGCTACTGAAAGTCGAAACAACTTCAGTCCAGAAATCTGTTGTCAGCACACTTCATCATGACTCATCTAACTTGTGTTAAAAGCAGCAACTGAGGTGCAACAGTTGATGTAATACGTGACCTCTGATGTGTGTTTCTGCTCCTCATTGCGGCTGTCCATTAATAATAATCAGACCTGTTATTATTCACTTTGTAATCATCCAAACTAGCACATTTGCTCCTTTATTTCTTAAGTATGACTCCTTGATCCTGGACCCTGGCATTATGCCTGTGTGGCTACATCAAGTCCTTCATCCTTGTGTCATTCAGTGCTTCTGTCTGCACCTTATACTCCATTTCCTTGAGCAATTAGACAGAACTATACCTTTACTTGCCTGGTAACAGAAGTTTATTTTAGACAGATGTGGACAGTCCCGTCTAATATTTGCATTGGAGTGACTACTTGGGCTAACCACCTATCCAAACAGTGCAGTCTTGTGGTGACGGATGTCATTTTTTGACATATTTCTGAAATAAAAACCCCACAAGTCTCAAGAGTGTATGCAGTTCCAGCCGCTCTGTGGCATACTGTGTGAGGCTTATTATGTCATTTTTAGCTTAAGTTGTGAATATTTGCACAACTGACGGGTACTGACGCAAACTACAGCGGAATAGCTGACAGAATGTGTTTTTTTTATTCATGTTTGGAACACAACACTGTGTTAAAGTGTCAGAAAAGGATAGCAGCTAGTGTTGAGCAGTGGCGGTTTCTGAAATGGGCAGTTGCCCAGGGCGGCATTAGAAAGGGGATGAGCCACCCATGAACTACGAAATGGGCTATGACGCAAAGTCAAATTTTCTTTAAATTGTTTTTGATTTGTACAACACTTTCATGACACCTGAAGGTAACATTGCTACTTAAGACGGCACTATGTGCCTGGAAAATGCCTTTTAAAATCAAAAACAACTGGAACGCACTTGAGTTATGAATTGAATACGCAACACAGGAACTGAAGGTGTTACAAACACGGAAATTAAAAGAAGAAACATCAAATCTCAGAACTCTTTTTTCTTTCTCATTTATATACATGAATCCGAGGTCGCTTTGAAATATCTGTCTTTACTCAGCAACCTTTCCAAGAAGAAGAAAACAAAACATATGACCCAAACATTCGGTGTGCTCGTGGCACAGAAACAGTCAGAGACATTATTCAACTCGTTGGTAGTTTTTTATGCACTGATATCATGTTTACGCATTCAGTTTTCATGTGCACACCTGCTTTTCATGTGTGCAGGCTTTGAAACTAATTAACCCCCCCGCCCTTCCTGGAAAAAAAAGAAAAAAAAAAGAAAGAAAGAAAAACACCCAATGGAAACTAGTGGAAGCGCACTCCTTCAACTGTGCTGGGAAGCTGTTATATTGTGAGTTTGGCGGGCCGCCTGGAATAATTAGTGTTGCCCTGGGTCTGAGTCTGTGTTTGCTGGGCTCACTGAATATTCCCTCTTACGCTCTTTGGCTGCCAATTAGCTCACACGCACAAACCGTCTTTCACGCGCTGCAAGCAGTGGTTTGACGTGTTTTATAGAGAATAAATCAAATTGTTTTGCGCGTCTCTCGCGTTTAGATTTCGATGGGTTTCCAGAGGTTTCAGCATCGAGGGCTTAAATTGGCCTGACAACACCTACCAAAAAGTCTTTTAGCACGTCTAGAGAAAACACACTCGTTGTGTTGAGGAATGAGCGCCGGAGAACGCGCACCGCTGTTTGTGTTAGACAAACCCAGAGAAAAAAAAAAAAAAAAAAGCCTACGATACGTCAGGAGAATAAAAGGCATCCAACATGCGGGCGCGACTGAGGCCTTGCAGAGCCGGTTATGCATCACAAAGGAAACTAGATAAACGCATCATCCTCATCGCTCTCGCGCAGCAATTTCCCAGTAGTGGGTCTTCTTGATGAAGTGCCAGATCCCCTCCCTGTTATTCTCCTCGTGCCAGCCAGGTGTCCACATGCATGACTGTATTCATCAGTCAGGTGGCTGCGGCCTGGCTTTCTTTCCTCCTTCCTTCCCATCCTGCCTGCCGTCCCCAGCTGTGAGCGAGACTCTGCTGATTTATCGCTTCGGCTTTACCAGTCGCCGTTGCCGATCGCCAAAATGAAACCGCCATAAGAGGCATTGATTAAACAGATTGTTCTTTTGCGAGGCGTGCCGCACGTATATGTTTCGAAGTTTGTATACATGGTGTGATTAATGCGACACCTGGGTAAACCCTGGCCTGTAATCGACAGGTATGATGGCAGATGGAAAAAATTGAGAGAGGTATGCAGGATTCCAGAGGATGAAAAATAATTACAGTCATCAGAACGAGGCCTGGAGTTGTTGGCGCGTGAGCGTGAGGCTTCTCTCCCTCCGACACCTGCGTGAGCCTCGCAGTTGCGCCACTTCTTTTGTGCGGACGCGAAAGTGGCTAACGGCAAGGCGGAACATTCGCCTGGGCTCTTCCTGTTTTTGTTCGTCATATCCAAATCCACGCGGCCTACCTGTAATTACACTAAATCCCACATAACTGCAGACTCGAGCGCGAGGAAGCGGTGTTGAGAAACATCCGATCTCTCCTCCACCCCGCGGTGTCTAAATCCTGGAAGCCTTGCGCAACTTCTTCCCCTCCAACATCAACAGTAACTGGGCGTGTGACGATACAACCTGATGGTGGGTTGAAGGGAACAAAGAAAACAGTGATTCGGCTTCTTACATCTTCACAACATTTGACCTGTTTTGGTGATCCTCACAAACTTTTTTGTCAGGTTTTGTTCTTGTCTTGTTAGGCCCATTCCCTATCGTTAACTTTCTTCTGGCGAAGCCGCGGTATTGGGGATTTGGGTGCATGCGTCAGCCCATTTTGAGGCTTACTTTTCTCTTGACTGATACCTTTGTGCACCGAAATCCTCTTGATCTTTTGTAACGTCTCTGCAAACCAGGCATTCAACTAAAAACAAACAACGAAAAAAAAAAAAACATGTGGATTAGTCCACATGTTTCCGGATATGCACTTGCTGAAGGGCAAAATGACAATTCTGTTGTTCGCCGTCCATAATCACACTGTTGCGGTAGAACAATAAAAAAAGAAAAAAAAAAAACTTAAACCTGGAGATGTAGGTATAATTAATGGTGCTGTGCGCCTCGCATTCAAAGGAGAAAAAAAAAAGAAAAAAGAAAACTCAGGAAACCATTGAATAACAACGCAAAACAACCTGTGCTCTTTTTTTCTCCCTCTGTGTGTCGGCTACACTTGCTGCCATAGCAACTGACAACAACATCACAAATGCATTAGGATTCAGCACCAAAAAAACGTAAACATTTCCCGCACAAATAACAGAGCATTGACTCCATTATAGTTTTATGCTTTCCGGCTTGATGTTTATTTTACAATTAATAATGCAATTATTTATAAGTGATTCTTGTGGTATATTAGCTACTGTTGTAGAGCTAATATATCATAGCGGTGGTTTATTAGCTAATTCAAACACGTGCTCTACTGACAGAGTTGGTGTGCAAGTTCCCAAAACACACACAATCCCACAGCACATCTATAGGTTAAGGTTATCAAAGTCAAGCTGGCCTAGCGACCTGTTTGTCCTGGCCTTGTTATCTAGTTATCTAGCAGGAAGCTAGGAGACATCTTACTAACCTTAGCATGCTTTTTACCGCTTCCCTATATACCCTATTACAATGCTGCAATTTAAATGATTTTAAAGCAAAGGATTTTAAAAAAATATTTATTGATAGACACAGATAACCCAAATGGTAACTCTACTTCCTCTTTTAATTCAAATAAAAGACTCAACCATACATAAAAGTGCACCAGACGAAGCCTTACCGTGAAGTCAGCTGAAAAAAACAAAAAACGGATAGCATTTAATGGGATGGACAAGACACTGGGTTACCTTGCTTTACAAAATCTCAAAACGTTCCCACTAATAAACCCGCGAGTCCTCAAAAACATGCACCAAATCGTTTTTCGCTTGGCGGCTTCTTGCTAAGCCATCAAGGACTGAGTTAATGAAAATGCCTGGATGAAGGGGCTCTCTGATGAGCAACCTTGGACTCCTTCTCACAGCACTTCAAAAGCGAGGAATTAATAGATTTAGCTGGTCAGCAGAGGACCACTGACTGCAAATGTCACATGGAGCTAATAATTTGCTCCAGAATGATATCTAATGAAACAATGAGTCGTTGCATAACCTTTGCACCTGGACTTTTTTGGGTTTTTTTTTTTTTTTTTATTCCACTCTTTTCTAGACAATCACGGCTGGGTAATTTTGCGGATCGTGTCAACGACAGAAAGGTTCTCGGCACTTTCTGATGAACGACGGGAGCAAACCGCCAAGCAGCAGATCCTTGCAGAGTCTTCGCCGTGGCAAAAGAAATTTTTTCACACCCTCGCATTTTGCGACGCGCTGCCCGGAGCTTTGCTGCGAACGCTCTGTCGATCGTAAATTTTAGTTTGGGTGGTTTGTGGCGAGATGGATATGGACAGTAAATCTCTGGCTTTATTGTTGCTGCGGGAAAGCCACAGTTCATTCACTTAGTTTCTTGTGAAAATACATGTGGCAGATCAGTTCTTTCCCCGGTTTAAACTCTCTTTCATTTCGTAATTAATTGAGTGAGTTTGGGAACTTTATAGTGAGAGACGCATGCATACAAATGAGACACGTGGTGAGGATAAATGGTTCCTCTGGGCCATTTTACACTTAGTAGGCAGAGTGGGAAATTTCTTCTCTGTTTTTTTTTTTCTCTTTTTTTTTCTGTTTGTGCCACACAGAATGTCACCAGGATATAGCGAAATCAACAAAGTACCATTTAACTGGGACTGTCTTATTTTGCAAATAAAAATAGACTATTTAGTGTTATATTTTCAAAATATATATTTTTTACGCAAAAAAAGCGAAAGTAAAATTGAACATGTAAGTAGAATTTTCACACGATGTTAGTTCAGAAGAGTGCAAAAGATACAGAAACTCACAATTTTTGTCCGGTCAGCATTGGAAAGAGGAGGAGCTTCTTAAAGGGACAAAAACCCAATTTCAAGGCGTTCATTTTACAAAGTCAAATTCCTTAGGTGATTTTGGATCTAAAATTGAATTCTGACATATTCAGATTGATAAAACCTGAAGTTAGTAAATCTATACAGTTTAAGATGAATTAAAACTTTCTAGAATATTCATACTTTTCTGCCATCAAGACCGTCTTAGATTTAGACTAGCATAAATCTTTGAATGAATTGTTGGAAACTTACTGCATATTCATGGCAGCATCAAGCATTAAGGTTACTTTGGGAACTCAGAGTGACCCCCAACAAAAATCACAGTTAAAAAAAATTTAAAAACTTTCCACAAAAGTTGGTGTCGACCAAATTGCTGACATAAACCTGATAGCTTTCCTTGCCCTACGAAACTGCTACCTACTGGAACACTCAGACGTTGAGATTTCTTCCATTTGCATCCAGTCATGCACGTATGCAGTCATCATTAGTGTTCAATGTCTTCTTATCTGTTGAATCGCTTACATGCATTAAGTCAAGGGCAGCTCATTTAGAAAATGAATAAATCATTGAGCGGGTGCATTAGTAATATGGAGATGAAGAACAGCTGAAATATTAAAACATGGAATGTGCTTTTTTTTCTCTTTCTTGCAGCCCACGGTACGAGCCCTTGTACCAGGATGTCTGCTTTTCGCCTGGTTTAATTAGACATGATATCTTAATTTGTACACAGATGTGCAGCAAAGTAATTATACTGTATTTTCCAAAGACTAAGCAGAATGTAGTGAAATCCCTCTTCCCTGTATGTTTATTGGTAGAGTTTAAAAAAAAAGAATAAAAAAGACAGGAAGAAAGCTCATTTAAAGACAGTGGAAGGCTGTCTTCTTTGAGTAAGACTTCTTGTCCGGCCTCTTGGGACGGGCTCGCTGCAATTTATCACAGTCACTAATTATCCATGTTATAAGCCACACTCTTCCAGGAAAAGGAAAAGGAAACATGGAGAGAGAGAGACAGAGAGAGAAAGAGAGAGAAAACATGGAATCACAACAATGAAATCACGGCTGACACCAGCAAAAGGAATGAAAGCGCAGAATCTTTTAATTGTGTGCTGCTCACTGATTGGAAAACTACAGGGAAATACGGATCTGCGCAGTAAAGTTGGTATCTCGCCTCATAAAAAAACACAGCCTCTTATTCTACGCTTCACTTCGTTCAAAGCATCTGGGATCTCGTCTGTTGAGAAACGATTGCTTCCTCGAAGCGTTGGACTCAATTGAAATTTTACCCGTCCGCTAATGTTTGGCCATGGCGTACATAATGCGCACGTTCGATGCTATGAAGCTTACCGGAAATTGCCTGCATCGTAAACAGCCGTCTTCCACGGCGGAGGCGGACGTGCCGAGCCGAACGAGGAGGCTGTTGACGTTAATTCAGCAGGCGTGGCGAACACAAACCGAACGACTGTCACTGCTAAAACTACACACGGACTACAATTCTTAAAACTGCGCCGAAAGTCGCCGCCGTTTCTCACAACTTCTCTTTCTGTTCGCTGATTGGCTCAGTAGAAATTCTACGGAAGAGAACGCGGTTAAAAAAAAAATAAAAAAATTGTAGGATGAGAATAAAATTTTATTCAGACCAAGTAATTCTAAAAAGGTTGCTAATTTAGAAATGATTTTGATCACTCAAAGGGTAAAGAAAGACAGGATACATAAACAGATGGTAAACTACACTATTTAACAAAATAAGACACTTTCCTAACTTCTAAGATTCTTTCAATAATGCCTTTCAATGTTTTTTCTTTTCTCCTTCCTTCATTAAGCTGCAGCACATCCACATTATTCTAAGTCAGCGGCTCCATCGAAAACCTATCTCGCAAAGAGATCAACAGTAGAGCTAATTACGCTAATAGGCTCTGGCAAAATGTTTGATACCAAACTACTAGCTGTAATTTAAGAGCTCATGGGAGACGACACATATTCATTCGGGCACTCCTTTTCTTTTTCTTTTATCTTTTACAACATGCTCTCTCTGTAAGAGAACACAGAATGAAGACTTGACTCTTAATTTGTAGTGACGTTTTAACATTTAAGACAGATAGTGTCGACTCTGCGTGTCTTAATATTTCCACATTGAGAAATCGGACCTTTAATTTTTCCAAAAGATATAAAAATTTTTTTTTTTTTTTTAAATAGAAAAAAATGTTCTGTCTGCAAATGGAAGTGACACACTTTATGTCTTTAATGTTTTACTTATTTGAAACGGATTGTGCACCACATCACCTTAGGCTGGAATATAGCGTTCCCTTTACAGCTTCGCAGCAAAAGCCGGTTCCACAAAGCGGACTCAGGGTGGACACTAATGCTCTAATCACTCGTTTCAAATTTGTATTTGTGCACATTTTGATAACCATGCGACATTTTGCTCCCACTTCTCAAGTTTGTGTTCCATTTTTGTTGATCTTTTGCATTAAAATCGCAATGGAATCCATTGGAGTGTGTGTTTTTAATAACAAATGGGATTGGATACTTTTCCAAGATCATGTAAGAAACCTAAAATATTGTTTTAAACAACAGAACAAAACTTCCTAACAGCTGAACTTTGGTGTCAAAGCCAGACACGTCCTGTTCGCTGTAGACTTCAGGCAGAACTAAATAGATGATGAAAAAAAAAGGGGGCTTAAAACAACCTGATGGAGAGTTATTAGGCAGCAAAACCTGAAAAGTCACTTTTAATGTAAAGAAAGACAAAAAATAAAGTAATTCTGGGGCCAGTAAGGATGTGGTTAATAAGACCAACTGGGACACATAAATGTAATTGAAATAAAAACCAGCTGTTTTTTTTTGTTTCCTCGGTTTCCTCTCGCATAGTTTGTCAAAGAAAAAAAGAAACTATCCCAAACTGAAGCCAGCACTTTTACAGTTGGTCCTAAATCAATTGGTATTTTGGGATTTTAGGACGGAGTTAATCACTCCTTTGGGAAAAATGTATTAACTAAAGGCAACTTTTAAAGCTTATGAATTAATAAACGATTTCAGTTTTAAAAACACTATTGATTGAAGCTAATCTAGTTTGTTTAGCTGCTGGTGGCAAAAGACGAAACTTCCCTTCTGCGAAAGGAATGATTTGTCACTCTGGATGTCAGCTGCTCTGGTCTCTGACCTTTCTCTTTCCACACAACGGCATAACAAAGGAGCGTTGACTCGAGGAGCTCTTTTCACCAGAGCCTCCAGCCAGCGGTTTGCCAGAGGTGACTGGAACTGCTCAGCCGTGTGGTCGAGAGCCTGCCGAGAGCTTTTCACACCAGTGTTTAATGAGCTGCGTTCAGGTCCACTCCACATTCATCTCACTCCATTATTGGCTCCAAAAAGCTTTTTAAAAGTCGTTTGAGCACTCAGCCTGTTTAACTAATAGCCTATTCATGACAGCGCCAACAGTCCTTCTCAAACAGAGCCAGCTAATTTGTGATTTACGACCAAACAATGAAAAACAGTTTTAAAAAGGCATCTTGGCCCGTCCAGTTTGGTGCTGTGACTTCATCAGCTTGAGCTTGAATACCGAAATCTATCGGTCGCAAGAGTTTGTTTGGAGCTGAAAATGTTCCGATCTCAAAACATTTGAAGGAGCAACACTGGATTGGCTTCGTTCCTATTTGAGTGACTTCGGTCCCTCTTTCTTGTGGGACTCCACAAGGCTCCGTTCTCGGCCCTCTTCTCTTTCCTTTGGACTGGATCTTTAGAAAACATGGAGATTCTTGTCTCTGCCGCGCAGATGACCGCAAAAACCACCTTTCACATCTTCTGCTTGTTCAAAATGCTTCCACTTTCTGTGCACTTCGGACTCTCTTTCTTGTGGGATTCCACAGGGCTCAGTTCTTGGTCCTCTTCTTTTTTTTTCTTTTTGTCTGCTTTCTCTGCTTCATAGCTGACAAATTTACCTTTCCCGTCTTCAGTTTGTTTAAAATGCCACTGCTTTTAACAGGTGCACACAGACATGAACACATCTTACCTCCTCTGTCCTCCCTTCATTGGCTTCGTATTCACAAGGGAATTCATTTCAAAGTCCTTATTATGAACCTTTATTTAATAAGGATTGAAGAAACTTCTTGATTAGAAATCTCTTTGATAACATGCGTCTAGGCATGTTATGTTGTCTTGTAAGTGCCCAGATGGTCTTCCTCCTCCATACCACTTAGATTTGCATCCGTCATATCTTCCTTTGTGGGCTTTTAGCTCAGCTGACCAGCTGCTTTTAGTTGTCCTAAAAACTAGGCGGAAATTGAGAGGAGATGGAGATTTTTTTTTCTTTCTTATGGCTCATAGACTTCGGAATTTGTTGCCTTTGAATATTAGACAGGCATCTCTACTTCCTGTTCTTAAGTCTTGCTTAATTTTTTTAAAATTTTTTTCTCAATAGAGTTTGGCCCAGTGTGAGTTGATGTGTTCTTTTTTTTTTTTTACTATCTTTTAATGTCCTTTACTAATAAATTGGAGTTGGATTTACTGAGAGTCCAACCCGAAATGGACTTTCTGAATAAGGCGTGTGAAAACATCGGCTCTCTGATGTCTGAACCCCTCAGTGTGAGGTTGGTCCGCAGTGGCGTGATGAGGAAATATATTGTAATAATTTTTTTTTTTTTTTTAAAAAAGAGCCGTGCACTCACCCTGGAGTCCTGTGCTGACACCGCAGGGAAATGAGAACACCTTATGATTGAGGTTTTTCAATCATGGAAGTTTTCTCTTCCGTTTGTTTCATTTGCAACCGATTTAGTTGCTTTTCTTTCAACCAATCCAAAGATATGCATCACTCTTATCTATACTATTCTCGTGCTTCCTGCCTAAAAAAAAGAAAAAAATTATTTTATTAGCAAATGTATCTCTGCTCTGACGGTGACTTCAGTTTTACACAGATTTTTATCATTAATTAAACACAGAATCAAAAGTCGATTAATCCATTTTGAAGAACAGATGGGATTAGAATAAGAAAAACCTTTAATAGGATAAAATAGGAGAAATCAATGCTTTGGTCAAATGTTGGCTCTATGTCACTTATTTTTCCATAAATCTGTGTTGACATTGATTTGTCAGAGGGTTTTTAATGACCTTAGATCCCAAACAAAAGCACAGAGACACAAAAGTACCCCAAAAATAAATATTCAACAAGACCACTATAACTTTAACTTAAATTTGTGTATAAAGATTTCCTTATAAATCACTTTGCCTGGAAGGATTCTTTTCTCAGACAAGCAAGAAAAATAAAGGTGCCATCTTCTTCTAAAGACCCACCTTTCAAAGTTTTATTGCAATCACAGAGAATGACTTTTTTCCAGTTTTACATAGATTCTTCTGCATATTCTATCGCTTTTAATAACAGAGTGTTTATTCAGCTGTTTCCATAACAAACATGTACTTATCTTTGTCTATATTCTGCTAATGTTGAAAAAACCCAATTTAATTAACTAAGAAACACTATTAAACTCACATATGAATAAGCTTCTTCACTCGATCAGCCATTAAAAAACATTCCATCTTCCTGCCACTTCCTGTCGTCTTCTTTGTGGTTTGCGGCAGTGGCAACGTCCGCCTTTCGATCGTGTGACTCGTGTTGATGGAAAAAGAAAAAAAAAAACACTTCCATTGCATATATTTGCAAAATAAACCAATTTTGAAAGATCACTTTGTCCTAGCGCCAAAAACGGATTTTATTTATTTCTTTCTTTTAAATTACAGTGTTTCTATTGAGCAAATTTATTTTCGTAATTTGTAAAATGGCATGTTTATTAGGATATCACGGACATTAAATAGTTCCGTCCAACTCGTTTCAGTTGCAGAATGTGGTTGGAAAAGAAATGCCTTGAAAGACAGAAAGTCCTTCTGAGTAAAACATACATCTCTGAAACATGACATCATGTGGCGAAATTGTTGTCATTCCCGTCACTTGACTGAAGGAGGAACACAATGCAACACATCCGCCGCTTACTCGAGCCAACAGGACCTGCTCGTCATGACTTATTCACATTGTTTAGTCTGGCTGGTCCCCAAAGAGGCCCGGCGGGGGCAACGGAGGAGGGAGAGGAGGAGAAGCCGGCTGAACGCGCACAACAGGGCCGCTGGAACACACACCAGGCATTTTACATATTTATAGAGTCAGAGGTGTTGCCGAGTTGTTTGCGCTGCCCCCAAGGGTCGAGCTACAATAAGATCACCGCGTCTAATGTTACCTCGCCGCTACAGACACGAGCAGATTGTGTCCTTGTTACTCTCTCGATGAAAACAAAAACACCTCGGCCGGGGATCACAGGGAATTCTTTACGGGAAGTTTATTTATTTATTTTTTTCTGGACAAGTGCGCTGAGCTCATAACTATTCATTTGCACACTCTTGACTGTAAGATTTCAGAAACGAAAAAAGGAAAAGAAAAAGACAAAGACTTCTCCTAGCCAAAATCTCAATGTTGCTGTATCACATTTAAAAGCGACGCGTCCGTTCTGCATGTGTTCTGCACGCCGTGCCGGCCCGGATTCATAGGGTTTCTGGTGAGCAGATGACTGATTCCGAAAGAAGCGGAAGAACACAAGGAAATTGACTCGTTCGTTCTGCAATGATTAAGAGCATATTTTTTCCTGAGGTTGATTTTGAGGAGGTCGGGCTGCGGAAATGAGATCAAAATTGAATACTTTAGCAAGAAGAATTTATGTGTTTGGGGGATCTCGAAGTCTCCTGGATTCATCTGATCGGCATCCAAAAAAAAAAAAAAAAAAAAGATGGATTCCATCATAGGGTAATTATTGACATAATTTAAGTTGGGCTGCATGAATCCATAGGGCTCAACGGCTTTACTTAAAAGGAGAGTCTGATCGTCTCTGTGGAGAGTTTTTAAAGACTTTAAAGGGACAGTTTTATGTAAAGCTTTACATTATTTTAAAATGTCTTCCCCTCATCAAAAACATACCTGGAGTGTTGCTTCCACTCTTCCATGCATGTCTCAGAAATCCTTTAATCTCCAGGGGCAACCATTTGGCAGCGCAGAACGCCTGGGTGGACCTAGCTCCGCCTTCGAGGACGATGCTCCTCCTTGGAGGCGGAGTTCCAGAAGGAGCAAACGTTTCATAAAGAGCCGAGCCCAAATTCAAGGCGTTAAATTAGAAAGTAAAATTTATTTTAAGTCAAATTTGATATATGCAGCATTTTATAACAACTGAAGGTAACATGATTAGTTGATTGCGCTATAAATTGCCTGCAGATGCCTGGAAAACACACAGTACTGCCCCTTTAAAACAAAAACACAGTGCTGCAAGGTTCTGAGAAACTATGCTGGAAAAGAGCATTTTATGTTGCTTTTTTTTTCTTTTTTTATTGCAAACTCACTACAAATGATTATACCAAGACATTTTCTTCGCAAGAACATAAATTGAAAGCAAAGTGAACAGGCCTGCTACCGTCGGAGCATAATCGCACTAAACCCTTTTTCTGAAAGATGAAACTACAACCAGATCTTCCAGGCGTACGGCCGTTCAGATCATATTTCCTAATTATCCCGACATACTCCAGACTGCACAGCGCTAACCAGCAGCCGAGAATATTCAGGGGATGAAACAAGAGGGGGAGGGGGAAAAAAAGAGACTGCGGTGGGTAAAGGCTCATCTTCTCTACCGAAGGTTTGCCTTTCAGAGGTTATTGCCTTTAGTGAGCCATTCCTCACTGTGAGCAAAGGCAAGCGCCGCATTATCAAGAATCCGCTGCACCACGCGGAGCGCGATGGGCTCCTCCTCTCTGTGGAGAGCCCCTGGTGGAAACGACACCAAATTAAAAAAAAAAAGAAAGAAAACATTCTCGTTCAGTATGTGACAAAAAAAAAGAAAGTGAGGCTACCTTGCCACCTGCAGCGTCTGGCACCTCTCTTTTCTCTGCCAATTAAAGGGCCGGGAGGTGGAATAGCCGGGCCTCCGGGCCCCGAGTTTGCATAATAACATTTGCACATAACGAGACCATCTGTTTTGAAAGCTTTTAATTATTTGAGTGTTACTTTAATGTGGTAGCGCTGCAAGTTTTGATTTCGCCTCGCCACTGATTTCCGTCGGGCGGGGGCAAAGCTGCGGGCAAAAGAATACGGAAGTGAGCAAGAATCCGCATGAAATACAGCCAACGCGTCATTTCGTTATAAGCGGCGCGTTTGCTTGGAACCGAATGACAGTTTGACACATATTCCTAATAAGACAGTGACCTGACTACTTTTATGTAAATTGTGTTTGTCAGTGTCGGCTCAGAGCAAATGACATCAAGTCGCGATAATAGATTCTTTTTAATTGGCTTCGGCAAAATGTGTTTGGAATAAAAGCTCGCTTTTTACACAAATTACACATTTTCAGTTTAACCGGAGTGCGTGAGGAAAATAATTGCTGGCAGTGCTAGGGTTTGACAGGGTGAGTCTGGCGTCCAAAGATCCAAAAGAAAGTGTAAAATAGTCGAGGGGTAAGAGGTAAATACAAAAAGTATGTGGTCATGAAATGGCACATAGCTCACGAGACAAAACAAGATCTTCACAACGATTTTTGCTGGTTCCATATAGTTGGAGGATTATGGCGCTGCGTGTTTTGTTAATGACTTATCGCATGAACAAACTTATTCTCATGCGGTTTTAATTGCATTTCTTGTTTAACGGAAACACCACATTCGAAAAACCGTGTTTTTTTTGTTTTTTTAAGCATTAGCGGAATATCGACAAAGTCTTGCACACATTTGTAGTGGAAACACAGCTATTGAGTACTCGGCTACCCACAAGCGCTGCCTCTCAAAAGCCAAAGAGTCGACTGCTTAATGAATCGGCTGCGCAGCGGAATACTGACGTAGAAGGGAGAGAGAGAGGCAGGGAAACAAAGATAACCCCCTCTTGTCATAACACATTAACCAAAAGTGCCTGCCACGATGGTTGATTCGTAGCAATAATCAATAAATGGACAAGAATCAATACTTTGATGTTTTAAAGGGAAGTTTTATGCGAGTTTAAATCCTTATGCAGTGCTAATGTTAGCTTGGACAAACAAGAAGCGCCGAGTGGAGACTTGATTTTTGCTTTATGTATTTCGTTTTCCATCTTTAGCTGTTCCTTTTGGTAACATCTCCAGCTTTGAAAATAAGGGTTACTTTCCTGTTTTGTTTTTTTTTCAGACAGGATAACTTAGTTTCTAAGTTGTACACCTGAGGGAACCGACCTTTCTCTGTGTGCAATGGCAGTCGATCTGCTGTTACCCGGATGGCTCCAACTGATCATCTAGTTTTAAATGTTTGCCTCAATTTTCCCTCAAAAACAGTTTTGGTAACTGAGGTATTTGGTGGCAAAGCAAATACATATATTGTATTTCACCAAGTAAGTACCATTTTTGAATGGAGATATCAAGATGATAACAACAAAAATGTAGCAATAGCAACAAGAATTAATCAAAGACATGGCCAGTTGATCAGTTACAAAATCAGATTGTGTGGTTAGTGACTTTTTAAAAAAAAAAAAAAGACTTGTATCATAGAGTTCCCTCGTTTATCCACGATGCCACACTCCGCCAAGCTATGATAAGGCATCTGCTTTGACCTCGCCCGGCAGGGCCGTGTTTACGACCAGCCGGCACGCCACTGTGTCACGGGGGGCGATGGTTCTCCACAAATGAGAAATTAGGCATGACAGTGTGATCCCTTCCACAGGGCCTCTGTAGCAGAGGACGGCCTCTCATCAGAGGGCCCCGCTTCCCTTGCACGTACCAGAACCTGCCAGGCGCCGTCTAAAGTGTGCCTTCCGGGGTCCCGCAACAGATGGCGGACGTGTGGGACATCTTGAGCCCTGAATCGTTTCCCTGCCTTTTCAGCGCGCTTGGACCGGTGCTGATGCTTTTTCTCAGTGATGAGCGGAGTGATTTTTAAACGAATGGTATGTAAATGAGGTTAGAGAAATTTGCATCTCAGGGCTCTTGAGCTGCGTCCCGCACTGCCGCTAATGGTAAACATATTGATGCCCCTGAAGATCCAGTCGGGCACTTCACCTTAGTTTGCCATTACTGTGTGTGCTGCAACAAGTGCTTCGGTTGATTAGAGAGCCTCACCTAATTAAGGAAAAAAAAAAAAAAAACGATTTAGATTGTAGCCTGGTGAATTGCAGGAGAAGAGAGAGGGACCACCTTCGTCCTCTGAAGCAATCAAGCCAGTGGCCCTCAGGGTGACTCCTGGTTCTCAGTGAGATTTCTCTTCGCAGGCTTCCTGTATCACAGGTGAGCATTTTCTGAACAGCAGGCAATTTATTGTTCTTCATGTATTACTACTAACAATGATAGAATGATGGCCCCATCCAGAGTCCTGAAATATGAGAGTCAGACAGTAGCTGCATTTCAATCGACCTTAAAATGACGCAAATTGAATTTACAAAAAAAGAAATTTGCTCAATAGAAACACGCCGACTTTAAATAAACGTACCTTTTCGATAACAGGCTTATTTTTGCAGTAGGAATAGGTAATATTGAAATTGGGGCATTTCGATACCGTAATTGACGCTGCAGTTTTACAGTGCGAAAAGTGCAATGTAAACAGTTTTTCCGCATCACACGAGTCATGTGATCAACGGTTGGCTGTCCCTACAGGCAGAATAGATGAAGAAGACAGGAAGTGGTAGGCGGATGATGGCACGGCATGTTTTTAAGCTTAGCGCTGTCTTAAAGCGACGCTCAGGAGGAGCACAGCAAATGTCACGGTTGGACGGCGGGAATTGTCCCATCAGACTGTCAGTTTCACACAAAAAGATACTTGTAAGAGCCCACGCGGGGTCAGCGTTTCTGATGGCGGAAAAGACAAACTTTTTTTTATATGCGATTTTTAATTGCATTTGCTGTTTAGTGGAAACGCTGCAATTGCCAAGATCTTCCTTATTTCCATCCTGTTCCACCAACAACTTGCTTTTCCCAGTTACTTTTTTTTTTTTTTTTTAGATTCCCAAAACACAAAATCACTATAATTACTTCTGCATAATGACTGTAATTGGGAAATCAAAATGTAAATCCCAAAGCCCATGTCTGACTGTGGTATTTATTAGTGACACCATTTATCACAGGAGGGTCTCAAAAGTTTGACCGTGTCGTCGACAACCAGCTGCAGCTCAGGCCGGTTCAAAACAATTGGTGCCGCTGCAGCAATTACGAAAAATAACAATTAGCTATGAGCCAACTGGGCTGGAAAAAAAAAAAAAAGTACACGAGCCATTTAGGGAGACTTCATCAAAAATTCTGAATATGAGATTGACTTATCAGGTGGCCTGTTGGGTGCAATTCAATTATCTCTTTGTTTTGCTACAGGGAGTGAGGAAAGGAGATGGAAATGTAACGCAGTGAAATAGCAGGAGGCTGCTGGTAAAGACAAAAGGTCAATAAAAGCAACAGCGTGAAAGAGAAAAGTGATTAGCAGTAAAACTAATAGATTGTGGAGTATTGTTTCTGAGAGAACCATTTTACTTGCTTTGTTTTCGTCGGAAATGGATGTTTTTAGGGTTTCTCCGTCTTCCTTTCGGGAAAATCTGATCTCTAATGGGAAATCGTGATGCCTCCGCTGTGCTTCCTGGTTTGTGGCATTCTACGTACCGTTGTTTTTTTTTGTCTTTTGAGGGAATCAAGCTCGTTCGTCATTTTTATTTGTCCTTTTTCACTTTAACAGCTGCCATCCCTAATGAAGCTTGATGCGCACTAGAAGTTCCATTCTTTTATTTATTTATTTATTTTTTCTCTTTTTTACGCCTCACTTCCCAGAACCCAGGTCATCTTCTAAGAACTTCTGATGTTATCAAAATCCACTCTCCAAATGCAAATCTCATTCAATCTTCCTGTGATCATCTCTCTCTCTATCCCTCTCACTCTCTCTCCTGTCCTTATCTCAAAAAAAGCTTTTCCCTTAGAAAACCCACAGGAGCCGACTCTGTGCCTTCGCGAGCGATAAGAGGGAATAGAAGAAGAAGAAAAAAAAAAAGTCGGGGCGAGTTTATGGCCGCCGCATTGTGCCGGTTTGATCGCATTCCAATTCGTTGCATTGTTTGAGGCTGGAAGTGGTGGGCATGTGGGACGCCCTCCTCTGCAATGCAATATTAAAAGATATCTTACATAATTCATCTCTTTTCCCTCTGTTTTTTTTTTTTTTTCTTCTTTTTTTGGAGAGCCATCCTCAAAGTGTCACTGGCAGACCCTTTTAATTTTGACAAGCCTGTGAAGCTGGAGTGCAAAATCCTGACTGCCTGGCTTCGCGGCTTCTCGCGGGACGGGTTGATATTGGGATGATAATGAGGCGCTCTTTTTCAAAAGAATGGATGAATTAATAACCACTCGTCAGTCTGGGAGGAATAGTTCAAAGGCCGTCACAGAAAGAAGTGGCTCTGCTTCCAAATGAGAGGAAACATGATTTATTTAGGTCATGGACAGTGCGCCGGTGGTGTTTTTCGCAGTCTGGAAACAAACAGAAAGCACCGAGGTTTTGCTGAGAGTGGAACAAACTCTCACTGAAAGGATTTATTGATGCCACGCCGTGTTTAAGAGAACAGAGAAGGACCCGGGCGTACGTGACGTTAAGTTATAAAACAGTGTCTCAAAGAGTTCATGTTTATGTTCGTTCCATCATCTGAAAATGGACAAAACCGCTCCACCTCTTCAGGTGGGAAAATATGTTGGAGTAGAGGTAAAGGTAATTTTATTTATATGGGACATTTTCAGCAACAAGGCTTTGCATCATGGAAACATTAAAAAACACATCATATAGACAACAGCTGTGAAACCCAGTAACAAACATTATATTTTGTCAATGATCAACACACATTTCCATTTATTGTGGTTTAAAAGCAACTCTAACCAGGTCTAGTTTTATATGAATAGATCCGTTTCTCATAGTTGGCCTTCATGGAAGAAAAAGACGATTACAAGTTTTATTACAAGTCCAGGTCGCCTGGCCGTTCCCTTCCTACGCAATTCTGCTAGCTTAAAATTTCGCTTTCACAGGCAGTGTGGGCTTCCTCCCATCGTAGTGGATTCCTCCTACGGAGCCAATCAACGAACAGAATTTAGGAAGAAGTTGTGATTAAACATGGTGATTTTCTGCGCTGTTTTATAATTGTCGTCTGCCTGGAGGTTTAGCAGCAGCGTAGGAAGTGAACGAAGCCGTTCAGCTACATGTTGGCTTCGCCTCCAGATGTAGCGCTAGCATAAACAGACGTCTCGTTCAGCTCGGCACATCTCCCTTCGCAGTGGAGGATATCGGTTTACAGCACAGGCAACTTTCCGGTAAGCTTCACAGCGTTAAACCGATGCATTACGTACGTCGGACAGACGATTGTGATTGGTTAAAGTTTAAAACGTCATCAATATTTGATATGAACGTCCCAAAAGTCTGCAATTTCAAATTCAATTCACACGTATAACGACATCAAAGCAAATTTCTGCACAAGAAGTTAGAGATGAAAGGTTGGAATGACTCATGGAATAATTATTGAACACTTTTATGGAAATGTTTTTCATACGTTGTGGAAAAGAAGTGTGATTTTGATGAGGGGGGGGGGGTTCTACAAATGGTTGTCAAATCACTATGGATGCAGTGAACTCTGACCCATTTCTCTTCCCATCGTCTTTTAACAGGAACAACACACAGCAGTCAAACCCACCGGGTCTTTCTAGCCGTTTTGTTTCCTAAAGACTTTCTCGGAAATGTTCCGGTACATTTCTCCATTCCTACTCTCTTTAATTACAAAGTTGACATTTCAAATATGAATTTCCCCTGTTGTTGCCTGCAAAGTATTATTGCAAATTGCAAACATTGCACAAACCGTTAAGTCAGCAACATTACAGCATTTCCCGGCTGCATAACTGCATTAATATAGAGCTCTCTATATTGAACACATTATTTATTCAATACCTGCTGGATAAGACATACGCATTTGTATAACACTCAGCATTGAGATTATGATTTCCTTCCACATTTGAGGTGGTATTTTAAGTTGTTTTAAATGAGCATTAAATGTCTCGAAAGTAGTTTTGGGCTGAGTGCACTATGGAATTCGAAGTGGTTTTTATTAGTGAAAGTTTAAAGAAAATCTAAGCAAATGCTTCACAATTAGATTTGATGAAATTTGCAGAGTTTTTTTTTTTCTTCTTCCCTTTTCTATTGCTATATCCAACAACTGCAGGTAAGGGAACTATTACTGACCAGCGGTGGGCATTTATCGTATCGTTTATCATTTATCGTGATAAATTTCTTAACATAAGATGTTGGTTTATTGTTGTCACAATAAATACCAATTATCATTTAAGAAAATGAAACTCTAAAACTATTGGAATCGTTACGTTTCCTATTTTTCTCCACTGTCCGAAAAACGTATCAAAGATATCAGCAAATTTGAAAGTATGATTAAATGAAGGTACTGTGTGCGTTTTGAGTGATACAAATCACACTTCTCTATGTGACTGGTGTCCCAGAGAAGAGTATTATGAATGACAATGTTTTTTTCAAGAGCAATGTTGTTTTTGTGTTAATCTCAGCTAAAATAATAAAACCCCAACCTATTTCTTTGATGTTTGCACCTGTGATAGATGCGTCCTAAATATGTCCATCTCATGTTGCATGTTTGCATGTTGTAGTTTTAAAAATGGAGAATTAGGCAGATATTTCCTCCAGCTGGGTAATTATTTGATCTCTCCAGGCCAATTGGATTCCATCCCGATCATTTGTTAAACTGTTTTTCTTGGTTTATCTGAAATAAGTCCAAGAAAAGTCTTGGTATGAGCATGACTTGGCCCCAATACTGATAATTGTGTTTGCTGACCTTTTTTTTCTTTTTTCGGAATCATCTTGGACAGATTTTATTTTTTTTTAATCTAATGCAATGATTTTCATTTCAAATATCTCCATGTTTTCCTCTCCTGCCCGGTTTCTAATAAATATAATTTCTAGGTCATATTCTGCTACTGCTACTTCTAAGTGGAAAAAAAAAAACACATTTTCAACTTGCCCAAAACTTTTCAATCGTGGGTTTCACCAATGATGGAGCAAGCGCTCCACATTGAAAATCCATTACATGCTGGTTTAGCCAACACCCAGCTGGATCCCGTCCCTTCCCGAGAGCTCCCAAATTCAGAGCTCCCAAGTCGTATTTAAGAGCAAAACGTGATCCGTTGTCTGGATGCTGGAGCCATCTTTATTTTTTATTTTTTTTGTCTCACACATCTGCAGCCCCCACAGCTGGGAGGGAAAGAGAGAGAAATGCCATTAACAGGCAATTTCACTCTTTCACTTCGGCACGTCTTTTCTCCATTAGGCAACTTCCTCCATGCGTTCTTGATGAACTGCTTTCCGACGTCTAAATCCACACTTTTTGCATTCCACCACATCAAGGGCGAAGGCACGTGTGGCCCGGGTTTGGAGATCCGTTCGTCTTCCCCGGGCCAAGGGGTCCAGCACAAACACTTTGAAGGTGGTTAAACGTTCCAGGGCAGAGGGGTTTTTCCCCAGAATCTATTGGTATTACTTAAACTCTGTGAGGAAAACATTGGCTTTTTTCAGGCTATTAGAGCGCTTGAACAATTTACTTGCAGGCAGCGAACAATAAGCCAAAAATAAAACACCCCAACGGGGGAAGAGGGAAAGCATTATGAAGCGCTAAGCTGTCGTTCAATCCATCATAATTGAATATCTGCACTATGAAAGACATTCATCCTCCACGCCTTTTGTTGACTTATCGTGGAAGTCGGTGAATGCATGTTGCTGAATCCTGAATTCGGGTCCACGTGTTCGTGGCGTTTGGGTAACACAGACGTGGACGCTCTCGGCTCTCATCACCCGGTCTCTTCTCTTTGCTCATCTGGCCCGGCGCGCGTGGAGCTTTGGCCGACGAGGCGACATGAAAGACAAGTCGAGGAAGATGCCAGCCCTCAGTCATGATGTCTAATAATCTTAGCGCCGCATCCGCCACGTCTGCCGTGGAAGCAAACAGATGGACTCCCACGCTGGCAACTCGGAGGGAATAGATAAAGCACTTTTCTGCCCGCTGTGACAGCTACTTATTGACTGTTGAGTAGGCAAGATTTAGCTAATTACAAACAGGTAATGAACTGAGCCTTGCTGTGCTTGCATATCATATGTGCTGTTGCAGTTTGTGAAGATTATTATAATAAACCTCCATGGTGGCCTTGATGTATCTTGTTTTTATATGGCGCTGTACTCATTTATAGGCACTGCTGCTAATGATGTGATAAAATGGAAGGAGCCCTAAAGTTATCCCTCTTAATTTAATCCATTGGAAATATCAGTCAGTGAAACGCATAAAGACAGTTAAAAAGTCGACATTCTATCACCTGAAGAATATTTCCGGGTTTAATGGTCTAATGTAGATCTTAAGAAACTCATGCATGAATTTATCTTTAGTCATATCTATTACTGGAACAGTTCCCTCACAGGTCTGCCTAAAAACTCAATCACACAGCAGCGGTTAAGCCAAAGCGCTGCTGCTCATGTTCTCACTAAAACTAGGAAGGCAAGAGCGTATCGCCCCAATCCTAAACTCTGTACCCCAAATGCTGCGTTTTCATTGACCATACAGCTGTGCAACTTTTCTGGAATGATGTGGTTGTTTTGGCCATATCAAAATTGGCTCATTTCACAAAACAGCGAAGGAAACACTTTTTTCCCCCCCATTACACAAGTCAGTTGATCCAACAACCAGATGTTGCCACTGATGCGAACCATGAAGAAGATGACGGGAAGTACTTTGAGGATCACAGGGCGGCATGTTTTTAATGACTGCACAAACATATTCATGCATGATTTTAATTGTGTTTCCTGTTTAACGGAAACACTGCAATTGCAGAAAAGTGTTTTTTTGACATCAGTGGAACATTGACAAAGTTTTGTGCAAATTTGTAATAGAAATGCGGCTACTGGCTCTGTGTAGCTCAGAGAGTAGACTTTAAAATTCTTCTGACAGTTTGTGAACGGCTTAAACCAAAGACCTGCTGTTTTATCAACTTTCCAGATCCTCTCAGGTCTTCTGGCTCTGGCCTACTTTGACGTCCTCAGAACCGGAACCAAACACAGAGAAGCAGCTTCACGCACTACAAATCTGGAGCAAACGTCCAGAAAACTGCAAAACAGCTGAAACGCTGAGTTTCTTCACATCAAGTTTAAAAACCCACCTTTTTAGATTACAGTTGCCTTTCATTCATAACACCTGTAATATTGATTGATACATTTTATATTTTGACATGGAGATTTTGACGATGGGCATTTGACGAAATACACTGTTTCTTGCTTGTTTCACAATTGACATACAACGAGTTAGCATGTTAGCTTCCACCACCCTGTGGACGTATTGACTTTTGGACAAGCTCATGGTGATGCATCATTTTAGGTGCAGGAAATATATTTGATAACCCCCCGCCCCAAAATTTAAGAACCTTCCTTTAAAAAAATGTAAATAAATTCCTTTCGAGAGAAAGGATGGTGTGCTTGCAGAATAGCTTTGTCAATAAAGTTGTAATTATGTTTTTTCTGCCCAGAACGTGCTTCAATTTCACCCTTTGTTTTACAGTTGGGTGTTGCAGATCATTGGAGCAGTCATTGCAGGCTTTGCACTGATATGGATGGGAAGCATTTGCGGGGAGGTTTGCAGTCAGGATGGATTTGCTAAATGGCCACTAAAAAGAAAAAAAAGGATTCGGGAGTTTGTTTTCATCATGCTTGATGTTGGCCAATGTTAAATAAGTGCTGAAGAAAAGCAGCTCATACTGTTTATAAGGGGATCTTTCACGAGTCAGGTGGCATTGTTAAAACTAAAGAAAAGAAACCGTTGTTCCACTATGGGCGTTTTCACACCTGATAATCCGGTAGACTCGGTTCGTCTGAGAACCAAAACTGAAAACACTGGTTACATTTTCAGCTGGTGCGGTTCTCTTTCACACCGCACTGCTTCAAAAGAGCCAAACCCTTTTAATAAACCTGTTCCCAGTTCACCTATGGTGGCGCTGCACCAAAAACCTCTGAAGGAGACATGGAGCGCAGCTTTCTTCTTCTGAAAATGTAAAGAAAGACTCAGCAGTGTCACACATTAGTGGTTGTACGATTTCCTTTTTGTCTTTGGTAAGAGATTGCGAGCCATTTCTCCTCCTAGCATTAAACACTTGCATTTGTTTTGATTGCATTGTCCCAGAATTCCCTGCACTGTAGTCTGCAGGTTGGAGTGGTCCCCGGTCCGCTTGGCATTCATATATCCACTCAAACCGCTCCAGAGTTCACATGAACCAAACCGAGACCTAGATTTGCAGGTGGACCAGAGTTAGCATTTTGGTCCGTTTCAGAGTTCGATTGCTTGTCCACGCTTCCCCGATGAAACTGGACTTTCTCGACAAACAAACTGGAATTCAATTAATGCAGTGACAACCTTGATATTGTAAAAAATGTATCTCTTTGAAGGTGTCCCTAGTGAGTGTAGCTGTAATAAAAAAAACACTGATCTCTGTCATTTGCAATATTTCCCTACGATCCACTCAGTTGCGGTTAGAGAGGTTTGTCATTTTTTGCCAGCTCAGTCTGTCACGCAGTGTTTCTATGGATCTAATATTTTAACTTGACTGACAACTTACTGGATGATAGTCATAGATTGCACATGTACAGGCTTCCAGCAGTCTTCTGAGGTTCCTCCCCTATAGACATGTTGACAAACTGCATACACTACATAGATTATCTTCCACACTTTGTGCAGTCTCGGCATCGTGACCTTGTTCCGTTAGCTGTAAAGCGAGGTAAAGTTTACTGTAATATCCCCGAAGACGCTGTTAGAATGACAGAGATTCATGTTTAACTTGGAGGTATGTGTGAAACGGGGAGAGGGGAAAAAAACCTACTGCAATTACCTGCTTTATAGTAACCAGAATATGTGAAAAAATATATAAAGACAAAATGAATGCCTTGAGGCAAGGTACATGCATCCATTATGCACTTTTTCCTATTGGAATGACCTAGGAAAAAAAAAAAGAAAAAGGGAACGCATCTACTTTGCATATTGTTTATCAGAGACAAAAGCTAAGGATATTGTTCTGTGTGAACATTAGCACCGTGAGCCATGCTGGTTTTACATTAAGGCAGAGACCTAAAATAATCTTGTTTCTACTGGAAGCCGGCAGCATTCAGAAGCTGCGACTGCCTGCCTGCCTGCAGAAACACGGTTCAATGTTTGAGATTAGCATCCAGTTTATTCTGATATTAACATACAGGAAAACTGACTGAGGGCAACAGCAGTCATAGATGTTGCTGTAAGAGTTGGGATAAGAGTTTAAAATTTATACATACACTGTCTGCATAATCCGTAGACGCTTCAGACAATTTGAACGTATGAAATGAAGTTATTTTCTTGCAAAAACCTCACCTATTCCTATTTCTTGAACTTTTCCACATTCTGTGACGTTACATCCAGAAGTTTCAATGGACGTTTATGTGACAGAACAACACTAAGTAGTGGATAAATGTGAAGTAGAAAGAAAAGTGTCTTCCATTAGTGAAAATCCGAACGCAGCATTTCTTTGCGCACCTCGAAGAAGAACGTTTTGCAGCAGTTTGTCTTCCTGACAGCTTGCGGAACGCCTCTGTGGAAAATCAAGTCTGTTGAGCTCGACATACGAACTACTTCTCAGCCCAACGCGCATAAAAACGGTTGTGATGACTTCCTGAAGGCAGTGTCGGAAAAAGCAGGAGCTTCTTAAAGAGACGGAGGTCAATTTCAAGGCGTTATATTGCAAAGTCAAATTTCTCTTAAGTCACATTTGATATGTAAAGCATTTTTATAACAACTGAAGGTAACATAGTTACTTGACTTTGCCGGAAAGTGACACTATGTAGATGGAAATGGCATAATACCATAATACATTAAAGCCACTTTGCAGCTTTATCCCTGATTTGTCTGCTCTGTTCTTTGGTCTTCATGATGCTGTTTGTTCACTAATGTTCACCAAAAAAAAAACCTTCTGAGGTCTTCACAGAACAGCTGGGTTTATACTGAGATTGAATTCGACACAGATGAGCTCTATTTACTAATTGATTTTATTCTGAATGCAGTTAGTTGGATATCATTCAGAGGGGCTGAGCATACACACAACACCTTTACATTTTTAATTAGCTTCAAAGTGTGTCTTTTCTCAAAATCTTTCACTTCGCAACTTTGCTCTGTTTTATGTGGGTCTGAGACAAAAAAAAAAAAAAATCCCAATGAAATGCATCAAAGCTTAGAGTCCCGATTGCTTCCTGGCGTCAGTCCATTAGCGTTCCTGCTTCGTTCCTTAAAGGAACCGAGTCGCATGTTAAATCTACTGGCACCGTTCTCCACTATCCTGCCTTTGATGTCGACAGAGAGGTACATCGAATTTGGCCAAGGTCGACATGTGACTTGTGCTAATGGGGAGCGGGGAGACGGGAAAGAATAAAGCAGATCATTGGGAAGCCGGCGACAGATAAGCGTGGAGCAGGTTAAAGGAGGAAGTCCGCGGTAGTTGCCTCTGGTGGCGATATCTCTGCAGAGCAGACACGATGCTTGAGAGGATTTGGCAGGCGGCGCTGGCTGGTGAGAAGCGTTCACACTGGAGGGGTGGATACTGAAGCTGTCTCGGCTGCTAACAAAATATCTACAGGAAGGCAATTCCGAAGGGGGTTTTGTAAACGAGACAGCTTCCGTCTTCTCTCTAACCTAAAAGCTGTTGCCCCAGGCTTGACATATTGATTGCGTTTGTAGGACATTACGGATGTATCCTCAAAACAGTGAAGAAGAGTCCCCCCCAAAAAAAGCTCACAAATGCTGACTTTCTCTGACAATGCACACCAAATAAAGTCTGCCCGAAACCCCCGGAGAGACAGCAGACGAGCTGTCACCTCGCCTCTTATCGTCCGCCACAGCATTGTGGACGTCAGGACTCCTGCTCTTAATTTCCTCCATCCCTTCTTTTCCTCTCCTTTCCCCACTTTCCCTTGGGTCTGGAGCATTTTAAGCCACGCATATAATCTTCAACCACCCAGCTGGCTCTAAGCCTCAAAGAGTCACCCAGATATGGGCAGATGGAGGTGAGCTATCTTGCTAACCTGTTACTGTGGGCCTGAAGCGATAATCATTTCAAAACTATGTGTGTTGGGGGATGTTTTTAATAGCCCTGTAAAGGTGACGTTTATCTACCTTATCACGTTTGGCAGATGCATCGGCGGGCGGGATGGAGACAAGGAAACCGGGGACATGGGGGGCAGAAAAAAGAATCAGTTGATAAGGGTCCCTCCCCAGGGACAGATGAGTCTGGATTTACCAAAAAAAAAAAAAGTGCTTTCTTTAGGAGAAAGTTTGGGGGATTAAGGTTAGTTGCTTTCCACTTTCTGTTCCACCTGCACCTCATCTCACCTTACCTTATCCTTCTTCCTCCTCCAGCGAGATGCTAACCTCTGGAATAAGCCTTTATGAGCCGTGCAATATGTCTTGGATTCACCTTCGGCTTTGCCCCGAAGTTCTGCCTCAGCATTCTTTTGCAGCCGCCGCTAACACTCTGTGCTTTTCCCATTACTCCTCGTCTGCGTTGCTCAAATCGCGGCTGGAGGCGCCGAGGCAACGGTGAGAGGCGTTTTACATAGTTTCTACTCCGAAACGTCTTTTGTGACAGAAACGTTTCCAGGCATAAAGGGGATTAAAAAAAAAAGCAAACCTGTACATTCAAATAGCGGTTTCTGTCAGTTTGTAGTTGACCTACAGGGCAAGTCCGAGGTGATCCAAAAAGCTCCAATTGATGTTTTATTTGGAGCATGTGTGGTGTTACAGCATCACTGTAATATTTTATGGATGACAGGCCTGGACATGGGTCTCTCGGCATCTGCAGGTACTTGTCTCAGGGACGTTTCAGTCTCTTACATCAGTTGTGCTTGCCGCTGGTTGGAATTCAGCCGGAACCCCCAGTTTTTATATTTTTTTTCCCCCTTCTTCTTTTTCAGTATTTGCTTCAAGGGTTACAAAAAAAAGTTAGGCAAAGTCAAAAAAGTACACCTGCCTACAAAAAGGCAGGTAGAATTGACCTCCTAGGGCAACCTTTGGCTACATGCTTCGTTCACATTTTTGAAATTCGCCCATCAATTTTTGCGCAATGAAATTGATTTCCGTTCTGCGAGCTCCAAGCGTGAACACAGCTGCAGTAAAAACGATAACGCATTCCCTTTAATCTAAAAAAAAAAAAAAAACGAAAACAAAAATTGAGATTCGGTATTCATCTTGGCTGTTTACTTATCTCCCAATCACCTGCAATCCAATCGGTCCGACGAGCTTCCTCCCGGTGAGGACTGATTGTCATCAGCCATGAAGCGCTGACAGTGATTTGTCTTTAATAGCCGATCCGCCGTTGTCGCCAGTCGCCGCCGCAACTTGCAGCTTGATATCCGGCAGACCGAACCGTGCGACAGCTCCGACAGCTACTGTCACCCTCAGTCAAAATAATAACATCCCAGCAATCAGCTGGAGATGAAAGAGCTCCGGCTTCCTGTCTGCGCGCGAAACTCTGCCCGACATTTGCCGGAGTTGGAACTGAAAGAAAGAAGGTGGGGAAAGTTGCAGGTGATCCGTACCAGGAATAAAGGTCGTTCCGCTTGGCGATGATTCGCACTTTGAAGTGTTTAGCTGTGTTCAACACTCCCATTATGCTGTGGGCCAGAGATAACTTTCAACACACCAATCTTTTTTTTTTTTTTTCTTCTCCTTCCTTTCTGTCTCTGTTTTTCTTCTCTCAGAGGCGGCGCGACTGTTGCTATCTGCACCTTTAATGCTGTAATTAATTCTTTGACACCCTTTTCATCTCAATAGTGTAAATTATTCCTCTGTCTGCCTCTAGGTATTAGCTAACACTCTTTATTTAAAAAAGAGGAGTGAGGTGAAAATTAAATCTCTTTAAGGGAGGAAAGCTAATATGCATGAGGCGAAGCGTGTCTGACAGCTTCTCTTTGTTGAAAACTTTTTTTTAAAGCCTGAACTTTCGCTTAACTTTCTGATTGTGGCTCGCAGCCAAGCAACACAACAGGTGCGAAATGAGAAGTTTTCTGAACAAATGTTGCGTTTAAGACGGAAAAACCGTATTTACGCAGCTCGGGAAGCCGATTGGAGAAAGAAATCCTTCTGAAGAGGTAATTTTTGGTTTTCTACCATTAGCTAATAGAAGAAAAAGCAGAGCACATAAGACATAAGCTAAAAATAAGACAAATGATGTATTGCAAAAAAATAAAAAATGAAAGGAAAATGACATGCTTTGTTCCACTGCATAGCATTAGAGTATTGTCAGCAGTGTTTTGCTTTTTATCCCTCTCTGTGTGTTTCTGTGCTGCTTTCTGTCTATCAGAGACATTATGCCTTATAAGATGAGCATAACTTGATCTTAAATACCATTTTTCTTTTTTTTTTAAATTTTAAAGGATTGTGTTATGTCTTTAGTGAATCCAGGGCTCTGGTTAATTTATCACAAAATTTGCCAACCATGAAGCAGAACCCCTTGCAAAAAAGTAAAGCGCACCTTTGCAGCAGAGTTGTTAAAAGCAGAATTATCTTTTGCTTTTTAAATTGTAGCCCACATTTTTTTTTAAGCAGTTCTTTTTAAAAAATGATTAAAAACACCTGATTTATTACCTGCAGTAGTAAATGGCTGCTTTCAGTACAGGATTAGCTATTCCAGGCTGGAGCTAATGGGAGGATGGCACACTAAAATTGTAATTTCAAATTAAGGGCATAAACTTGAAAACGTTGCTCAAGCTAATTTATTTTAGTCACGTAGTGCATCTTAACTGTACGCTCTGTTTTTAATATCGTTGTGCTAGCTTTATTCAACTTATCAACGTAAAGGTAAAATTACTGAACCATTGCAGATGGCAAATTGTGAAGAACTGTTTAATTACCCCATTTTCTGCTTTATGAAGAGTTTTTTTTTTTTTTGCGTATAGTAGTCTGACGCTGCTTTTTCTAAATCTTATTAAACATTCTATACATCAACGTGCCAATTGGACTAGGGATAGAAATGTCGTCTGACTTTAATCTCATGTAAAATATGTCTAAAATTTGAAGAGGGGGAAAAAAGAAAATATTAAAAGCTGAACTGTGTTTACGACTGAGGCATCCAAATCCAAATACGTTGTTGAAAGAAGGGACGGAAATAAAGGTTCCTTTGCATTATTAGTGACTGTATCAGTAAATTTGAGAAGTTTGCTTTTGTGGGGAGTCTTGATATTTACGCCGCCAAATCACCCACGACCTCCACCGAAGCAGCATCTGGCCGAGAACCACTTGCAAGCTTAGCTAAAGCTCATTTGCCTTAGTAAGTTTCACCGCTCACTGTTTTTGCCTTCATTTTCACCATTTGGACACACTTCGCCAGGATTCCAAATCCTCCTCCCTAATCCTGCCTGTCTTCGCAGCGCCACCTCTTCCTCCCTCTCCTTTCTGTGCAGCTGTCTCACTTCCCTGACGCAGATCGACAGCGGTGGAAGCACAGTGGCGGCAACTAGCCTCAAGCCCCCCCACCCCACACGACTGCTAGTCTGGGTGACTTCAGTCTTACCAGAGCGTCGCCGGTGCTTCTGACCCTCAGTGCCAGAGTTTAAGCGTGATGGACGTAGGTCCAAACTACGGCGAAATTGAGAATCACAGGAAACCTAGTTGTGTTTATCCAGACATAAATAACTTTTAAATGAGGTCTTCCAACACATTTAAATGTGTCTGGATTGATTTCGGTACCCTGTCTCTCTCAGGACACTGTTCTGTGGCAAAGACCACCGGGAATTTCATGCAATGTTGATGCTGCTAATGGCCGCCACCTGAGCACTGCCATCTGCGCAATCCTGCTGAAGTGGAGGAGGAAATGCTTCGAAGTTTGAGTAAACTGCCCCGTCGCTCGTGGGCACGAACTGCCTGGAAATTCTCCTTTAGCCTCCTATCTGCGCCGCCAGCTGGCATTCCATCACTGACCTGCAATAAAGTCGACACAGTCAGGCGAACTGTGTCCAAAGGACAAGTGAATCCAATTATCCCAGCTACTTCCAGCTGTCCCTCTGAATTTCCATAGGGTGAGGTCACCGCATCGTTGCTGCCTTTTTGGCTTGTTTACTTGCAAGAGGAGAGCTGATCGGGACTGATGGCACGGCACGACAATTACAGACAACAACCAAACAAATGGTGTTAAAACAAAACTAAATTTTATTGAATGAAAGCATTTATATGCAGGCAGGTAAATCAGGTTTCCAGTCATGCTCTTAGGATTGGCCTGTGAGTGAGAACTTCTCTGGAGGGGAAAAAAAAAAAAAAAAAATTAAAAAAAAGAGTTCATCCAGCTTCAAAGATATTGAGTCAAAAGGGGAACTCTCTGAGCGTTACCTTTTATCTCTGATAACGGCAGTAGCTGAGCTCAAAATTGAAATTACCAAAATAAATTCGCTCAATGGAAACACGGCAATTTGCACAAAACACATGTAGTTCGATGAAAAATGTTTCGCCGGTACGATAGAGTGGTTTTTCCAGCCGTATCGAAATGGATCTATTTCACAAAACTGCAATGGAAACACTTTTTCCGCATCGCACGAGTCACATGACCAGCACCCGGACGTCACTACTGGCTGCTACTAAAAAATCTTTTAGCTAGTCTTGATAACTTCTCTTGGCTACTTGGAGTTACCAAGATTTGATAAAAGATTTTTTTGTTTTAAAGCGTCATCTTTGAGATTCATAAACATT
Organism: Poeciliopsis retropinna; assembly: GCA_010277075.1. Lineage (NCBI taxonomy): Eukaryota > Metazoa > Chordata > Actinopteri > Cyprinodontiformes > Poeciliidae > Poeciliopsis > Poeciliopsis retropinna. The sequence goes on along the minus strand of VMRM01000011.1, from coordinate 18,386,413 downwards.
TTGTGATTTATCAACAAAAGTAGTGCATAAATGTAGAGTTGAAGAGTAAAGAAACAGTCTTATCGAGTGGACCGTAGTGGAGGGAAGAAATACATCCAAAACAAACGTGTGCGTCTACAGATAGCGGGAGAAATGGCTCATATAGAAGAGCTGGATTTAGATATCAGAGTTTTAGGAGTTTCGAACTTCCCTTTGAAAAAGAAATTAAGACTTAATCCAACACTAATGCATGACAAATGTTTTGTATGGTGTATTTAAATTGAGTTTGATGTTCTGCCATTGTATCGTGTCTTTAACTGGCTCCTCGCTCTCCCGTTGGCTAATGAAAAATCCTAAAACTCTAAAACGCTATTCCATTTTTGTTTATGTTTTGCAAATAAGAAAGTAGCGCTCAGTCTCTTCCACAGAGGTTATTGTGTCGTTTCCTTCCTGATCCTTGGTGCAGCGCCGCCAGAGGCTGGGAGGGGAAAAGTGCAGTACGATGGCGAATCGCACCAGCTGGAAACGTGACAAATGCTGCGACTCTGGTCCCGAATCAAACCGAGTCCATTGGACAACCGAGTGTCTGTTGAACTTGAGTAACTTGAAATTTTGCTTTTATATGACGTCATTTTTGGAGACTATTCCAACAGAAAGGCTTATTTCTATTGAGTTTCCAGTATATTATAAACTGAACGATCCTGTCAGAACTAATTGCACAAACATATCTTGTTTTTCATTCTGTATTAACGATACAGTACAAATACCCAGAAGAGACTAATAGTTCTGTTTTTTTGTCTCTCTGATGTTTACTGGTCTTCCCACACAACTCATTTGTAAGCTGACCTGCAATCATAACAGTGGTTCATTTTCCCGGTATAATCTCTGATAATCTAACTGGCAGATTGAACTGTAGAGGAGGGCTAAGCTAATTAACAAAGTCAAAGCTGTTAGCGATCTACTTGGTGTCCTAGAAGCCGGTTCTTCTTGCATCATCACATCTTGCCTGTCTAGTCTGTGTCAGAATGTCCACAGGTATCAGGAGTCTGGGATTTTGCAACCGACGACGACAACTCACCGTCTCCTGCCCCACCGAACGCTAACTTCTAAGAATCCTGAAACCTCCCACCTGTGTTCCAAACAAGCCCCGCCGTCTGCCTCTGGGTAAAAAAATTGTCTTTTTTTTTTTTTTGCATCAACGCTAATCTTTTCGTCTGCCTGTCCATCGATTTTTTATTTTTATTTTTTTGTCCTCTCCGCTACATTTTGCGGGGCATGTTGGAGGATGGCAGGTGGATTTGCGGCCCACGCTTCTCGCTCTAAGTTTAACCTGTGAGATTCTGCACCCCCCCGCCACCCAGCCCCCCTGAGGTGGTGCGACATTTCTCCTCCAATGGGTGCCGGCTTGGGTATAATTAAACTTGTGACAGAAGTTAACTGCTGCAAACAGGAAAACAACTTAAGTCAACCTGGTTTCATGTTTTTCTCCCAAAGGTTTCTCAGATCTGTCTCGGTTTGCTCCGCAGGCAAACAGTTATTTATTTATTTACTCATTCTTTGAGTAAAATGATAGACCGTTCTGTAATTTAGAGTAGTTGCAACAAATATTTTAATGTGTATTGTTTTACTTTTTTAAAGTGTTTTTGATTTGTAGCTTCGTGTATCTTTTATTTATTATGTTGCCGCCTCCTATGCCCCTGTGTAGAACAGGATGTAGAAAGTCAGCCGACGATGTATATTGATGAATAAGTCCACCAGTGTTATATGCTTTCCAGCCACTTGTTCCATTTTATAGCACAATCACGTAACTGTGTAATATTGGTTAAATTAAAAGAAAATGGTCTCGATCAGAACTAAGATATGCGTCGTTCTTATATTCTGTCCCGTCTGTTTATAACCGGCTTTAAAAGTCGCTCTTGCACGAACCTTTTCGGACAAGATACATCGTCCACATCACACACCACCGATCGGTCTATGTGAGGTCTAGTTTCCACGTCTCCTTGTCATCCTTAATGTTTCAGCTCATGTTCCTGATAAATAATCAGATGAGGCACTCTGTCTCTCTCTCTCTGTCTCTCACCTGTCGGGGTCTCTGGCGCGTCTCCTCACTCCTCCGCCTTCATTAGCGTTACGGCCAGCTCTGACTGCGGGCCCGATCCGGGGTCAGGCCCCGCCGCTCTGGGCTGTAATTGCGGCGCGTTGCACACTCGAGAGCTGACGCACCCGCCTAATGAATTGCCACAAAGTTTAATTCTAAATTGCGTAGAGGTGAATGGTAATAGATTATCGGGGGTCTGTTGGGTTACTCTGCAGGGATAATCCATCGCAAATTAATGATTACCTGCCTGAAATTGTAATGAACATGTAAATTAGATTACCCCGCGCAAATGATATAATCTGATCACCCCTCCTCCCGTCACTGGATTATCCGTCACAACAGCGGGGGACGCACCAATCCTAAGGAAAGAAACTTTCAAATATTATTTCATTTTGTTATTTATAGCTCAAAGTTACTTATTTTTTTTATGAATTTTACGAGCTCTAATTGATCTAAAGGTATGGGTTAGCGCACCGTAGAGTAATGGTGTTAATTTGTAATCTTTACTGAATAAGACTAAAGAAACATTTAAAGATCAATGCAGACATTAACTTTGTTTTGAGGACAGATTACTAATCGCCCAAATTAGGAAAACTTGCACAAAATAAGCTGATTAAAAGTCAAAAAATAATATCTGTTCCATTCCTTGTTTATCATCAGGCATTCAGGCAAACAGCTTGACTGTAACAGCCTGGTAACATCATGTTCTCAGATTTCACAACCTCACCAGAATTTGCATTAACTACGCCACTCGGAGACGGTTACGTCCTCACATTACCGTGTTTGTGATTTATTACATTTAATATTTTTTTTACTTCATGCCAGCAGTCAGCAGTTTTGACAAATGTTCCCTGAAGTAATCTTAGGCACATTTTTATTCAGTTTCAATTAAAGTTTACTTCATCGAGCACATTACACACTAAACACAAAGCAACCGTTCTGTTGTTCACAGGTTTTCTAATTGGCAAGCCCAGTCCTCGGTTGGACCTTTTTAAAATACAGCAAAATTAAAACTAAAGGTTCCTTTCATACATAGATGCATACGCTGAACTTCTGTGACTGTTAATGAAAACATGAAAATGCATATTTACGAGACCGTCGATACATTTCAGTCAGTTTCAAAGAAAGGAAAATATTACACTGAAACACTTCGAGTCCTTTGAGGGATTGACAGTGGTAATGAAAAACGGATTATGTCCATTTAGTCCCAGAAACAGTTTAGATTTTTTGCCGGGGGGTGGGGATCAGGGGGACGGGCTTGGAACCCGCTGATAACTGCTTGCAGTTCGAGTTATTTTTTTATTTCATATTGCTAACTGGAAGGCCTTCCATATGAGAAAATGTACCCAAACAAAACATAAATAAAACCCCTGTCCTTCGGGCGGTGAGACGGGGGAATTACCGGATGAGAAACCGTTTCATGAACAGCATTGAGGGGAACTTTGTAAAAGCAGCAACCTGACAAAGCCAGTGATCCGGTACAGAGCAAGAGGACGAACCCACAGGAGGCGGACTGTCAGTGATGAGGCTGGTGAGGATCACGTGTGTCAGGTAGACTGCCGGGGATCTGGAGGCCATGCCCCCTAGAAGCACAGAGAGGAAGGGGTTCAAATGAAAACCTGAGAAGGAAAACAACAGGGAAGACAAGCTGTGAAGTGAAACAAAAGATGGCACATAGAATATCCTCCATGAAATCCATAAAGGCTCTCCGAGGAGTTTCACACAGAACAGGTAGAGACTTGGAAATGGAAAAGAAGAGGCTGACAGGTGGAAAGAAAAACACAAGATATATTGCCTCACGGGTTCTTGGAGGTATGGCCAGAGGGCTGGGGGTGTTGGATTTCTATTTCTGTCCTATTGCTTCCTGTGACTGTTTTCATATGAACATGGAATGACACAGGATTAGGTTGTAGTCAGAGGAATATGTTAAATCGACACGTCGTGGTTCGTGTGGCAGTTCCTCACGACGGCGTCTCAGGGTCACTGTAGTTAGAAAAAATAAATAAATGAATAAAAGGAATACATTTCCACCCAAAAACCTCAGAAATATTAATTTCGGAGATTTTCTAGAGAAAAAAAAGGGACATTTCTGAGCTGCAAAACTTTGCTAGAAAAAACTCTGAAATTCTGAGATTAATCTCAGAAAATTTCAAATTCTGAAAATGTATACATCTTTGTAACTGATATTTCTCATATTAATCCCCACAACGGCTCAACTTTTGAAAATCTTAAAATCCATGTTTTGGTTTTTTTTCTAGAAAATTCTTGTAAATGTTTGACTTTTGAAACGTGCAAACTTATTTGTTTATTTACTTATTTATTTATTTTTTTTCTTTTTGTGGGGTTGGGGGGGGGGTTGGGATAAATCTAAATCAAATTTTTTTGATGAAAAATTACTCCTCTCTTTTTCCACCCTGCAGGGCTCTAAAACCCCACCGTTAGTTTCTGGACCGCATTTAAAAATTAGCTAAAGTTTCACCAGGCCCAGAAGAAAAATAACAAATCTTCCTGATCTAATGGATTCCACAGTGTGCGTCAGCCTGCAGCGATTTCCCACTATGGATAATGTTTCTGTTGCACATTTGTCATGCCTCTTATTAACCTTGATCACTGTGACAGATCATCTCTGTTTCAAGATAACACCGCAGTTACGTGTCAGGAAGCTGGCGGTCGCTTACCTTTCCACGTCGCCATGACAACCAACATTTAACACATTTACCACTTTGGCGCATTTTATCTCCAGGGGCTTTAGTTTAAGTCGTCTGTTAATATTAACTTTTTTTACTGAGCATGAGATGAAAAGAAGTGCCAAAGCGTTAAAGTCCGACGCATCACACCGCAGTCACATTGTGGGTGTTTAATAAAGACGCGGAATGAAGATCAAATGAGAATATAACTTATTGAAACCTCAATCTGAAGTCAATGTGTCAAAGCAAAAATCCTCCCATTTCACCAGAACTTGGGTTTTAACTTGTGGTGAGGTTCAAACCTACACAGTCAGTCCATAACGTAACCAGTTGGTGGAGTGGAACCATATATATGTTTTCATATTTTATCTGAGATTACCATTTTAAATGGTTGGTATGCATCTTTTTTTTTTTTTTAAATGAAATAAAATGTGTTTCTTCTGCACATTTTATGAGAATTGTAATAATTTTCCAAACACATGACACCAAGTCATGTGTTTGGAACCTCAACAAAACAACAGTTTAATGATATAGGAAAATCTTAAAGTTGCATTACGTAACTTTTATAAACAAGATGTTTCTTACCTATTTGTTAAAACAGGTTGACAAATTAATGTGAGACAAATAATCTAACTTCTCTGGCTTCTCCCTGTAGTTTTACAGCCATCTGTGGAAACAAGCGGTTCAGTCAGAAACCAATCAGAGCCAGAGGAAGGGTTTTAGTGTTGTCAATTACCCCTGTGTACACGCTACTCGCAACATCTTGCTCTATGTTTCACTAAAGCTGGTTCACAAGACCCCTACCGGCTGTGAATGCTAAGGCTAGTTAGCATGACAGCTGATGATTTTCCTGCGGTTGTAAGTTTTCTCTCTACCATTATGTACACATTTGTACACAAGGATGATTGACAGTGACGCACCTCTGACTCCGAGTGGTTGTTTATGACATGGTAATAATCAAACCAACTCTCTAAAATCCTCTTGTCAAGCCTGTGCTTATGACTGTTGTTATTTTCCTGTAAATATTTGACCTTAAACTCAACTTTCAATGTCATTTGGATACAGAGCTCTTTATGCAACCATCATCTTTAGCTTGTGGATGATGTCAGCGACTTGTTTTCAGGACTTTTGTCCAGTCGGCCATCTTCGCCAAGATGGGAATCTTTTTATTCAGTCAGCTCCTTCAGACCAGCCAGTAGCAATTAGCAAACACCTGGTGCCACTGCTCATCTCCTGAGCTCATTATAGGAACTTCTTCTCAGTGAGTCTCTGGAAAAGCGTTGTCAAAGGGTTAATAGAGGAGCCATGTTGTGACGACTTCCTGAAGGCGGAGTTTCAGACAGAGACAGGCCCAGTTTCAAGGCGTTAAATTGCAAAGTCAAGTTTCTTTTTAGTGATATTTGATATATGAATATATATTACGGGATTTTTCTGACACCTTACGCTAACACACTTACTTGATTGTGCTGTAAAATGGCACCATGTGTGACAGGAAAACACACAACAGTACGTCTTTGAAGCGTTCTACTGAGACTGCCATCTTTAAAAATAACACGCAAACTGATGTATTTGTTTTCTTCACCTACCGCCGCGATTGTTTTGGCCCTCCGGCTCAGTCAGGTGAGTTACGCCTGGTTAGAACCAGAGCCGCTTTCATTTCTCAGCCGCGCCGGCCGCGACGGGTCACTGGCAACGTTCAAAACGAATTACAGCGACTGCTTCGGCTTCCTCTTCTCCGCGCCACCCCGGACATAAATAATTCGACGAGTTGTTGCACCGCCGCGCATCTGAATCAGGTGATGCATTTTTCATTGACCGGGGTCTCCATTAGACATGCTGATAGATGTCTCTGACACTTCAGGAGCACGTTTTCATACATCCACACAAGGATGATTATGAGCACAGATAAGCAGAGGGGAAAGACAGACGTTTACACGCCGGCACTCGCTCCGCTCCTCCTCCTCATCTTCACACACATCCAAGCTTTTCAGAGCTGGAAGTTCCTGGAAAAAACAAAATAATCCAACACTGTCAAGGCTGACCTAAAAACGACAGAATCATTTCTTATATAAATAACACCAAACAGGTCAATCAATGCATCCCATCATCGTGGTATAAATAGGAATAAGAAAGAAGAAGCATTGTTTTTCTTCTCACTAACTTAAAGGAGCAGTATGATGTGAAATCGACCTTTTTGAGCTTTGCATCATGTTATAATGTTATTCATTCATCAAAAACAGACCTGGACTGTTGCCTTGATTATCTTATGCATGTTTGAAAAATCCTTTAATCTCCCATGGCAACCATTCAGCTGTGCAAAACGAATGGGTGGACCAAGCACCGCCTTTGACAACGAAGCTCCGCCTTCAAGTTTGAAGCTCCGCCTTCTAGGACAAAGCTGCATGTTTGAGGATGAAGCTCAGTTTATATTATAATTCTTAAGTGTTATTTGGAGCATTTTTTCACAACTCCAGTTAACTGATTGTGTCATAAAATGAACAGGTAGAGAAGCCGTTGAACAGGAATACTACGCATTTTGAGAAACTTCCCTTCTAAAACTGTATCAAACAATAGAGACTGCAAGGATGTTTCCACTGATTTTTCTCCACCGGAAAAAGAAAAATTTGTGGGTAACATGGAAGAGGTAAAAACAACAAAGCAGAAAGTGCAGATCCTTCCCAAACTTTCCCCCCTTTTGTCATTCCTCGTGATTTTAGAGCCTCGACTTGCTGGGTTTTCATCTTCACAGAGAAGACTTTCCAGCTTCCAGAGCCATTAGTGAGGCTGCGCGGTTATGAAGCTGTAAGTTGCCTTTATTTTATGTTGTTTGTTTCTGTTATAACTTCTCTCCCCCACCCGCCCGCCTGCGCTAACGGGAAATCACTGGGAATAATTCAGAGCAAGTTTTAGTAATGTAATCATGTGCTCAGCAGGAAGGAGGTATATCTCAGGGTCTTTGCACATTCGTCCTCTAATGCACGCAGCTGCAAAGCGTCTGCAGCGTCCTCAAAGTGTATGAGGAACGACGACGCACACCCAGTAAGAAGGAAAAGAGTTCATCATCCCTGCAGTTCGCGCAAAACCAACAATCATCGCCTCTCTGTCCTGTTGATGTTTTGTTGGGGGAGTGGGGAGAGAACGGGTGTGAAAGAACTCCGCTTTACAGGAGATTTCAAAAGAAACCCTTTCATTGATCTGTTGTTTTTGCCACGTAATTATCTTCGAGGTGTAGCTCTTTGAATCGCTGTAATGGGCCCCGCTGAAGCATTTTGCTCTCGCACTTGAACATGACAGCGCGATTGTGCGGTGGCTTCGGTACAACGCTCGGAGTGCAGCTTTCCCGACTCGCAGAGTCCGACGCGTTCCGGAAAATCCGGAAAGTTCCACTTGTTTCAGTTTCTGCTGGCTCCAAAGCGGTCGCTCGTCTATTATTAAGTAGTTCTTGTTATTATCGATGGAACGTATTCCTACAACCCGTGTGTAACCTTTTCTCCATTGTTGTGCACGGTCAGATCGACACAGTGGAGACGTCAATCAAGCGCTCCCCATCGGTTTTCAATCTAGTGGGCCCCACCCCGCAGCCCCCCGCTCCTCACCCTGGGCTCTGGAGATGGAGAAAGGTCACCCTGGGGTCACGCTGCTCTGTGTTCTCATTCGGAGAAACCCCGCTGCTGTTCTGTTCTCATCACCCGCGAAAAAAAAACCCTGTCCGTGGAAATCCCCTTCAGGACAGCACGCCTCAGCCACAGGTCAAAGTTCACTTATAACTGAAGCTGTTTTTTTTTTGTTTTTTTTTTCATTCATTTGCTCTCTGCACCATCATCACCATAACCCATGAAAAAAAAAAATACTGTTTGGATGTAGCTACAGTAAATTCTTCAGCTTACAAGAGATCATGCACATTTGATTTGTTTACCCGTCTGAAGCAGAGCTGGACAGCGTTCCCATGTCGCAGCGCGCTGCCTGAAGGAGTAGGAGAAAATTATAAATAAGGGCAAAACTTGAGAAGGATTGTGGATTAATAAAGAATAAGAAAAAAAAAAAACCTCAACTGTTTTTGCAGGTCACCGTTTTCTGTTTATTTCCAAAGCGGAGGATTAATTTCCAAACATACCAATGCAAAGCACAGAAATAACATTTGGAGGCATTTCCACGATGATGTGCCAATTGGAACCTCACAAGTTTTTTGGGTTTTTTTTTTCTTTAGGAGAAAAACTCAGGACCGAGGGACAAACACAGTTCATACTACGGCCACATGATGGACAGCTCTGTCAAGGTCAGCACCATGTTATGTTACTGTATGGATGTAGAGGTACATGTAGTTCTACTGAACATATCCAGTACATCTCTGTTGGTTTGTACATGTACTAAACAAATTCAGCTCTGCTTAATGTATGAACGTAGTTATTTTTAGTAGTTTTTGCAAATTATCTGTGTCGCTTGTGAGCATAAAGCATCTGCTAATAGAATAAAATAGAAGAGAAGAGACTATATTGTTCTCATGTGACATCACACTAATCACACCTAAACTTTGTAACTGGCAGCCATTTTGGCAGGCAGTTGCTATGGAGTTATGATGACAGTAAACAAGCCAGGAGCTTCAAACTAGCTCTCGCCTCGTTCCTAATTTATAAACAATATAAATACTTTACAACTATTACTCTGTGACACATCTGTGTAATATTTGCATAAATATCTATGATATTTATTCCAGTACTTACTGCCAAACTAGCAAAACTCATGTAGCCAATGTAGCTTTTATCTGCAGGCTAAGACAGAAGCATATATGCTATTACATGAACCTCCTCTGCCAGTCACCAGAACCTTGTCATTCACATGAAGAGTTTGCACGTCCGCTACAAAGCCTTTGAAACACAGATTATATGCATCTATGGATTTCAGTCCACGAAATCCACAAAATTCAAGAGTGTTCACAGACTTTATGTCAGTATTTCCACCTCATGTGCAGAATCAGCTTGAAGACAAACATGCTGAGAGAAAACTAACAACACATTAACTTAGAGGGGTTTAAGTTGCAAAAGAGAACATATCCTGGATGGATTGTTTAAAAACCTGGAAAAGCGAGACTTTCAGCTGCTTCCGTTCACACCTGCTGTGTTTTATATGCCCGTGCACCGGTCAGAATTGGGACAGAAATTTCTATAGTCACCAAAATGCTTGAATAATTTGAGCTATTTTACATTGTGATACGCAATGTAAGATTCATCTGTGTTCTCATTTGCTTTGTGCTTACTTTGTTTCTTTTACATTTGTCTCTTTGCATATTCATTGACTTCAGATATATCAATACAGTAATTTTTGTAAACAAGACATTCCTTGCCTTTTCATTAATTAATTTTCTTCAGTTTGATTTCTTGCTATATTTACGGTTTCATCTGTAGAAGGGCTGATTTTGAGAATGCAAATTTGTTCTTCTGTCATCGGGGAGGAAACGGTTCAATTTGCCATATTTAAAACAGCACCGGAACGCCTAATGTTAAAGCTGCGTCAGCGTTATCAAAAGTTTGATAAAAAAAAAACAAACACTGTTGTTTCTGCTTTTCACTCATTCTAGTTTCTTCCGCATGTAAACTGAAATCCCATAGCCGATGCCGCAGGGTGGCTTTTCTGAATAATCAAATCAATGCTTTTATAGGACATTGATTTCCCGGGTTACTACGGTCAGAGGGGGACACTTACGAGATGAAGAATTGGTCAAACAATTAGGGGAACGAGGTCCTACCGGGGATTCTGTAGATCCGTCGACCAATTAATTTTCATTACCCTGTGAAACCTGTTCAGCATTAGAAAGTTCCCCAGCTGTCTGTTTTCTGTGTTTCCCATTCTAAAAGAAAAACACGTGTTTGTGTTTCTGTGTCAGCTGCTGAAGAATTATGTCCAAAAGACAAATAAAAACCTATATTGAAAAAAAAAAGAAATATATATATATATATATATATACACTCACCTGCCATTTTATTAGACACACCTTGCTAGAATTTGCTAGCACTCGATTGATATACATAGTAGCTAAAGGTAACTGACTGCATTAATAAAATGGCACTGTGTGCCAAGAAAATACATAAAACTGGCCCTTAAACTTTGATTATGGTGCCGTATAAACGGAGCTTGTGGCAGGTTTAAAATACGGATAAATATCACTGAGAAAAATGTCAGCGTTGACGTTAGTGGAGGAAGCATCGTTTATGTGCAGAACAGGAACGATGCCAAACCGGCCAAACCGGAGCTCAAGAGGGTCATTTCCAGTTCAATTCCGTCTTTCTTTCTCTTAACGCTTTATATGGATGTATGTCTCCTTATACGGTTATTGTCTTCACTATGGATTAATTATAGGAGAAATAAAGCTCCAGATAATGTATCAGGACGTTTGCTCTCGTGAGGTTAAGCCGGGTTGCCATCACGGAGCCATAAATCCGAAGTGAGCTGGTGAAGCTTTGCCGCTTGATAGACACTAAAGAATATTTAGTGGTGTGCACTGCTTTCTAAACCTGTAATTCTCCGCAGAGTACACTACGATTTAATGGTGGGAGTGTGAGGTGGACCGGCCCCGGGGCGACGGGGCCCCTCCTCGCAGCAGCTGTTGCCGCAGATGTAAGGTGACAGTAATCAATACTGATTATTAAAGTGGGAACACCATCTCCAGTGTGTGATTAATCTTCATTCTCTCGTGTTTACAGAGCCTCTCCTGGCCCGCTCGCCTCTGAGGGGGAGCACTCCGCCATTATCTATCCCCGGAGACGGGGAAAAACAAAACACTGTCACCATTAAACATATTCCCTGTCACGGCCCAGAGAAAGCAGGCCCAGGTCGTGGTGACGGACCCTGAATGCGCTCCCATATCAAAACACAGGCTCTGGAGGACACAGTTCTCTGAAGACATGTTGGTTTGTGAGGGTTTGGTGTTCATTAAATAAATCTGCGATGATGGAGGCTGTTCAATGCTGCCCATATTCATTTAGAATTGCAGTATGTATGGTATATATTTTTTTATACATTTGTTGAAACTATTATTATGACACTATGAGATGGCGCCCATCCTGCTCCACATTTTGCTCTCTGCTACCCCACAGCTAGCATAGCATGTTGCGAATGCTGCGGCCAGTTACCATGGCCACCGATGATGCGGAAAAGCTGTTGTCCTGTAATGGTATCTTGTTTCTCCATGACTAGCACATTTAGTAACAAGTACATGAACTGTGATTGACAGCACCAAGACCCGCCTCCTGGCTCTGATTGGCTGTTTTTGGTCGGGAGCGGTGCGTTTCTTCAGATGGACATAATAGCTCAGGGGGGAGGTGGCGGAGATCGATATCATAATGCACCGTCACGACATGGCGACAGTTTCAATAAAAGTGAAATATGTGAAGAACAAATTCTTTCTAAGAATTGCATACTTCAGATTTAATCCTCCAAACTGCAAATTTCTTATAAACTACAGCATGTGAATTAAAACACAAACACGTACAGCTAATATACACATTGAAACAACTTTCATCCTATTTTTTTATATATTAAATTAGGTTTGTCTCATTAATAACAATAATTATAAATTAAGAAAATTCTATAGTTTTAATTTTATGGATTAAAAGCCTAAATTTATTAGTCTACTTGGGATTGATAAGTTTGTTCTGCAAATAGAGTTTCAAAAATGTATCCTGTATCTGTTAGTTAAGTGCCGTTGAAGTTCTTCACTATTCTTAGGTTTTATCAGTGTTTAGCGTCAAAGCAACTTTTACTCTCCGTTCTGTGATTTAAAGAATTTTTAATTATTTGCCAAACAAAGGCCCAGAGTGATGGGAGTCTTCTTCCAGCTGTATGGAGGATGAGGTCATGTAATGCAATGAGGGAACAGATGCTCACATGTCATTCCCCCCCCCCCCCCCCCCCACCAAGTCAAAGTCAAGTCTCAAGTCTTTGAAATTCAATGCTATCAAGTCAACCTATCATTCTGAAGTGCAGTAGGCCAGGAATTCAGATCCTGTATGATCGAAATTCACATATGAACATATAATTTAAACTTTTAACATTGAATTTAACTCGAAAATAAATATGACCTGCTAATTTCAATATCTTTAAAAGATGATAGCGCACATCAGAAATAGAAATACGGTGATCTCTGGTAAACTGAAGCTTCCAAAAGAATCAAAGTGGTTTTTTTTTAGTCTTGGTATTGTATTATTTTTTGTAATGAAATTGTCCCCCACTTTACTATATATTGCACTATACAGGACACAATGTGCTACACCTCTATAGTCGATATATATCTCTGAAATACACCAGCCAGAAACAACCAATCAGAGCTAGGAGGAGGGTCTTAGCGCTGACAATCAACGTCATATAACATGCCGACTTCCTAATCTAAGTTACTGAACCAACTGACGTTTTAAGGTGGAACTACAGTTCTGAGTAGCTGACCGCACCAGAGCTGATAGCCTGAGTAGCCAGCCAATAAAATACACAGTCTGTATGAAACAAGGCTTCAGAATTTAGCAGGTGTTTATTTTATATTTTTGCTTTTCTGTTTTAAAGGAAACCACGTGGCTCACGTTCATTTCTGCTTCAAAATTTTATGTAAATGCTGCAGAGAAATGTTATTTTTACCAAAGGTTGCCAAACTATGAGGATCTCATCCCAGCCAATGACTGCATTCCTATGAAACAGCATTTCTTAGAGTAACAGTAAGCTGGTTGGTCATATTCCCGCCTTCTGTTAATTCAGTAAAGTATTGTGTAAGTATCAGAAGACTTACTTCTTACTAGGTTTCCATGATCACATGCAATTATTGACCTAATACAGAAAAAAGTAAAGCCGCCCTTCTTCGCTTGTGGGAAATCGACGCCGCAGATCAACGTGAAGTCGGCAACACTGTTGATCTGCTGCAGATGTTATTACCGAGTCCATAACCTTAAACGACGCCTCTGAAAGTTCTATCGGACCCACTTGTTCTTTTTCAAAAGTGAAGTTCTGTAACCTTGCCGCGTGGCAGCCATTGTGAAACAAACAATTCATCATCCTCGCCTGGCCGCATCCGCAATCAAATTCAGATTAATGTTTAAAACAGAAACAAAGCAAAAATCCAATTAGAGTCATTTAGGGTATAGATTGTTTGGTTTGGGGGCATTTATGCTACCAGGTCAATTAAGCAGAGACTCAATAATGCAGTAATGAAAGTCAGGCATGGCGAGAAGGAGACAACCAACAGGCTCACGGGTGATGGTGATGAAAGAAAGCAGTGTGTGCGCACGCGTGGGGGTGGTGGGTGTGTGTGTGTGTGAGGTGTGTGTTTTGCAGTCAGGTGGCTGAGCGCTCAAACACGCTCAAATATGTATGTGATGTGCATCGAGGGGGGACCATTAACATTTTTGGACCAGCTTGAAGGCTCCCAGTGCCTCCCGTCTGCATCGCCTGTGACTGCAACAGATGGTCACCCCATCCCTGAGCCCCCCACCACCCACAGGTGTCAACTCCCACCCACCCGCGCCCCCCCGTCTTCTCCTCCGTCGTTAGATAATCTGCCGCCCCGCCTCTCCTCCCCCTCCTGCTGCTCGTCTAAAAAGGAACCCCAGCTTCCCCGCCACCCCCTTGTTAAATCCTCTCTTCCTCTTCCTCGCCTCCCGTGCTCCCATCACTCAGCACCTGTGAGGATCCCACTGAGAGGAGATTAGGTGTTTACGTGGCTCCCTTTTTTTCTTTTTTTTTTTATTGTGGAATTGGGTGATGAGTGGAGGGAGTGGAGGAGTGTGTTGGTCAGGTAAAACAAAGAAACCGTGCAGAGACACACAGAGTTCGTGGCAGCTGTTTCATTCAGAATCTCCCCTTTCGGGCTCCACGTCTTAAAGAGACAGTACTATATATTTTCCAACCGCAGAGTGATATTTTACAGCACGATTAAGTAATGATGTTACATTCGGTTGTTATAAAAAGTATCTCTAAATCAAGTACGACTTTTACTTCCAGATCTAACACCTTGAAATTGGGCCTCTGTCACTTTAAGAAACTCCTGCGCTTTCTGAAACTCCACCTTCAGGAAGTCATCACAACATGGCTCCTCCGTTAACCCTTTAACAACATTTTACCAGCGTTTTAACTGAGAAGCTGCTCCTATAATGAGCTCAGCAGACATGCAGTTCCACCAGGTGTTTGCTAATTGCTGCTGGCTAGTCTGAAGGAGCTGGGTGTGGAGTTGTAGGGTGTTGGGGGTGTGGGGGAGTAGGACGGGGGCTGCTATATGAGGTGGACCCTTGGAAGCTGCGTCTTGTAGGCGGGGCTATGTCCACCCAGGTATTTTGCACAGCAGGATGGTCGTCATGGGAGATTAAAGGATTTCCAAAACATGCATGGAAGATTCAAGGCGCTCCAGCTATGTGTCTTGTAGGCGGAGAGTTTATATAATACTGCCCCTTTAAGAAGACAGGGTGGCTACGCCCGCCGCATCAAAATAAAAAAAAGGGACTAGGAGGAGATCTTTAGGAAAGTTCAGAGGATTAATTTGACACAAGGCAGAGAGGATGGTTAAACATAGGAAGATGAGTGTGGGGGGGGGGGGGGGGTGAAAAGCTTTCTTTGTTAGAGTAATTGCTCTGAGCCAGTCTTGTGTGCAAACCGGTTAGAGATTATAGGATTTATTCCCATGTAGATTTTCAACAGAGTCGCTCTGCTTGAGCCGTTCTGTTCTTCCCCGCCGTGCAGAACGTGCAACCTGGGATGTTGGGGATAAATCCATAAATACATAAATATCGAACAATGCGGGAGCGCCGCGTCTTTTGTCGCCCGGGACGGGGAGGCAGAGCGACGCAGGCGTGGATTAAACTCCCACATGTCAAGGTGAACAAATGAAATGTCAACATGAGCCACAGAGCAACATATAGAGCCCAGGGAAGCATTTGTGTCTGGTTTAGCTTGTCCACATTTTGTCGCATTTGCAACTTCTATGTTTTATTCTGTTGAATTTTACGTAAACAAACGAACACATGGTTGTGACATTGTTGCGTTTTGGATGTTTTGTTTGTGCATTTTATGATGTCTTTAAGGTTGTTCATCTAATATTTTCATGAATGGTTATGAATCTATAAGAGCAAAAAACTAAACTTAATCCAAGGTAAACTAATCTAACTAACTGAAGCTAACCTTACCTAAACTCAGCTAAGTGAAAAAAAAAATGCATTTTTTGTTTTTTGCAAATAAAATTCTAAAATGCGTCGTGTGTGTTTGGGTTTGGCTCCCTTTGATCTAGAGTCTTCAGATGCCACCTAAAGACTAAACCGAGTCCGCCCCAGTGGTAATTTAATCTCAGAATAAATCCAGATGTTCTCTGGCGGTTTGTCAGAAAACGTTGGCGAACAAACAGCATCAGCGACACAGCAGCCAGGTCAGGGGGCGAGGCTGCGGAGAAGTTCAGAGCCGGCCCAAATTATAAAAACCGACGTCGAGCTCTAAGCATCTCACAGGCGTCTGTTCAGTCCATCATCTGAAAATGGAAGCGGTGCGGCACAGCTGTGGACCGAGCAGGAAATTGCCGTCGTTCTGAACCGCCATGACGCGCCGAGTGTGGAGCATGAACATGTGAACATGAGGTCAGCGGGAAAGAAACGCAACAAGAGTGAAGACTTTTATGACCGTTTTGCTGAATTTTTACTCTTGACTCCATTTTAAGAAAAAAAACAAAAAAAAAAAACATTTTGTTGGCAGTAAAACGTTATGTAAAAAAGGGCTAAAAGTTTTTTTTGTTATTTTCAGAAAAAAAAAACTGTTCCTTTGTTGATGGGGTCAGAAGCGAAGGCTCATGATGGAGCTGAGGAGAAGAGCTAAAAAAATGTACTTAAGTAAAAGTAGCACATTTTTACTAAACTCAAATAATCAATCAATCAATCAATAAAGTCTCTCCGTATAGTACACATTAGGAACAAGGCAGTTCAAAGTGCTTTACATCATAAAATCTCAAAAGTAAAACGTCATGTAAACAATGTCTTTGCAATAGAGAAACCAGTGACAATTATCACTTTTTGATGAGTGCCATCATTAACATCATCAGTACATACCCAACATGTCAGTCAAATTCATTGGGATTCAAAAGCAGCTCTTGACAGGTGAGGTCTTTCATTTAAAGGAACTCAGTGTTTCTGCTGTTTTGCAGTTTTAACAAAACTAATAAGCAGCCGTCCAGAAAATTACTCAAGTAGGAGGAAAAAAAAAACAGCTAGTCGAGTACTGTGTTATCTGATCCTGATGTTTGATTAAATATTTTAAAAATTATGTCGTCATACAGATAAAATATTAAAAATGTCTATTTTTACCCCTCCTGCGGTTTTGAGCCAGACTTTTTCGGTGTGTTGTTTCAGGAACTGACGGTCTGACGGGACAAACGTCCGATTCCCCCCGCTGGCCGACCGTGACATTCTGAGCTCAGATCACTGGATAGTTACATAAAGAGTATGTGGAACTTTTTGTATTTTAAAATTAAGCTCAAATTTAAAAAATGCACAAATGAAAAAAAAAAAGAATTACATCAGAATACAACAGCATAACACAACTTAACAGATTTAACAAAATAAAGATTCACCACTTCACAACTGTGTTTTACAGTGTGTGGATACATTTCCAGTAAAACTTCTTGATCTTTGTGATTTTAATGTTACGAACTGAGAAAAGATGAAACAATGTGAATGCTTTTTGCAAAGCAGAGCAGATTCTGTGATGGATAAAATGTGAATGCTCCATTGTTCTGCAACAAGAACACACTCGTTTTGATGTCAACGAGACACGAACCGCTTCACCAAATCGTAATTCTCATTAAAGTTAACGGCTGATAAAGCAAGAGAATAAAAAAAAACAAAAAAAAAAACAACGGACATTATGATTATCGGCACTATCACACAAAGAGGAACATAAAGAAGGAAAATCATTTATTTGATGTCAAAAAATGGAAACAACCTCGACTTTGGGTGCAGAGATTAGAACGGAATCAAAATGACTCACACATATTTGCCTTTGCAGAGCTACTTTGTTTACTGGAAACACTTCAAACGGCACATTACCATTTCAAAAGCTGGTCAAGCATGTCCGCACATAAACACGAGACGACTCTGTTTGTCTGCTCCGTTTCTTGCTTCCTCTCTCGCCCTCAAACCGAGCGGCGGATCCCCGCCGTGAACTTCTGCCGGCTCGCTTTTGCTCGCATGAAACAGTCTGGGGCAAATTGCATTGTGTGTCTTAGAAGTCGCGGCGTGCGGGACAGATGCCTCAAAGAGGCTCTGAGAGGAATCAAAGGCTTCCCTCTGATGGAGAAGAAACCGTTGCCATCCCCCGACGGTTTCTTTCGACACATGTCGCCAATCAAACAGCTCTCAAAACAACTTCTGTTTTCAATCCGGCTCTTTGACGAGCTGCTTGAAAAGCAAAGTGTGTGTGCGCGTGTGTGTGTGTTTTGGATGTGGCAGGACATATTACCTTCCATGCACCCACCAGGGAATAGCCCGCACTTGTTCGGCAACATGGCAACAGCGCGCCGAGGCGAACGGCACCCTGGGTTTTTACGGGCCTACCTCGCGCCGCGCTGACGGAAACCTCAGACGTAAAACGTCGAGGGTTTTCTCGGGAGACTGATTGGAAAGCAGTTTTCTGCGTAATAAAGTTGCTCCGTAACTTCAGGGGAAACTCTGAAGACTGTCTTTCACTGCGACCTCAAACGCCGCCGGAGTGAACGTATTACGTCTGACCTTTTTACGAGGCTCCGGCGTTTGAATGTTCTTCGCCTCGATCGCTCTTCCTGGTTTTTGCGGGGAAAGCCCTCGGCTCCCGTCGCCCTCGGGGCTGTGGTTGTGTGTGCCGGGCGCCGGGCGCCGTGCGACGCTCCGAGGGTGGCAGAGTGGGAAGAGCCCTCCGCTTGAACTGGGATGGGAAGAGAAAGAGCCATCGGGGGAACTGCTGCAGCCCGCCTGGCCCCCAGTTTTGGCGCAAGGAAACCCTGATTTCATGGTGTGCTTTGGGATCAGCAGTGTTGTGTCAGATAAGCTGGTGGGCCCGCTTTGACCGTCCAGCCAACGATTAGCATGGCCCCCAGTCAGACGTCTACCCGTTCGGTTCTAGAATACAGAAAGGAGTGCTTGATAACCATCCAAGAACGCTTCGTAATATAAACTGGTGAGGAAGTCTGTCCTTAAGACATTATAAAAGACAGAAATGACAGCATTTTGCAACATCACCGTGGCGACATTCACTGCATCTAAATTCACTGACTGAGGCCTTTTTGTCCCACAGAAGAACAAAACAGACTCCTGGATTTGAATGAATTGAACTGGAATGTTTTCAAATATTTTTCTCATATAAATAAATGTTCAACAGATGCAGCTCTAAATGAAAATGCCTATCAGTAGAGGCTATATTGATATGTATGGAATATAGTTCAAAGCTGCTGTATGTAACTTTGATAAGAAAAAAAACATCGAGCTCTTCTGCCTTCTCTCAATGCTAATTAAAAGCAACCTATCAGAGCCAGGAGGTGTGTCTTAGCGCTGTCAATCACCTCTCCATGTGGCGCTCTTCATCCTTCCTCCGGCCTTGCTCCTTGCTACACTGCAACTAGCATAGCAGGTTGTGAACGCTGTGTTGGTTAGCATAGCCACCGATGATGGTGGATAAACTGTTTTCCGGTATCGGTAAGTTATTTCTTCACCATTGGCAGCGAGTACACGCAGATGCTGGACAGCACTAAGAAACCGCCTCCCGTCTCTGATTGGTTGTTTATGGTTGGGAGCGGTGCATTTCTTCAGACGACAGCCGTAGCTTTCCACAGATTATCGGTCCCATTACGTACGGTCTCAACCTGGTGACGGTTTTAACAAATAAAACGTTACAGACTCCCAACTTTAACAGCTGAAAGTTTCTCCTTTCCAAGTGTAATTTGTTCCTGAGAGCAGGAACCAGAAGGCAGAGTTTGTTTTAGTAAACACGACTCTAATCTGTTCTGAACACGGCCAGCTACTTTACGCGCGACTCAGCCGAACATACACTCCTCATTTCCCCCCCCCGCTCCCCACACGCCAGATGTTGCTGAAAGCGGTAAGGGAAGAAGCGGCAGGTAAATATCCGACCCCCACAAAGGGCTCTTCCTGTACATCTGTCGAGATTTACGTGGACAGTTCTTCCTGGTCGGCTTCCCGCCAAGGCCGGATCAGAAGGACGCGGAGGCTCCTCAAGCCAGAACAGGTGACTGTGGGTCAAACGCAAGCAGAAAAGGGAAGGTCTTGTCAACCAGCTTTTATCTACAGACACTTCACCCGAGCCACCCATCTGCTTCTCATATCGACGCTCTCGCCGGCTCAGAGGTCCACTGGTCAGACCTGCAGAGGTCAACCACACAAAGCGGAGGAATGAAATCAAAAGCAGCCCGTATGACAGCACACTGCAGTGGAAATCGCTGAAGGTTTTCATTATGACGTATGACGATGGGATGGGGTGTGTGTGTGTGTGTGTGTGTGTGTGTGTAGGGGGGGATTCAAAAGGGAGGATATTAAAGACTCAGCAGAGCTCTTTCAGACTGAGTAATGGTCGGACAGAGTGGGGGCCACCGGCAGCTTTACTGTTCCCTCAGGCTTCAAAGTGTTAAGTGTGTGAAGCCGACACGGCAGAGTACGGTAACATACGGCCCTCCTTTTGGTTTTACGCGAGGATCAAACCCGTCGCGTTTTAATGGATTTAGATTACCGCCGTAAATCTAGCGGGCGAGCGTCTGTGATGTCACATCTGGAGCGGCGGTGTTAAAGGGAATGCAGCGGGCGTTGCGTCGTCGAGCGAGAACCGAGTGGAAAACAGCAGGTTTGTTCATACCGCGCCTTAAATCAGCTGAGCTGGAGCCGTCCAGTCACAGCCGGCGGTGCGCAGGCCGTACGCACAGCTGGAGCATGTAGGTGAATAGTTCAAGGCCCGACGTTCTAAAAAACAGTACGGTGGAGGTTTTTTTTGCGGATTCGCCTGTTTTACTTTATTTCTGTTGAACGTTACTGACAGTTTAGCAATACACAGACTTTTTCACAGAGCATATCGGAAATATGATTGGTTGTCCCTCCAAGACTGAAGCTTGCACTGTGGATGTTAGCTTCTTCAGTACTGCTAGGACGCATGTTAATGTACATTTGGTGTTTGAACTACTAAAATAGTTGTTAGTGTTCTCAGAGGGGGTCATAGGTCACCAATACGGAGGGTCTTCTGTACAGCAAGGTGTTGAAGCACTGGGAGGCTAATTTGATACATTTTAGCTCGATTGGACCAATTTCTGACAATGGATTAAATCTATTTGAAAATGTTGGCAACTTTTTTTTGAGTTAAGTTAAATGTTATTTTATGAACACGCATTGAACTTTGCCATTTACAACGATAGCTTAGCTAATTGTGCTAATCACAACAATTTTTAAGACAAGTGAGGATCCCACTTGTCTTTTTTTTTTTTTAAGTAAATGCAAAGTATGGCATAGACTTTGCAGTTAATAAAAATGATATAATAAAATAGTAAAAATAAAAAATAAAAAAAAAAGATAATTCCTTAAGTTTTGTGTGTGTGTTGTTTCGTGAACTGACAGTCTGACGGGACAGGGGTCACTAAGGGAGTGAAGGAAACATGTCAGGGATGTGCTCTGTATATATTTTTCTTTTTACCCGCAACTGGAATGCACAAAAATAAATCTCTGATTGGAGCATCTCTGCATCAGAGGCACCCAGATGAAACGACTGACGGAGTTCAGGTTGATGCACGACATCAGAGAATCCACTGTAAATTCTAAACAACTGCAAATCCAAAAGAGGTTCAATCAGAGCAGAACACAACGGGCCAGAGGAGCAAACAGACAGATGGGCAGATTAATAAAAGAGGAGTGGGAAACTGGACTATATCCACACTGGCTGTGGACACAGAAGAAGAGACCTTGAAAAGCGTTGCAGGGATGAACAATTTTCTGCAGAGAAATATATCTATTCAGAAGAAAACTAAAGAAAAAAAAAAAAAAAAGGTTTGAAAATTCATAAACCATGGGACAAAAACAATGTGTGTTTTTCCTGGATGGAATCCTGACTCAAATCAAACTTCAGCTCGCTCGCTCATGAAAAAGAAGCTTTTCCCACATCCTTTTTTGCATGCACATCCTGCTTTTAATTGGCCTTGGTGAAAAAAACAACAACAAAAACGTGCTTTGGGTTAAAAAGCCTGCTTTCCGATCTCGTTCTGGCGCCCGGTTCATGAGCTCAGCGAGGACGGATCAATGCCCGACCGCTGGGTGAGCCAAAACGGATGGAATTCGTTACATTTTCGAATGCAAGCGTCGAGCTTTAATTGCCACTATGATGGCTTCAGTCGATACAATCAGCGAATCAGAAACGAGGCAAAAGTAAACAATTTGATCGTGTTTTTCTGGACACCAGTTGGATGCCAGTGGAGCCATATAGTTTAATTTTATAGCTTGGTCAAGTAAACTTTACTTTCAGTTGTAAAAAATGCTACATATATCAAGTATGGCCTAAAAGAAATTTGACTTAATTTAACACCTCTGTCTCTTTAAGAAACTCCTGCTCTTTTTGAAACGCCTCCTTCAGGAAGTCATCACAACATGGCTCCTCTGTTAAACCTTCAGCAATGTTTGTTGCACCGAGAAGTAGCTCCTAGTTCCACCAGGTGTTTGCTAATTGATGTTGGCTAGTCTGAAGGAGCTGGGGAGAGCTGCTGTGAGGCGGACGCTTGGAAACTGCGGCTCAGAGGAGCTTTGTCTTCGAAGGCGGAGCTAGGTCCAAACAGTTGTCATGGAAGATTAAAGGAGTTTTCAAACAGAAAACAACACTCCTGGTATGTTTTTGAGAAGGGAATAAAATAAAAAAAACATGATGTAAAACTCAAAATACTCAATTTTACATCATTCTGCCCCTTTGAAGCAATGAACGCTGACTGCTCCTTCTGTGGCGGAGAACTTACTGGGTGTTTGGTGGGTGATTTTTGTGAAACGGACGTCAGAAGCGTCTTTGCATCTGGTGAGGTGAAAAACCAAAACATCTGAAAAGCATCAAGATTGGAGCCAAACGCTAGATTTCATTTCTCTCCACTTGTTCCATTGTCCCTCAATCAACAATAATGTCGACTGAACCAGAGTGTGACTCAGCAGGGAACGCTGTAAGAGCCGAGTTACTTCAGAGGGGCCCATTAGGCTCCCATCTCTGGTAGCATCTGGGGTTAAAGCCACTCTCTGCCCTCTCATGATTTCTGCAAATTTCTCATTTCTGGCCTCCTCTCTTCCTCCTCACCTCATTTGTACCCTTCCATCCAAAAGTACCACACAGGCGAGTGGATATCTTTGCTTGCGTGTCTGGCTGTCCCAGTGTTTCCAGGCCGACCAGATGGATCCTCTCAAAAGCCTGTCTGTGATGGAGGGGGCAGATTTGGCAGGAACCTTTTTCAAATATACAATCGAAAAACAAAAAAAAAAAAAAGTGCACTTTCCCCTGGAGTTGAACATCATAAAATCTGACTTTTGTTTTATGCGCTTTGGAGTCGTCGCAGGATGTTATTGGAAGTTAATCCAAGCTCTCAGTGAAAACCCTCCTGGCCAGCTGTTCCACTGACTTATGAGGAGAGGAAGATAAAGAGATGGACAAAAACTGATTTTTTTTTTTCATCTTTTTTTTCCTGTTTGAAGCATCGAGTTTTAGAGCTGCTGATGTAGCGGCTACTAGAAAACGTTGCCTGATCCCTGAATCTTTGTCGACACATTCTATAATTGAGAGAATGTAAATGATCGGATGTTTGTTGAAAAACAACATGAAAAAGCGTTTAAAAAGAGAAAAAAAATAAATAAAAAAGGTTTGAGGTTGGAACATGATAAAATGTGATTAAGTCCAGAATACCTTAGCAAGCTTCTTCAAACATCTGCCGAGTAGACTTCTAAAAGACAAGCTACAAATCTCCAATTAAATATGTTCACTTCTGAAAAAAAAAAAAAAAAAGCTAATGTTATACTTATAATGAGAAAATAAGCAGAGTCAGTGCAGCAGCTGCATAGATGCAGCAAGAAAAAAAAAAAAAAAAGATATTCATTGTTTGCCTTTAATTATGCATCTTTCTCTGGGAGAGAAGCCATTTGTGAATGTTAAAGCAACACAATCAAGAGAAGTTATTGTTACAAAGGCTGAGACTCCCCTCAATTTATTCACTGACAAGTGTAGACTGTATGTACAGAGAACAGCAGAGACATTTCTTAATACATCATTGTAAAAAAAAAAGAAAAAGAAAGAAAGGGGGGAAATTGCACAGTGCTTACGTTAGTCATTTTTCACCAGCATAGTACCACGCTGTGGATAATAAAACACAATGAAGGATGGTCATAAAAACACAATGAAACAATATTTCTCTTTTTGTCTTAAAAAAAGAGAGAAAAAAAAAAGACATCCCCCGAAACAATAGCTTTATGGGAAAAAGTCAGGCATTCAAACATTAATTACGCAACACAAATAATATATAAAACATTACCAAATTTGCATATGATGTAAAAACAAGTCATTATTGCAGGCGTCCCTCCAGTTTACGATAAAACATACAGAACATCGGTTAATAAAGCTGCTGAGTACGAGCAGAACCATCCGACACACGCACACACACTCGGAAAGCTGGCAGAACTTTCAGCCCAGCAGATCTGAACCCGGAACGACGCTGACCAGACGCGCAGATGAAAGCGGCTGAAAAAGCGCCTCGCCGCTAACCTCCCCCGTTTGTGCCGGAGACTCAGAGGAGGGCTGGTGATTGCTGCATCCGCTGAGTCACCCAGAGGGGTCAGGAGCTCCCATCTCCTCTCCCACTCGGCGGCCGGCGAGTCCGGTCACTGGCGGTGTTTACAGAAACAGAAACACATGGCCGCCTACGCAGGAGCTACTGCTGGGTTGGTTTATTCATATATAAGGTAGCATGTTTCACCAGATGCCTTTTTATTCAGCTGTGAAGAACATCAAGCTTCTTATTCAGGTTCTGGTTAAGGAAGTCAAACACTAAGATGTGTAGTGAGCTGTCAAAAGCAGGGTAGGATCATAACTACTGTACCTCTTTGAACCAAACTGTTTCTATTAACGCTCCCACGGGATCATTTGGGCCCTGAGCTGCTCACCCTGTGCGTGGTCTGGCGCGGTCGACCCGATCCCGCTGCGCTCGTTGTGTGGTTTTGGGAACTGACGTTCTGACGGGACTACGCGTCAAGTATGCAGCGTGTAGTCGCTTCAATATAAAAAAAATCTCAACCTCTGGTGGCGCTCGCTGCGCCTATAAATAATGCCATCGGTGCTGAATATGAAAACACACTGATTTTAAAACTGAAAAACCACCTGAGAGTAGCGCAAAAGGTTTTTATTGAAAAGAGTTTTTAATCAAAATTTGCATCATTTTATGGTCAGCTGAAACGCAGCTGGTCACAGGCCAGGCCAGAACAGCCAATATACCCGTGATGACTCTGGAGGGGCTGCAGAGACCCACAGCTCAGGTGAAAAAAAAATCTGCAGACAGAACAACTATTAGCTGCTGTTAGCCTGCATGAGACACAGTAAGCATGTGGAAGAATGTCCTCTGATCAGATGTGACCAAACCCAACATGGAGGCTTTGGATGCTGATTAGGGTTGATTGGCTGTTGCGCTACAAACTGTAGACCAGCAACTTTCTAAACTGTCACAGATTAGGATGTGACTGTGATATTTTCTCCATAAGAGTGAAACTGTGGAAGTAAGACGGGTCTAGTGACCTAAAGAACTGGGCTGAATGTTGTTCTTTCTGTAGGGACACCAGTTTAACATAATGTCACATGACGAATGTTTTCTAAAGTCAGTGGCGATATTTTCATGCACTTAGGCAGCAAGCAGCTGATTCCTGGAGCTGATACATAAAATTAGAAACATCTGATTTAGTTGAACTTGATGTGCAGCTCAGATTCTGATCAGTTCCAATCAGTTTTCTTCTAAGGACTTTGCTGGGTTTGAACTTTATGTGAACCACATCATGGTATATTGTTTGCAAAGGCAGCACTGCAGTACTTTAGTTAGGACTGGACCTGTGTGATCTTATGTATTCTGGGTTTAAGACGTATAAACCAGGAATACAGAGGCTCATGCAGAGTTGTTAGCACCTCTGCTAAGTGCATGCTAACGCCTGAAGATAAACTGGTTATTTATTGAAACTGGATCATCTGATAATACAAAAGCTCAGGAAAAATCAAACTTCCTGCTCTTATTTCCACGTTCTGATGCCTGCTGGTTCAATTGAATTTTTGCAACTTTTCACATTTTTGAACTCAAAAACACATCAGGCAGGCGGCTGTCCCTGCCGTCTGGGGGGAGACCCTGACGTTACTCCGCTGGTCCTTCCCAAATAACTCCTCACCTTTAATTTCCTTATCATTAACAGGCCTCGCACTGCCAGACCTCTCCTGGTAAACTGAGCACGGAAACACAACGCAGTGCTAATTATTGACTGAACAAAAAGAAAAGGGCTCCTGAGTGGGCTCTTATGAATGGCCACAATCAAGAGGGAAAACAAAAATCAGCTCCATTGTACAGAGAGGTACCAACTGCACAGCCGACATGCCGGTCTCCCATGGCGATGAAATATTCATTGAGAAACAGCTCTGGTTACAACCGAGTCACTACTAGGTGAAGCCAGAAGTGGCGTCATCAATGCCCCCCCCCCCCACCCCCCCTCCGCCTGCCTCCACACATGACAGCAAACACACACAAAGGGCCGCATTCATTTTTGACTCCATGCATTAATTAATAACCCGGCGCTGACCCCGTTTTGTTCTGCCGGTTGTCCCTGGGTGAGTGGAGCAGAGCGAGAATAAAAGGAAATCTAAAGCTGTTTTCTTCCTCGACTGAGGGAGCGGAGGGATGAGGGCGACAGCGTGAGGAGAGAACGCCGAGATAAAGCAGCCAGCCGAGAGGAAGAGAGAACTCAGGATTATCATAGTGAATATAGGAGGGGGGTGTGTGTGTGTGAGTGTGTGTGTGTGTGTGTGCCCGAAATCCAAGCTTTGACTTCACAGTTGGCCCAGGCTTCTTTAACCTCCAGTCCTGTGTGTGTGTGTGTGTGTGTCTGCATGTCGGCTCCTGCCTGCACTAATCACACAAGCAGACATGAAGAGCAACAATAAACCTGGTCCGTGATGTCATCACATCTGAAGTGTTTTTGGTTTACGAGCAAATTATTTTAACACGCTTGAAGACAAAACTGGGTTACGGGTAACTTTTCATCAGGATGTAGGAAGTGTCCAAAGTGTGGCCTGGTGGCCATTTATGGCCCTTGAAATGTTTTTGATGGGCCGCCCTCGAGTCTTGCTTTGACAAAAGGCAACAAAAAGTATTTTTGATCTGAACGGATTTGTAGATTTCATTACAAAAATGTTTATGGAGCAAGAATAACAAAAAAAAAAAAAAAAAGAAAAAAACACAATAAACATTTCTTTTTTCATATTTGATATTAATGAAATGAAATACGAGCAGTTAAAATTTGCCACTTTTGGCTCCCAGAGCAAAACGTTTGGACACTACAGACAAAAGTGCAAGTTCTAGAGAAGCCTGTCACAATAAAGCAACAAAGTCCTATAATCACATTGTGAATTAAAACGAACTTGATCATTTGCATCTGTGTGACCTATCATTTTTCTCTTTTCTCTCTTTCTTACCAAAAACTGAATCACCAAAGTCTTCAGTCAGCTGCTTCGGTCTCAACTAACTGATGTTTTGAAGGACAATTTCGCTCATTTTATTTGTTGTTTCTTTTATTATTGTTATTATTATTATTTTGGATATTTGAAACATATTCCAGTTCCAATGTTAAAAGTTCATAAAATTAATTGATCTTTGAGATAATGGTATCAAAACAGCAATATTATTGTTTATCGCGATAACTCCTGGGACAATTTATCGCCCAGAAATTTTTTTTACAGTGACAGGCAGATTATTTCACTTCTATCAAGATTTTTTTTTAGAATTTTCCATTCAAGAGTTGTTGACCTAAAACAAGTTCCTATATGTAGCTGAAAAGTTACTTCTAAGTTAGTTTTGTCTTATCTAGAAATTATACAAAAAGAAAATACTCAGTAAGATTTAGTGTTTTTGCAGTGCTGAGGGTACAAAACGTCTACAAACGTTTACCGTATGTGACGGATGGATGGGTGACAAAGAGAACAAAGGCACTTTATAAAAATACATCAAACACTTAAAAACCTCTGATTTCCTTTTGTTACAGCTAAAAAAAACCCTATAAATTTTATATTATTAAAAAAATCTGTCTTTAAAATATTACAAATTTATAACCGATCAATACATTTTTTTTTTTTTTTAACCTAAGTATATAAAACCAGACGCGTTGCCTGCTTTGTGTCCATGCTGTAGAAATGCTTGTTCAGCTCTCGTCCTGTTCCCTCTTGGCCTCAGGAATATAAAAAGCGTCCCTTCTCTGAGCCCGGACGGTGGCCCAGTTTGGCCAGCTGTGTGGGTGACGGAGGAACATCCTGCCTGTAGGGGCCTTTGGACCTCTGTGAGGTGTGGGTGTGGTTTGGGGAGTGGCCTGGGGCTGAGGCCTGGCTGTGGTGGTAGATGCCGGCGCCGGAGCCGGAGCCGCCGCTGCTGCTGTTGGGGCCCTCCTGTGCGGGAGCTGCTCGGGTTTTGCTGGCCTCCTGTTCTCTCCGCCTTTGCTCCTGTCTCAGCAGCTCCTGGGTCTCCAGCAGGACCCGGGCGTTCAGGCTGGGTTTCCCCGTGAAGCCGTTGCGAGGGCCCGGACCCATGGAGAGCCGGGCGTTCTCTTTGGGCGTCTGGAATCCCTCGGACGGTGGGTAGGACCTCTCCCAGGAATCCTGGGACGCCATGCTGGGGTTCTTTCGAGGTTGCCTGAAAAAAAAAAAAAAAAAACATTTAAAAAAAGGCAAACAGGAGGGTTACTTATAAAAGTCATCTTTTATCATTCATTGTTGTCACAATAAATTCTGATTAATGACATTTGAAATTATCCGCATTGTTGGGAAAGTTAGTTATTCTACTTTCACCAATGTCTGTTCAATGAAATAAATTAGAAATTTCAATTAAATGCAGTTACTGAGTGTTACCATAATGATAATAATCTTCTTTTTTTTTTTTTTTTACATCACTGGTGTCCTAAAAAATACATTACAAATGGGTATATTTCTCAAGAGTATCCTGATACTGATGTTTAAAAAATTACTCGTATCAGCCGATACCGATATTGGTGCCGATATTCCGTACACTCCTACTTTGGAAGTCTTAAATCAGCAAAATGAGTCCATATGTGTATCATTTATTCTCAGGATACATGTAGCTGTTCTGTAAGGACTTGAGAAGTTTGTTAGCAAACATTAAGTAAAGAAATAATAATTAAAAAAGTATCATGGTGACCAAGAATCACAACAGACAGGTGAGGGTTAGCTTGGAAAAGACAACCCATGCTTTTAACACCAGACAGTTTGACAGTTTATCACATGGAAACCTGCTAGTTTAGAAAAACACAGTTATAGAAAAAGTGCAATAAATTACAGCCGACCAGTTCAGTGCAATGCATACATTGTTTGCTTATATCGTCACAGCTTTGCTTTCCTAATATCACGAAGCTCTGATATAAAGGGTATGAACCAAATCTAAAAGAACTGAAAAAATTTCGCTTCGATTTTTAAAAAATTTTTTGTACCAACAGTGAGAACAAAAGAAGGACGTGCCATCACCTTCCTTTCCCTAAAAAATACGAGGAACAACACGAGAGAAGAAAAGAGGAATCTGTTTCAACTCTGCTGCCTGATTACCCTGCATCCAGCGGCATAATAAGTGAGACACGCAACGGACAGGAAACAAATGGCCGAAGCCTGAAAATGCCCACGGGACAATTAGTTCCACATAGTAAACAAACACAACAGCGGAAACCTCACAGAGAAAGAAGAAATGTCGGCTTTTATCCATTTAACTTCCTTTTGGAGACGCAGATGGGTGAGCTCACAGAACAGGCAGAGTAATAGCGAGCCTTGCAGCGTTCTCTGCCTTCTACTCATCTCCAGCCGGCCGACCGGCCTCTAGGCCGGCAGGACGGCACGAGACGCATGTCATGTCAAGTCCCGATTTTGGGGGCGGGGGAGTGAAAATGTAAAAAATTTTAAAAATCGGACGGGAACACCACTCCAACAAACCTGCTGCTCTTACGAATTAGCTGTGGAAAGCCTTCACTGGAAAAGGGTTAAATCTGTCCGTCCATTATCAGGATCAATTAAAACACTGTCATATATATATATATATATATATATATATATATATATATATATATATATATATATATATATTATGTTTTAATTTTACAGTGAAATTGCCCAAATTCCACCGTAACATTATGGGTAAAACATTTGTTTTCTTTAATGGTTGGATGACATCGTCGTTGTTTATGACTAAACCTGGTGCTGGAGTCACTCATTCACTGTAAAATAAAACAAAAAGGTTGAAACCTTTTTTTGAAGGACAATAATGTAATTCCTAAAATGAACACGAAAACAACTTATAAAGTGAATGTACAAATGTAAAATGTACAATTTACTGTTTTTACCGATCAATTTATTTATGGCAACTTCACATCAAATCA
Source organism: Poeciliopsis retropinna (assembly GCA_010277075.1). NCBI lineage: Eukaryota > Metazoa > Chordata > Actinopteri > Cyprinodontiformes > Poeciliidae > Poeciliopsis > Poeciliopsis retropinna. The sequence continues at coordinate 18,355,991 of VMRM01000011.1, read as the reverse complement.
ACCGTTTTAAACCATTTTATGGTTTACTGATGTTTCCTGTCAATTTTGATGGTTTATTATATATATATATATATATATTATATATATATATATATATATATATATATATATATATATATATATATATATATATTTTTTTTTTTTTTTTTTCTCTTCTCCCTAACGTGCGATGGGAGACCAGTAACGAGTTTTTACATGGAGAGTGCTAAGAGAAAATCCTCTTCACAACGCAGTGACCCGTTGTGTGGTTTAAAAAAAAAAAAAAAAAAGTTTGAGAGAACAGCATCTCAAGATGCTTTTAGGACAAAACTGTGTCTTATTGGCCCCCGGGGGTCTCATTCCAGACACAAACAGTTTGGGACTTTTCAGCTCAATCGTGGACCGTCTGTTGAAAATTGAAACTGTGAAGTCTGAAGAAGAAGAAGAAACTCATCAAATATGCTTTGTGTTTGGCAGAAATAAACAAAAAACTGTAAAGCTTATTTCAATACTGCACATCAAGGGCAAAAGCACTCAGTTTTATTCTTAGCAACAGCACCCATGGGCATCAGAGATAAGCTCCAACCAGTGGGCTTGTGGTCATTCAAAAATATGACTATATAGTAATATATTCACACTCTTACTACCGGGAAAATTGCTGGGGGTTTTTTTCCTCCTAAAATAATGAAAAAAAAACCCAAGAAAGGGTAAGAAATAGCCAAATGGTGGCTGCTTGAATTCCAGTAACTCTAGAATTAGATAAAAGGCAGCATGACTTACCGATAAAATGTCACTAAGTTGATAGCAATATGAACAAGTTCCAAATGGTCAAATCATTTTCTGAAATAACTGAAAACTATCCTGGTTTGCTGGTAAGAGGAGACATCCCAAGCATTCAGAATTTAAAGGTGATCAAACCTTCATGAGCGCAGACAAAGCGTCTGCATTCCGAAGCATGTGAAGGTCTTGTGTTTACATTGTTGTATTCAGGCCATTTTAGGTAGAAAACGAAACGGAGGAGTACGTTTCTGCCAAAACACAGACATTTTGAGATTAATTTTCTGACAAACATTTTCTGAGCTCCAAAAGTCGAACATTTGCGAGAAACAAACTCAGACATTTTGAGATCAATCTCAGAAATGTTCTGAAAATAAAATTATCCAAGTTTATTCTAGAAAATGTCTGACAATCTCAAAACTTCTGATTTGTTTGACATTAAGCTCAGAAATGCCCTTGTTTTTTCCTCTACAAAATTTCTGAGATTAATCTCAAAATTTCTGAGGGTTTTTTTCCCCCCACAAATGTACTCTATTTTTTTTTTTTTTATCTACAGTTGCTCTAAGTGCTGTATGTTTTTTATGGAATCATTACACAAACATATTTAGGCTGTACTTGTAGAAACACCAAGAAAGGTGTATAAACGCAGCATGTAGGTTGAAAATCTCATTCCAACATACAAAAAAGCAAAAATGCTCTGCAGGAAATGAACTGGCCTCCCTATCAGACGGAGCCGATGCTGCAGTGTGATTTATTTAGGGTAGCATCCTGAGATATGCAACAGGCTGATGATAAAGATGTTTAATCCGGTGTTTAGGCTTTATCTAATCACTATTAGTCTATTTACTAATTCTGTAAAATTAGCATTAAATCAGCACAAACGCAAAGCTAATTCACGCATGTGGGGCCAGACACATACGTTTTTATGTGTCCTACAATGTGACTTAAATACACTGATTTTATTTATATATATATTTGTTTGTTACACTGTGTACATGAGGATGAAAGAGTGTAATTGATGCAAGGACAGATGCAGGGACAGACTGCAGAGAGAGCCCCACCACATGCTCTGTATCTGGGTTTCGCTGTCTGGGCAAGACGCCATGTCTTTACGCTCTGCGTTGGCTCGCGGAGCAGCCAACGGCGCTCACGGGGGAGTTAGCTCGCTTTAAACTCAGGATGCCTGTTGCACCAGGCTGCGGTCTGCAGTTCCCGGATGACCTTTTAGGCTTTTCTGTGACAGAAGAGAACATATTTAGAAGGTTTGTTTCCGCGGCAAAGGAGAAAAAAAAAAAAAAAAAAAGAGAAAAAAGCGGAGCGGCCATTGTTTGTTCCACACAGGAATCGATGTGTCCGAAGAATTAGGTCTCTTATCACCTCTGCCTCTGTGTCAGAATATGTCACAGAATAGATTAGTTCCATTTACAAAAGGAGAGAACGGGAGGAAACAAAAAAACAAAACAAAAAAAAAACATGTTAGCAAAAAGTAGGATGGATTCAAAATGACGGAAAATAACAAACAAAGGCAGGAAGTTGGCTTGGAGGAAAAAAATAATAATTGTGGCCGCTGTGTGTTTCTTTAAAGCAGCTGGGAAAAATCAGACTTCATGAGAAGTAGGAGAAAGATTACCTCCACACACACACACACACACATTACAGACTTAAACTGATTACAGAAAATCCCTCAATACATCAAACGCACAATGGAGCAGTCATTCCTTTAATGGACACAAAAAATGTTTTTTTTTTTTTTTTTTTTTTAACTTGGAATTGGAAAAATAATATTGTTCTGGCGGAGGAAGCCACAGGAAGGAACCGCCGGCTACTGAAGCTCAGGGATCCTGGACACGTTGCAGCTACAGACTCATCGCTGAAACCAGCAGAGGTGGAACATGATCAGGTGGACGTTCAGTCCTCTGTGGTTCTAAAAATGATACGATCTGAACATAAATATCTGCAAACGCTGGATGGATGGAATGGACTGAACAACGGATGGATGGATGATACATGAATTACCAAATGAACAACTGATAGATGAATGAATGAACTCTAGTCATAAAATCAAACCTTGTTTTTAAAAATATATGCTTAAAAATCCCTGCTTGTGCAGCTGTTGAAATGATAAACCGCTTATAATCCTTAATAAAAGTCCTAAAATCAACATAACATTCAAGTCAAAGTCTATATAGATTCCCGACTCTCATTCTAAATCAAAACCCAGCGTTTCCCAGACTCTCTCAGCCTGCATTAGGAACCCAGTGACCCCCTGAGTTGAGAACCTTATCTCAACAACAACAACCTGCCCGCCTGTGTGTGAATTTGTGTGTGTTTGTTTCTCTTTCAGGCTAATCAGTGGTTCCCCGCTCCCACTAAAACACTTGTTCCTCTCCGGGCCGGTCTCGCCCTCCGCTGCCTGTCGCCACTAATCCTGCTCCAACAACAAGCCTTCATTAGTGCTCTTCCAATACTCACATCCCACAAGGAGAGTTAAGCCTGGCTGTCATCTGATAACCAGCCACCATGGCTTCTTCTCAAAGCTCTTTGAGTCGTTCAGTTTTTTTCCTCCTCCTTCTTTCTGAAGGGGAGGGAATGTCACTGTTTGCCAAATAAAGGCAAATATTGTAAGTTTGTGGTTATTAGACTGATGTGATGTAAAACTGTAGCTCTGTAATCAGGGGCTGGATAGAGACTTTTTTTTTTTTTTTTGCGATTCTCACAATATGACAACCTTAAATATATTTTCACTGCACTTTTCACAAAAAAAACAACAAAACAAAACAAAAAAAAAAAGCAAAGAAAAATGCATTGCTAATTGATAGCAATTATCCCTACTGCCGCCCTGGCAACTCAGCATATTATAGCAATTTACAAAAATTGCCGTTCATTTAATTCTGAGAAATAAACTTAAGCAAACTTCTAAAAAAAAACCAAAACAAAACAAAACAAAAAAAAAAAACACTTGCTACATTTAATCATTTCTAATTGCTGCCTGTGGACAATATTACTTTTTTTTTGTACATCTGGTATTTGCGCGCCACCTTTTACAAAACAGGTCCTTTGTAAAACTAAAGGCCTTTGAGCTCCCTCCATCCGTTCATAGATCACAGATTGACGCAGCAGTTTTCACCACAGTTGTGAGTTTTGAAAAATAAAACAATAAGACAAACAGTATCAGTAAAACACGTCCTGTTTGGGGAAAACAGGATGTGTTGGTAGTGTTGACATTAGCTCTACGGTGTTAGAAATCTCCATTCTTTTTTAAAACAATGGTTGAAAACTTGGTGTTGTGACCCAGTTGTTGGCCAAGCGAACGCTACAGACCCTTTGCACGAGATGGGCTGCTCTTTAGAAAGGGACCCGCTTTGCCACAACGGACATCCAAACAACCTATGTGTGCATTAGCTTCTTTAAAACTTAACAGACAGACAGTTGGTAGCATAACATCTCTTTTATTTAGCTGATTTTACAATAAAATAGTTAAAGGGTGCACAAACTGACACGGCCTTCGAAACTTTTTAAAAATCTTTCGATAAAGAAAGATGATAGCGATGGATAGCAACCATTAGTCATAAGGACTGGCTGCCCTCGGTGTATTCATGGATTTACAGCAAACCCTTTGTGCAAGGTTAGAAAATTAACTCACAAATACTTCACTGGTAAGATTGGCAAAACACAATGAAATATTGCACTATAGAGAAGATAGACGTCTAATCACAATTAACCATGGACAGCATCGTCACCTTTATGCAGCATAATCAATACCAAAAAAAAAAAAAAAATAGCTACCATCTAGACTTTTATATTTTAAATTTAAATTGTCTGATCTGGAGAAACTGGGTCAACTCCTCAGCTTAAGTCGACAACTTCATCAAATCAACGAAACGAAAAAAGGAGGAAGAAGGTAAGGTAAGCTAGCTATGTCCAACTTTTGTTAGCTTGACTTGCACAAGTAGAAGCCATGGCCATGTTGACTAAAACAACCATGTTTGTTCCCAAGGAGAGGGCAGGGGGCCCGAAACGTGGTGGCTCCAGTCAATACTCCGGGAAAATAAAGAGATCAGGATGCAGCTGATTAATTCGTCAGGTAGCTTAGCTTTCTGTCAGCTGCTAAAAGACTAGCTTGCTAACTGCAGTTTTTAACCATTGTTTACTTAATAAGAGGAGGTATAGTAGCCTTCTGTCAGTCAACTGACCAGAAATGCACAGCAACTTGTGGGAAAAAGGCAACACTGCGTTGCTCTGTCTCTATACAGCTGAAGAAATTTCTAGCATCTCATTAAAAAAAACAGTTTGAACCATAGAATCGATATTAACAGAATATATAACAATTCTGAACCCCTTATCTTTCGAAAGCTTACTTCTCCTTGGTACCAGCAGCTGGCCCGTGGATAGTTGAACCCCAGGTTCTGAAAAGTCTAAATCTGGGTCAAGTGTCAGGTCTGAACTCATCAACTTTTTTTTTTTTTTTCCTCTACGAGATTACGAGAGGAAGGCTTATCAAAGGAAGCTCTGGCCGGTCAAGCTGAACTTTCCCAGGAGAAACACAACTCACTGTGCGGATGCCTCCGGGCAACTGTCACATCGCATGAGATGCCGGCAGATAACACCTTTGAAGGGAACGCATAGATCAGTCAGGTTTATACGGATCGTATTGATTACGTGTCCATGTGGACCGCAAATCCATAGTCAGACGCAGGAACATGTTTTCATCGATCGGCCAGCGACTGGTCAGCTGGTAGTGGAGAGAAAGTGGTTTGCATTAAAAAGAAAGAAACTCAAGGGAATAAGGTAACCAAAGAAAGAGAGAATCCAGAAACGTGTGGACTTTTTGTTCAGGTCAGTTTGTCTTTAACATGAACATTTTTACTGATACTGTTCATCTTGTTGTTGAGTTTAATTTTCTTAGAAGTCGGTCCGCTCACTGCCTTTGGGGGAGTTCCTCTTCAGGATTCAAATGTGGACGTTTTTCAGAACAGCCTGAAGGGAGATTAAGAAGCTCCGGAGGAACGGAAACGACACTTTAGAGAGAGACAGACGCAATTGCAAATGTTGATGCTCGGCCTCCAGATGTAAGGTACATATGGTAAGATATGGTTGGAGTGCCAAAAGATTGGGGAGATGAAGAGCCCCCCCAACCTCTCCACCCCCAAGGCTCTGAACTTTAGTCCGTACCAGAGGAGAAACGGAAAAGTTGGGACGGGCAATTCTCCGGTACGGCACTGATGTTTCCGACCGATCCTTTCAGTCAGCACCGACTTAATCAGGCTGACGAGCGGCCGTGACTGCCATTCAAAGCAATCGCTTTTATTAATATAACCATCTAAACAGCGTTTGTAAGATTCATTAAAAATGTCTGCGGGACGAGTTGAAAGTAGCTTTGTGGGGCAGTGACTGTCAGGACATCTAAAGCAGTGAGGGAACGATTGAGAAAAGAGGGGGGGAAAAAAAAAACATGAGAGGAAAAAGAAATTGATAGAAATGGAAAAAGTCAAATGAAGGGTTTGAGAAAGGGCAGGGAGGACGTGATAAGTCACAGGGAGGGCGAGGCGCAGACAGACAGATGAGGAGGAGGAGGAGGAAGGCTGATGTCTCACCGTGGCAGAGAGTTGTACTGCCTCGGCGCCCGTTGGAAACCGTCCCCGTCTTCTTGCTGCTGCTGCTGCTGCTGCTGCTGCGTCTCGGCTGTGGCAGAATGGCGTTCGCTCTGCGTCTCGGTCCCGTTGCTCACCTGGCACACCCGGAACAGGAGACAAGAAACCCGCCGCTATGAGACACAGGCGTAAAAAAAAAACCAAAAAAAAAAAAAAACACCCCACATAGACGAACATAAACAATTTTACACAGCTAATGACACTGGCTTCACACTCGTATTTCCTCTGTGGGACACATTCCCCTCAGGGCAGAATGCGGTCTAACAGCGTGGCGCCTCCTGAGCGTTCACCTGCCAGCGGGGAACAGTTACTACGATGGCTGTGGCGCTAAAAAAAAACAACAAAAAAAAAAGGTCTTTCCTTATTTATTGGTTAAGATGTTATTAAAGTAGCATAACCTCCCTTTGAAACATTGAAATTCAAACCCTTTTCTGTGAGTGCAGATATTCAGTGTGGGAGGAAAGAAGAAAGAGCTTCTTCCCTTTCTTCAGGTTTAACAAGGCTTTAGGTTTAATGAGCATTGAAGCAGGTTCATTTCGTGCCTCCTGAATCATCGCTGCTCTGATTTCTCCATGTTTTTTTTAAACGACCCACTTGTAGAGCACTAGGTCCCTTTAAAGTCATTTAGAAAATACTGCAAAGGTGATAACACTGGTAAGGAAACAGACGGCATTTTATTGTTTGTGGTGTTAAGTTTTTGTGCAGTTATGACACGTTTACTACTGAGATATTGTTAATCATTACCAATATGCATTTTGGTATAAAGTTAACCGCTGTATTAACTTTATGATTATTTAGACTCGTGTCAGTGTGGCTGCATTGTAATTATTATTGTTTTTTGTTGTTTGTTTGTTTTTTTCAATTTAATGACTTGGCAAAAAATTGGCAATCAAAATTGATTTAGCAAAAACTGTATTAATGTTTGGGGATGAAATCAATGTTTGCATGAAATTAAACATTTTATTACCAACGCTTAGTTTTGCTTGTTAAAATACTTGTGGGAAAGTTTTGTTTGTCATAATTTCTTCATTGAAATTATGTTTTAGTAATGATAAGTCAGAAAAAAATCTCAAAATAACCCCCAAAAAATGTTCACTGAGGGTGTGATTTCACACTTAAAAGTAGAATTAGAGCCCTTTTATTAGAAAAAAAAAGCATGTGTTCTTGTCTGAATAAAATATTTCGTTTTTTTTTAGTTGTACCATATATGTGAGAATCCATTTCTTGCATATTGATAGTCAATCAGTAGTTGCTTTGCAGACTTTAGGAACTTTTTGTTAAGGTTCTCAAAGATGATTTTTTTTTTTTTTTTGGTGAGGAAAGATAAAAATGAGTATTAAAAAGCTGGACATGTTACTTTTTTTTTTTTTTGACTAAAGCCAAATTTTAGATCTAATACTGCAATGTACAAAGTGTTGCATTGTGGGCCATTAGTCGGTGGAGGGTTGCCTGGACTGTGAAGTGTTTAAAAGTTAGCCAGCCTTGACAGGTTTTAAGTTTGCACAGTTTAACCTCAAGTGCTCCCCGTGGCTTCTGTAATGCACTCGGTTGCCACGGGGAACATAAACTCCCGAGGAGCAAGAAAACTAGTTGAAAGCGTTTTCCCTCAACGCCGTCAAAATGAAGCGTGGACCAAGCTTCGAGAGTAAAAATAGCCAAGAGTTACTGTGGTTACGGAAAGTCGTGATGAGAAATGTTGCTCAGAGAGAAACGAACCCCACAGAAAATCATTTAAAGCACTTCAAAGTCCCTGACAGGAGAGCGAGTGAGTGCGTGTGATGAGGAATTAGCTGTACCTGGGCAATGCATCCGGGCGAGTGAGGCAAGCGTGGGATTTCTGTCCAGCTTGACTCAAACTTCTTCGCATTTGAATTTGTAGGACAAAAACGCGGAGGAGTGCAGATGTTGTCTTTGGACTTTAGAGAATCGTGAAAACAAAGGTTTTTTGTTTTTTTTAAGAATTCATTGGCCGAGAGCGTGTTTTTAAAGAGATGATGGAAGAGGACGCATGTTTTCTTAGGCTCAAAATCTCTAATTAAAAAAAGATTGACAGTGACATCCTCATGCTTCCCACCCTATAAACCTATTGGCCTTAGTCTTCATATTCCCACAGTGTTGTCTTTGTTGTTTGATTATCTTCAAGGGTTGACATGGAGATATCGTCTCCCTCACCACCGGCGCGCCGCTAACGAGCTGGCTGATGAAAGAACAAGACAAGCCAATTAAGAGAAACAAGCAGAGAAAGTGTTGTGAACATGGTTTTACCGGGTGTCAGTTTTCATGAGGTTCGGATGGTAACTTGGCAATGCCAGATGCTTCTCTGTCGTACATTTCTGCTTTAGGAAACATCAGTTGCTCTCTTCTCTTTTTACTGGATTTTGTGTTTCACAACTCACTTCGTGTTTCGCTTTTTTTTTTTTTTTCACGTTTCAGGTAATCTCATGATAAATCCAGATGATCTGTAAAGGCCTCAGAGGTTTTTTTAAAGAGAGAAAAAAAATAATAATCAGACAACAGGGTAAACGAGGTCAGTAGGGCTTGGAATTCGCTTATAACTAAGTTTTCATGTTTTTGGGAGCCAAAAAAAAAAGGAATAAAACACATCAGTGGGGACATCCATGGAAAAGAATCAAGCAGGGGAAGTTCAATGTTTTGGTCCAACAGTACGTACTTCATCACGGCTTCGGATAATCACTCCCCAAAACTATCCATTTTGCTCTCTGGCTGTAAAACCAAATTCTAGAAAGTTGAATAGTTGGGTCTGTTTTCTGCATAAAGATGCCCAGGACATCTTGACCAATCACACAACAGTTTCACATGTAGAGCAGGGCGGAAATTTTGCCAGAAGGGGCGAAACAAGAAGCGACGGACGAAAAGAGGCTGAGAACAAAAGGACGTGATTGTCGTCACACAACTGTGATAATGAGAACCGATGCCTGGGCCTTTTGTAATGAAAAGCACAAATCTGGTCCTTACATAAATGTGGCAAGAAGAAGAAAGTCATCGGTCCAAGAAATCCACTTGAACTTCCTATTAAGGTTTTGCCGAACAGAGGATGCAAGAAACATGGAGGAATTTTTTTTTTTTTTCCCTTTTTGAAATGTCTGTCATTGCATCAGTTTTTCCTCCGTTAAAGTTTGTAAAGTGATAAAATATGAACTTGTGCAGGTACTCATAGTTTTCTAAGCCCTATATGTCCTGTGCCGTTGCTAGTAGGCTGTTGACGGCGCATTATCGAATAGATTGATGGGATAAAAATTCACTGACAGAATAGAAGTCCTGAATAAAAAAAAAAAAGTCTTCCTGGAAACATCTTGTGTTCTTGAAATGGCTGCTTTCTTTTTCACTTGGACAGCTGCAATAACAGCCACAATTACTTTTCACTCCATGTCAATCGCAACTCCTATCTCAAGCTCGCCAAGTCCTTAAAAACATAATGGTATTCCACGTGGGTGGATGGAATTGGACTCGTACGTTTGAGTTTATAGCAACACTATCCCTCCGGTTCCAAGAATGTAGAGCACATAAACAAATATTAGATGAAACGTGAGGGAGGGGGGAGGCGAAGAAAACACTAGAGGAATTATTTCACTGAAGCCAAATGGTGAGAAAATAATTAGTCACGCACTGCTCTTGATGGGACCTGGAGGTGCCTGATGCCTCCGATTCATTCTGACGGGTTTGAGGTGGACGACGCCAAGCTGAGAGGAATGCAAGCGAAATCGCCAGGAGAGAAAATCAGTCAGAGTAATGGCATTATCCAGGGAAGGAGAATCAGATTATTCCATGTTAGGCCTGGAATATAATGCCACATGAAATATGACATTTGTCAAAATCGAATCAAAGAGATGTCCGTGTTTGTTTTTTATCCAATAACGTGAAAAATGATGTCAATACGGCACGCTTTTATCTCCCCCTTGTTTCCTTTGCTGGTGTTGCAGAGAGAAAGAAGTAAAAAATAATAATGATAAAAACCTCCTCCACCTGTTTAAACATGAAAGCCAGGGGGACGCAATTATGGAAATTGTCTGGAGCCGTCAAAAGTCCCAGACAAGTGGAAGCACCTGGATGGGAGTTAGACTTTAAAAAGCAGAATAGCTGAGGTATGGATCCACTTTCGATTGACGGAAAACCTTTTTCATTGTGAAAGCGTCTTCCTGTTTTGGATCAGTGCTACCACTAAGGACTTGCTATCTTTGCCGCCCCTATCTTGCTATGTTTGGAGGCCGCACACAGATGTAACCGCTTTAAGGAAGCAGCCGGGCTGTAAACAAACAGACATATGGAAAACATTGACGCTGCTAATGGGCATACAGAACGAGAAGAAAGTGAGAGAATGGTAGTAAACCGCCACATCCTGACGAAAGCCCACTTGGATCATGATCCCCTCTTAAAGTCAGCACGCCAACCCAATTCCGCCAATTTATTATAAGGAAGCCCAGTCCATTTGTGGTTGGCGGGGTATATAGCTTCGGGCGGCGAATCCATCTGAGTGCATGCAGTGTGGTCTGCCGTTTCCCGGTCTTCTTGCCCAAGAAACCAGAGAGAATGGGAAACTCGTCTGGTTTTCCCCGTATCACGTGCGGACTTGAAAAGAACAACAAAATATTGGGGCTTTTTTTTTTTTTTTATGACTGCGGGCAGATTTATAGAATCAATTGAGCGGAAAAGTATTTTTATAACTTAAACTGCAACGCTGGCCTCCGTCTTATCTGTAAAAGAGAGACATAGTTCTGCCTACATTCGTGCACACGCCATGCTGAGGAGTGAAGGTGATTGTTCAATCCGAGATTTGGCAACAGCAAGCTCACATGACGATGCTGAAATGATTGTAAAATAAAAATAAAAAAAAAGTCATTTGCACACCAACGAACAAGCTAAATCACTATGATTATCTTGCAGGTGCTGCACATATTTTAGCTTACAAATAAACCAAGATTTAAACATCCCATAGGTCATAAACCATCAATCAAACATAGAAACAACGGGGCATTTCTCCAAATGTACCACAACATGGCGTCCGTCTAAACTGGGGGTTTGGAGTCGTAAGTTGCCCTTTGGATCTTCCATAATGAGTAAAAGTACCAGTAATAAATTATTGGATTGGGTTTTCTTGTCAACATGTAGGAAATTGTGCTTTTTGTCCTATTAACAGGTTTTTCAAAGGGTTTAGTTTGTTTCACACAGTGATGTTTCAAAGCCAACTACACCAACTGAAAATGTAACCAGTGTTGTAAGATCTCTAATCAAACAGAGTCCACTGGACTATCAGGTGAGAAAACATCCTATGAGTTGTGGTCGAAAATTTGGTATCGTGACAGGCCTACCTATTGTTAAGTCACAATTTTACCAAGCAACCCAGGCTTAACTTCAGCAGGTTAGTTTTCCCACTGTATGCACTTTACAAGATTCACTATTATACAACTGTATATGTTTGAAAAGCATAAGTAGAGCCTCCTTACAACGGCTGCTGGAAAAGTTTGTTGTTTGCTTACCATTCAGAAAGCACTTGCTACATTCTTGTTGGTTGTACAGGAGGCTCTACTTATGCTTTTCAAACATGTACGGTTGTATAATAGTGAATCTTGTCTGCTGCCATTTTCACATGGGAGCGTAAACGTTGACTTTGGAGGGCTTGGCCAGCAACAGATTATTTGGATTTAAAGGGACAAGAAGCTCTAAAACAGCTCAAAAGAGACAGAACTGAGCAAACTAAAATCTAATTATCTAAAAAAGACCTAATGAACATGCTTTACACAGACCTATCCTAAACTCTTCAAGAGAGCGTAATAGGTCGCCTTTAAACACAGAAAAGGAAACCACACCTCCGGCTCTAAACCGAATCCTACATGGAATTTCCACACCAGCCACCCACAACACACTCCTTGTATTGTGTGTGTACTCAGAACCAGAGAGTCACATTGAGCCTCGGCGCAGGCTCCAACATCTAGCCTCAAGAAAGTCAAGTGACTGTGGCTAAAAGTAGCTTATTCTGCATGTGATCACAGAGCAGGGAGGCAGCTGTACGCAATCCAGCCCCCTCTACCCCCCCATCAACATAAAGTACTATAACGAGGGCAACTAAAGTTTACATAAACACAATAAATACTTGTGGATACATGTACCCTGGTAGCATGAGATAAATAATGTCATAAAATCCAAAAGAATTCCCATAAATAGGAAATTTACAAGCTGCTGCTGGTCTGTTTGATCCGAGGCACCAGCATGGCGCTCACACTCCGCTGTGTGGTCATCCTCATCATCGGCGAGCCCGCCAAACAACGCATATCGATTTTAATAGCAGAGAGGAAACACTCTGCAAAAAAGAAGAAGAAGAAAAAAAAGGCAGCTCGCTCTATTAAAACATATGCGCAGCTTCACGATAAACATCTGGAAATCCTCTCTCGGAGAGCAGCGGAGAGCAAGGGAGGGAGGGAAATCATGATGGACGGGGCTTCTTGTGTCTTGGACGTTATTCCATTAAGGTTGGAGCAAAGGTTCCAGTGCTGACCTGAACACAGCCATTACAGCTGTTCGCAGCAGCCACACCTGAGCCCGGCAGCCCAATCCCCCAGGGAGAGAGGCTGGGGTCAAATGAACGGTCAGCATGCCCCCGTGCTTCAGACTGATCCATGAATTTCCTTCCCCTGGCAGCCACACCTCATCAGGATATTAGCTTTTCCGACAAAATGGTTGCAAATGCGAGCGTTGATGACTTTGAACGACGTTATTTTGCCAATAACGGTGGAAGAAACATATGCTGCACAATCTCTTTAAATCATACATATTTCTAGCTTCTGTCCTCGGCTCAGCTCTAACGTTTCTATAGACACGTTGTAACGTGATGTCACACGCGCAAAACCCTGCTCCCTGATGATGCGCTTAACAATGGGTTAAGGTGCACTTTGCCATGTTCTTGCTTTATTTTAGCCTATATAGGGAGTGTAGCAGATCAGTATCATCTGACAAAAACATTCTGTCATGTCGTCTTGTTGACCTGAATTTATTTATAACAATTTGGGATTTTTCTAAACCTCTTTTACCATTGTGCTTATTTGAGAAAATGACAAGAAGGTCAGGAGTCCTCTTCCTGGGTATTGCCTTGTTGTTATAAGAAACTGGCCTCTGTGTCACTTCATATTTATACCTAAGGTGAAACAATGTTGTGTATTATGAAGTAGACATTCATAGAAGCTCTAATTGTGTAAAAAAATTGAAATTCAAAAAAACAGTAGTTGCATTTATTGTAAGGGAATTGGCAAGGGTGCCAATAATGGTGGCACCAGTGAAAATCAATTTTAAATTAAGCTACTGAAATTGAAACCCAAAAAAAAAATAAATCAGCTTTTGGCACATCTTTACCAGCGGTGCCAGCTAACACGTCCCATCTGTAATCCAAGTTGGTGCTGTTTGCTTTCACAAGAAACACAGAATATAAACAGTGAAAGGAGGCAGCAGCTGCTTCGGTTCAGATCTGCGTGGAAGCCATTATGATGTAACCTCGGGTAGCGAGGGATGGCGTTCATCAAAGAGCAGCTCGTCGAGTCTTTGATGTGACAGGCATCTGACCGGCCCGTTGGAGCATCTCATTGTTTTTTTTTTTTTTTGTTTTTTCTAAGTTGCATTCCGTAAACGTTTGAATTTACAAGAGTGGAGGTCATTACGGTTTCCCTTTCATCGACGCGGGCAACGTTCGAGGAAGACGTGGAGCCGAGTCCTCTGCACAAAAAGACCGTATCACTTTCAGCTCAAAGTGGATCGCTAATTGCTCTGAACAGAACCCGACCGCAAGGTTACTTTTTTGAAAACAGAAGAAGGATGACTTTGGCTGCTCCTGTTTTCATTTTCTTTCCCCACAGTTTTCATAGATTACCTCCGCCCATGACCGTTCCTGCTGTTGGATAATCCAAGGTCCAAAATCATCAGGCCTGTTCTTTCATTTATTTTAAATGATTTTTTTAATACACCTAATACAGTGATAGGAAAAAGCTTAAAGTGCCTCAGACTACCACTTTTCACTCAAAATGATCTGTGTGGATCTGCTGCTCTTGAAGAGCAGCTTAACTTGTATTTTTCATTTTGCACCAACGTACGCGTCAAATATCAATTCCCTACGGCAAGCTGCTGGTATCAATACTGAGGTGTATATTTATATCCTAAACCGTAAGTAGCAAAATGCGCAGATTTTTTCCAGTGCAATTGCGTTGAGAATCTGAATACGTGGTGGAAAATATAACATTTTATTGCGTTAAAAAAAAACAACCCCAAAAAACAAAACATGTTTTGGTGTTAATACCATGCAGTGGCATTTATGTATGTTTTATCTTCTTATGAGTGATCAGCCAGTAGATTTTAGGGCATTTTGCCCAATCGGTAACACTATGAGGGCAGACCCAACTGGATGATCGCTCATCTTTTGAAAATCACTGAAACTATATAAACCTGTCATTCTGCTCCTGTTCTAATCACAACCAGTTTAACGATAAAGTTTGTTACGACAGTCGACTCACTCTGCCTGCTATTTTCGGCAATCTTTAGCAGAAAGATTGCCTAAAGATGACTAAAGATGAAAAAAATATCTTTATAAAAGATAATGGCTTTTGATCATCCATACGCAATTTACAGAAAAAGTACTTTGACGTAGTTCACTGCTGTATTTTCTTTGTTGTTGTGTTATTTCCAAAATGTCCAGTCACTTCTTTTACAGTTTTTTTTTAACACAAAAGCACTGTTGGACTGCTGAACCTCTCTAGATTTTATGCATTATTACACTAGTGGATCTGACTACAGGTGCTTCCTTTGCGATTACTTGTTTACACAAATGGAGTAAGACGATGTCTAATAACATGGATCCTCCTGGGTCCGCCCAGTAGCTTGTTGCTAGAGGAACGGCACTGGTATGGTACAAAATGCCCAGCAATGTCAACAGTCACAAGCAATTAGGAGCTCAGATGCTGAAAGAGAACGACTTAGACTGCTTAGTGCTGAACAAACAGTTAACATCTCGCAGTGAACGAAAGGGGAGAGAGGGAAATTAGGGAAACAGAGATGGATGTCTGCTCAGTGATTCTTTGCCCATCAGCTGGACAAACATTGACGCAAACCCAGAACAAACAAAGGGCCGCCTTTATCCACACAGGAACTTTCTGGGAAGTCTGCAGATTGCTGCAGTCTTACCTAAAGTGATTTGGACAACTGCGGAAAAACACAGCAGGACACGAAGGTCATACCAAAGCAATTAAACTGACAGAATGACACGGATAGCGCCCCAGAAAATTGTGTGCCGGTTAATTTGACTTTCAAGGTCTGACATTCTGACCTGTCGTTTAGATGACGGCTCCAATAGGTTTATTGGTTTCTCAACTATTTTTTTATTTATTATTATTATTAATTTTTTTTTTTTGCAATAAGGACGTGGAAAACAAAAACAAACATAAATACACACCTGTTAAGCCTAAGAGAAGCTTCCAAAGACATGACATCCAACGTCTCAACTTGTTTAAAAAGTGTTATTTAAACTTTGGACTTTGAAGAAAGCAATAAAAACTGCCTTTAAAAACGATCCCCCTCATTATTCTGGCAGTAAGAAAACTACAAAATGTTGGAAATTGATGCCAAACGGTTTGCCAATTTTTAAATTAAAAATTTTTCTAGTTATTAATCTATAACTTTCTGATTTTTTGAGGGTCTACATTTGACGTGATGCGGGAGCAGCTGCCGTTTGGTACGGTGGCCGACCCAACAAGATGTGGGCTGGTTTCTGGGAAGATTGTTGATGTGCGCAGTGAGTTATGGATTCTTTGAAATATAAGGATGTTTTAAACGGGGAAAAAAAAAAAAAATGCGCTGGATGTGCAGTTTCCGACAATTCTGTCTGTCTCTCAAAGTACTTAATAAAACTTCAGCCAGTGAATACCAAAGCAGAGACCAAAAACGTCACAAAGTGATATTATCGGCAAAAAATATCGGGCCGCCGGTTGAGATGCAACACGGCGTGGAAGCTGAACTCCAGTCAAAGCCCGACTTCTGATGCACAGCAGGGTGGGATGCGATTCAAGCCGGAATAAATTAACAACGCAATTAACTTAATTACCTTTTTCCAATTATGAAGAGGAAATCCCATTGTTGTCCCAGATCAATCGTGGAAGTGGAGATCAGCTTAAAGAAAGTGCTCTCAAAGTTTAATTGAGAAAATGTAAAAATCCCTCTAATCACGTTTAATGAAAATTAAATGGAATGCGGCGGCTCAGTTTCCTTTTAACAGCAAGTCCTTATGTAGCATAAAATGCTTTTCTTCAGTAATATGTCTTCACCGACTTTTATGTATCTTATCCATGTTGCGTCACGGCATGGTAATCAAGCGAAAGGAAAACAACGCATGACTCTGCAAATTTCTTTCGAAGGTAAAATCTGAATATTTAGCTCCATTCATCTTTCTCCTGCTTCTCTGCGCCTGCTGAAGAAAACATCTCTGGAATTAATAACAGCTTCTTTAAAACCTGCTAATCCGGTCAGCTTAGGTTTTTATTTGGTAAAAAAAAAAAAAAAAAAAAAAAGTCCTCACAAGTGTGCACTTCTTTATGTAGAACTCCAAGGTTTGACGTAGATATTTGTTATTTTCAGTCGGACGACTGTCGGGATAAATAATCAAACTTTCTGTTCTGTGCCTTCTGTTTTTATGAGATTTATTTTTACCATTCAACGTCTTAATGGGACTCTGTAGATTTATTTAATTAAATATCCTCACTAGAGCATAAATGTGTGAAAAAAAGAAAAAAAACCCCACAAAATGTTAAAAAAAAAATACAACAGACAAGTCAAGTTTATTTGGCGAAGGTGAAAAAAAAAAAAAAAGTGATGTAAGGATGAAATTAGATGAATCAGTGGCTGATTCGGTGTCTTTGTGACAGAGTGCGGCGCTCACCCAGGGCTGGTCGAAGCCGTGGGAGCCCGGATGTTCCTCTGGCTCCTCCCCGTGTCTGGCCTGCTGGAACTCCTGCCTCAACATCTGTATCCGGTCATGGTTGCTGGGAGCCATCGGGCTGCTGCTGAGAGAGGACAAGAGGGCGTTAAAACCAAGACGCTGCGAGTCTTCACCGAGAACATCGCTGATGTTCCAGGTGTTACCTCTAACCAGCATGTTGATTCAGGTGCTTTTTTTCCCCCCCTCCGTCCCCTCCTCACCCCATCACATTCAAATAATTCACTTGACCACACCGACTCCCCTCGGAAAGCGCTTTCAGGGATCACCTGATCTGACAGTCGTGATTCATGCTTGCATATCTGGACTGACATTTCTCAAGTGCTTCTTCTCCCCCCCCACCCCCCCTTTTTCGTCTCTTTCTTCCAACCTTCCCTCTATTTCTAGCCATTACAGCCCAAAAAGAGAGAAAAAAAAAACCACCCTCATAGACGAGAATGCACCACAGCCGAATGATGTACGTCTCTATTCAGAATGCTGAAGAATGTCGGCCTTTTATAGCACATAGTCATTAAACAGCGTGGAAAACCCTCATTTACATCTCCTTCATTAAAGGCCTTTGAGGGGCCTGTCAATAGGAATCAATAGCGCTCCCTCAGCTTAATCAGGCTCTCCTTTTATCATCAGCTACAGAGGCAGCACATGACAAAACACATAATTATGATGAAACAACCGGCTTGATAATAAGCCCGAGTTTATGCAAACCGCGAGGATGAAAGTGACCAAAGGTTAGGAATTTGCGCTGGGTGGGGGAGGGGAGGACGTGCAGGAGGGGTGGTGATGGACTGGAATGAGCAGCGCGGGTCGGGCAAGGACGAAGAGATAAAAGCACGAGGGATGTTCACGGCGGAGGGGGGGGGGGGGGGGGGCGACCTGGGGGGGGACGCGAAAGGTTAAACAAAAGCACGTGGGAAGGCAAAAAAAAAAAAACAAAAAAAAGGAAAAAAGACAAAGTAAGCCAAGGTGGATGTAACATTCAAGGCCAAAAAAAAACAAAAACAAAACAAAACATGAAATCTAGAAAAAATGCCAATGAAGACGAACTTTAAAACGGTTCGTCGATAGGCGGGGCCGGCCGCGTCCACCCGGAGCCGATCGCACAGGTGGCACCGCGAGCGCCGGGAAGTGATTGCTTATTTAGACTCCGAGGATTCCGAGCGCAATTATGCCGATAATTGCAGATTAGAACGAGCACATCCCTCTGATGATAATGGGCACCAGGACACGCTGCCAATCAGGCTTCATTAAAAGCACAATAAATAGCTGCTCCTAAATGATGCATGGATCTCGGCGCTTCCTTCTCAGCAGCACTTGGGGGAGACTCAGTTATCGTCTTATTCATACTGCCTGATCACAATCAATTGTATTAGTTATACTCCATTTGATTCCTATGAGTTTCTACGTGTGAGGATTGCATTAGGCCCTTTTTTATGCGGACAAGGGCAATTAGGTGGCTCGCTGGGGTGTGAGGTAGCTTATGCTTTTATGGTGTGGGCTGATGATGGAGGCTTTTTGTTGCTGTTCATTGGTAAATCAATGTTCCCTCTATTTATTTGAGGTGGATTAAACAGCAAAGGCCATCATAAAAAATGTGATTAATTAAAATCCGAAAGCCATTCCTGAAAATGATCTCTCTTTCTTCCCCTTTCTATGCTGGTCAATCTTACTTTGATATAATTTGAACTGAAGTTTGCGCTTTAGCATTAGCTTCTCACCAATGATTAAAAGTCTACTTTAATACCATTTTTTTTTTCCCAGTTTTGAACGTCTTCATATCCGTTATTAATTTCCACATCACAATTACAGTTTCATGGAACAGACCATCACAAGGTAGTGTGATGGTCTTTTGCTAGCTTTTCGCTAAAGCTAGCAAAAATACTGGCTTTATGTGTATAGATATCTGAAAAGTGGGCATGAATGTGTTTCCAAGGTACTTATTAAATCTCTCTTCTATTTCTCCTTAGGCAGCAGAGATTCTGCAACCATCCCAGCTTGTTAAATGAGAGGCTTAACAAGACAGGAGGAGGCGGGAAAACTCCAAACACAGATCTGTGAAGTCCACTGCATGCAATTAGCTTAATCCCTGCTGCTGGTCAACGAGAAGGCCAGACTCACTGCAAACAGATGCATGGATTTTTCTGTTTGACCCTTAAGGGGAGGTTTTTTGTTACGATCAGCATCTCAAACGTGTCTCGGCTATGAGAGCCAGGTACTTTGTGCAGCAAACAACTCTACCGACGTTCTTCTTCCATTCTCACAACCAACCGGTCTCTAAAAGTCAACAGGGTGTAGTCGAGTGTGTGATGGATGATGTGGTGGGTTGAAGAATGTGAACAGATGAGTGACAGCACGTCCTGGCGGCAAATTAAAGAATTAGAACCCTTGTGTTTCAGTAACTTGTGCTGCAAATGGAAACTGTGTTTTTGAGTCCAGGCCTAGACCCGGGGTGAGATTTAATGAAGGGTAAAACTACCATGACAGTACAAAGGAAGTCTGGGGATTATCAAACTGCCATACAGTGGCTCCTGTTCTCGGTCCTGCGCCCCACACGGCTGTGTCCAGACACCGGTTTCCTGGAAAGACTTCCACGCTTTATGAAGGCAATATGGAGTTAGCTACATCTCAGAATTAAGCAAAGACTCCAATTAGAGATGGAGTCGGCCTGCTTTGACAAACAGCAAGCGTCTGGCACAGCTCTTTAGAATCAAAAGATGGATTTCGTTGACTTCACTGTAACTCTTTGAATTGAGCCAGAGCAATTCAGCGGTTAATTAGTCGGTCGTGACTGTTACCGATGCACCAAGGTCTCACTGTTAAATTTACCTCCGTCTGTAATGAGCCTAAAGTAGAAGTGGAGACTGGCACAGGAAACCGGCAACTTTGATCAGGAGGCAACCTCACAGACTGGCAGAATGTGCCACTGCAGCATTAGATGGGTAATAGGGGACATAAATGAGCAATCCTCATTAATTCGCTCTTACCTGTGTAAGAGGAAAAAGGTCACTGGCAACATGTGCACAAAGAGTCTGCATACAGATTGCCTGTCATGATCTTAAGAGTGACAATTTAGATGCTTGTCCAGGGTTTTCCCCAGAAAACTTGCTAAGCCTGGAGGTCGGACGCCCGGGCAGACATCCGTGCAGCGGCCTGCCATGTTTTTGACTTAAAAAATGTTTAAAGTTGACCAGAAATTTGAAAATTTCACTTGATAGTTATGTGTTATTGGAAGATTAATGCCATAAATAGTTGAAAATAACCTGAAACTGAGCCTCAAAAGGCTTGAATCTGCCACTGCACTGAAAGGTTGTTCTAAAAATATAGACTTGTTCGGTCTAGACACAAACAGGTGCTCCATTTTACAGAGTCGTTCAATAAAGGTGCCATCTTTCTTCCATTTCAGTGGTGCAATACTGAATTGCTCTATCGCATAAAATCTCAATAACACGACCGTACGCCAAACTTTGCGGCCGTAACACAACAAAATGTGAAACGGTTCAAGAGTTATTGGTTCACTTAAAAAGAGCCGTAGACGCAGACGGGGAAAGGGCAACACATTTCCCCGTCTGCCACAAGTACACAGAACATTCACACCATTGCTGCCTCTAGAGCGTGTCTGAGAGCTCGTTGAGAGAGGCGAACTTGTGAATTTACAGGCGGGCAGGGTCAGAGCAAATAAGACTTCTGCGGCATATGAATGAAAACATTTCCAGTGATTCTCTACACCTGCCACTTTGAATGCAACAGCTGAAGTAGAAGAGGTCCAAAAAGCTGCGGGCTTCGGCAGTAACGAGCGATAAGCGCCCCGGTTTTCACAGCGGACGGAACAATGGCGGGTGTGTGTTTGCATGTGTCCGAACGCGCGAGCCCCCGCTCCCACCTGTGTTTTTTTTAAACCTGGTGGCCTGCTGACAGGGGTCACGAGCGCTCTAAAGCTGCAGCTGGGGGTGTGCAGAGGCCTGTCAGTGTAATAGTCATCCTTTGATCCAAGAGGATTTTTGCAGATGTCTCCCACACCAGAAGGCTTAAGCCGAGAGACGCAAACTATGCCGCAGTCCGCCTGTTTGCTTCTGTTGGCGGATCAAAGGCGCTCCGAGTCTCTGCATGTCCCGTAAACGCTGCCACCGGCTAATAAAGGAGTAATCCCGTCACTCTGAGCACAACACATATCATATGAGAATACCTGGAGGTCAGAGGGCGCTCCAAGCCAGCTGGAGCCAGTGTGTCGGAATTACAGAGGCTAAAGTTTCTGGAGGAGATTGACAGGAGCTGGGCGAGTTGTCGCTGGGTGTTCATTTTCAAATAAACTAAACAAAAAAGCTGAAGCTGCCGGAGCGCCGTCGCGACTTTAAAGTCCGACATTCTGCTGTTTTCTTATCTGATCGATGTTGATTGAAATTCTATCAGATTATCTGGTTCCTCGCCGTGGCCCCAGTATCTCTGCGCAGCAGACGAGGGTGCAGGCTTCTTAAGTCTGGGCCCTGTGGCAATCTTGCATCAAGTCAAAGCCTCGGCTCATCTTTATTCCATCACCCTGTGGACTTTCATTTATTTCAAAGAAAGATGAGGTTTTTTGGGGGGGGAGAGGAACGGACAGCCTTTGGGACCAACTGCGATGATAGAAGGAGATTAGATCTATATTACCCCTGGTCATATAAGTAGGGAAGAAGGACTGAGATAAAACATTTTTTAGTTTTTTTTGGGGGTGGGGGGGGAGAAAACCATCTTCAGCCAATCACCGTGATTTTGGGAAGCAATCAAATTAAAGTGTTTCAAGCATATATACCCCCTTCTGGCATTTCCTTCCTCGTCCCTTACACTTTCAATCTCATCTTTAAAAAAATTTAAAAATAAATAAAAAATCTCTTTTCATGCCTCGTTCCTCTATTACTTTCCTCATTTTATTTCAATATGTCTTATCCTTAACTGACTCAATGATCCTTTGAGGTTTGCTAACATTAGCACTTTAGCTAATTTTTATACAGAAACTAAGCTTTACAAACCAAATGTCAATGTTGGTCAACATGCTAGTGATAGGCCTCATGCTAACGTTAGAATGTTTTAAATATCTTAGCTATGTTTAGCATAGTGAAAGTAGCAAGTCAATGTAAATGCTTGTGATACCACATCCTACTAACTAGCATTTAAGCTAACCTCATTATTTTTAGCTTATTTTAGATTATACACCAATGTTGAATGAAGGAAGTCAATGTTAGTCAACATGCTAATGACGCCCCTCAAGCTGTTAACTATATTTTAGCAAACCAGAGTACTGTTGCTATTTTTTAGCTAATTTCTTCAGAAATGCAAAATTTCCTCATTTTATTTCCATTCATTTTATCCTTAAATGCCTCCACCGTCCTTTGTGGTTAAAGAGATAGTTTATGAATCTCCCTGTTTCCCCCTCATGCTCTCCCACTAGGTTGGTAAGTGACAGCTGCAGGCCTGACAAAGGGCCTGATAATACCCTGGATTTGTCAGGCTCTGACTTCACCCGTGTGTTCCTGTGACTGGTGCACCATCAGTGGCGCCTCTCCAGCTGAACCTCCCGCGCTTCGAGATTGCAGCCCTCGCCGAGGTCGAGCTGCGTGAACGGGTATCCATGGTTTCAGTCAGACTGCAAAGCAGCACATACGGAGGGTCCTCGGGGGTCTTAAGAGGCCATCATCTGGGACGCCTGCCGAGGCCACAGTCGTGGCGTGACTGGGGGCTTGGAGCTCTGATTAGGAAGGGACAGAAGCGACGTCTGTGGAGCTGCTCCTTCCAGCGGGCAGACCGGCATGGCAGGGCTCCAGTGTGCAATTCATCTGCCGATTCCCGATGGAGAAAGATGTAAAAATAAGCCTGCCCCAAAGTGGAGCACAGAAAAAATGTCAGCTAGGGAAATAGAGCTGATGATTATGAAGAAAACAGGCATTTCTTGTACGGTGCCTTGTGAAAGTATTCACCCCTCTTTGTATTTTTTGTGTGTTTGGCAACATTACAAGTTGTATTTAAATGTTTTTTTAAATCCAAATTGTATATGATGCATCTGCACAAAGTACTCTAAGTTGATGAAATTAAATAAGACAAAAAATATGCTTAGTGGAATGAAATCCAACTGTGTCACACTGTTTCTGAAAGGCAACCAGAGGCTGCAACACCACCCCCAACCAAACACCACCATGAATATCGGAGGTTCTCCAAACAAGTTAGGGACAAAGTTGTCCAGAAGTAAAGAAAAAAAAGAAAAGAAAAACCAAGGTCGGGTTATAAAAACAAAAATATCAAAATCTCTGATTATTCCCCAGAGCATCGTCACATCTATTCATCAAATGGAAAGAACATGGTTCCACCACGGACCCGCCAACAGAGGGCCGCACACCAAAACTCTCAGGAGGAGGTGGCGGAGTCGATCCACACGAAACCAAAACCATTACCACTGAGGTTGTTTATAAACTCTCCCTGACAAGCTGCTTACCACCAAGAAAGGCTGTAGAGGTCAACTTGTGTTGAGGTGTTTCAAGCTTTAGATCAGGGCTCTTCAAATCTAGACCTTGAGGGCCGGTGACCAGCAACTTTCAGATGTGTCCCTGGTTCAACACGTCTGAAACAAATGGCAGAATCACCTCCTCAGGATGCAGTTACGTTCTCCAGAGTCCTGCTGACTGTTTGACTCAGGTGTGTTGAAAAAGGTGGGGGGACCCCAGACGTCGTGGTCTAGACGAGGTTGGGCTATCGTTGTTGATCTCTTCAATGACTGCAACAATGAAGTTGCATCCTAAGACCACGATGGTGTTTAGAAAAGAAAACTGAAAAGAGGGCAATGTCAGGTGATTTGTGTAGTGCTTTGACAGGGTTAAGCAAGATGCCAATGACTATGACAGTAAGCACTACGTAACCAACTGATCTGGGTAAGTAGTGTGTGAAGCGGCGAATGTACCCGCTTAGAAAAAAAAAAAAAGCTAAATGAGAACATTTAGCTTCTTAGCAAATTTACTAAGAATCACTTTCACTGTAGTGGGGAAAACAAAAGCTTTAGATGTGTTGACGGCAGCCGACTTCTGTCTCTGCATCAGTCATGTCTGTGTACCGTAAAGCTCCAGCCTATATCACAATCATGCATGGAAATGACTAAAAACAAAAAAGGGAGAGACATACAGCGCGACAGAGTGAGAACAGTGTTCTTAAGTGAGCAGAAAACCAGCCAGCATATTAACACGTTCTGCAAAACAAGCCAGTCGTTTTCCAGGCCGTCAGCTAATAAAAATCTGCTACGTTAATGTGGTGTTTGCATGACTCATCTTGCAGTCTGCCACGAGTCAGCACTTCTTCCCTTCAGACAGACTGTATGCATTCATGAAGTCATAACCAGTGTTATTATTAGCCCATTGCGCAGTGTGGCTTGCATTGATCTTAAAGGGGAAAACCACTGCTCATTCCAATCTAAATTAAATGACAATTATCCACTTAAACGGTCAAATCTACAAGTAATGAGGGCTGTAAACTTGGGGGGGGGGAACGAAGGATGTTCCACAGTTACTAGAAATGTAAATTTTGAAGATGTTTTACAAAGCACAAGAGGTAGAAGAAGTTCATTATCTAACCTTTATAGGTTTAGCTAAATCTAATTCAGTCTAACAGTTTAAACTGCACATCAAGTGCTTTTTTCCATCCTGTTAAACAGATTTAAAATACAAAAAAAAAAAAAGCTTAAAAAAAAAAAACAAAACATCAACGGAACGTCAGCGTCACGTTGTCTGCATGGCAACAGGAAACTCTCTGCAAACAGAGTTAGCCCTGATGGTTCTGAAATTCTCAATGATTCATCCTGAGATGAATCATTGATGAAGAACTATGAAGCACCGATGGCACTGAATCGATTCAAAGAGAGACAAAGTATTTGCAGAGCGAGAGACGCACTTTTAACACCTGCATTCCACTCAAGGCAGGGCCTCTTCGCCTCTCCGCACAGAGACAAAGGCGCAGCAGCGTGAGGCGATCGTCTAAGATAATTACATGTATGGAACTTGTAAGTACCTGTCGTAAAAAACTTCAAGTGGTGGATTTTGCTTCTGATCCCAATAACTCAAAAAAAAAAAAAAAAAAAAGAAACAAAAGCGAACATGCGAGTCAACCCAACCGCTGAAATTAGCTTTTATTTTGTAGTATGCAACATTACACCTGAGGTAACTCTCCATTCCATGGTGAGAAATCCAAAGAAAAGGTGTTGACGCTTTACGCTAAAGTATCCAGCTAAACAGCTTTTATGAGATATCAGTTATCTGTCAATAAAATCCCTGACAACATCATATATGAAGCTGGTTATTAGCTAAAACAGTCGGCACGCAGGTTTCTTTACGAGTCCTCAAATCAAACGGCAGATACCTGAAGCCGATGCTGTGTGGTGATAAGACACCTCTGCAGGTTTTCTATCGATCGCCACGTTAAAACCCGAGAAGCTAAAGCATTCGGCTTCAGCCACTGAATGAAACCAACACCACCGAATACAACCCTGAAACCGACAACCTCTATGCATTTTATTTCGCTTAAAATTTTCGATCGAGTTAATTGCAGCATCTGTATTTAATCGCATTGGTTTGAACACTGCAAGGCACTAAACCTATATGCAATAGGAAAGTGAAAGTGGCCTATTTTCTAACCCTGAAGTTCCAGTTCAAATGTGCGTTGGCTTTCGACCTGAGGTCCAATCAGCTCCCCTGCCTCCCGCTTACTTTAACAACACCCTCTCAAACTGAAGCATCTATCAGCTGCCCTCCCTTTGCACTTGTCTGACCACCGCAAAAAGATGGGTTTTTCAAGTAAAACACACCACACACGTCAGCACGGCAAATGTAATAAAAAAGAACAAAGTGAATGTTTTGTGGTATTCTGGAAAAAGAATGGAAAAGGAAATTATACATTATTTATAAGAAAGGACCTTCAATTAAATGTACAGCTAACAGAGCAGGACTCAGGACATAACCAGAAAAAAATGTCTTCTGTGGTTCATGAGCTCCTCCAGGTGAACGAATCCAAAGGTTTTTACACGGCGTACGAGCTCGGTGGTTGTTTAATGCAAATATATGGGAACCTGTCAGAATACGAAGGAGTAGATTGATCTACTCAGTACATACAGATATTCTCATGCGCCCAAACCTCTAGTACTTGTTTGCTTTTCTGGTACATTACCAAAGCGACACACTCTTGACAGACTACCTGTAATGAAAAGCTAACATCAGAATTTAAACAGGCTCAAGAAGCAAAGGTCGATTGGTTGTATATTAGATGAGATTTCAAAAATGTATCACTGCAACAGACTTGCCGTCTGAGGTTTGCTTTCACACTGTGGCTTTTTTTTTTTTTTCTTTTTTTTTTTTTTTTTTTAAACCAGCGTGTACAGCCAGTTTTAATCCTTTTTTAATGACTAACAAGCAGAGCAGAAATCCTGCCTCTTATTAGGGCACTCGGGTTTCTCAGGTTCGTTCTAGGAGGCTTACACCTGTAAAGAATCTCATTTACTTCGGCGCGACGTCACGCTGCGCCGAATGCAGACGATCGCCCCCTTCTCCAAATGTCAGAGCCCTGACGCTCAGCGTGTGAACCACGAGCCGGCCGTAAATAATTCACATCAGCCCCGCGTTGCTTCCCTCATTGCCCTGTACGCATCCCAACAAGTCTTCTCCTGAACAGCCCTCCCATCCCGCCCCACAGTGTGCCACCGCGAGTCCTTCTATACATAATTAACGAGAGAGACGCGGTGGGACGTCTGTCACCCAGAGCCGACAAGAGCCGGAGCCACTTTTAAACAATAAAAATATTGATGGTGGGTGTAATAAAGCAGAATTAAAAGGGTGGATTTGAATGATTTTTTTTCTTCTTTTTATTCCCCCCCCCCACTCCCATTCGGATAGTTTCAAGTTGAAGTTACGCAAAGATGTTGAAGGTTGAGATTCTTTTGGTGCTCTCAACTGGGATTTCCATTACCGGATTAAGTGTTGAGAGTCTCCAGAAAGAGGGGTAAACAACAACAACAAAAAAAAACAGAGCAGGTCAGAGGTCATGACATTTAGTAATGACCAGAGAGACGCAGAAAGAAAAGAAACATGTCTGGCAGCGTTCTTTCAATTGGGACTATCAATATTGTGTAATAATCGATGTGAAGGTCAAGAGGCTGGCAGATACTGACAGATGGAGGACGAAATGAAGAATATGGAGGAAAACGGTGGCGGGTGAAAGGAGGGGGCGGAGGCTTGCAGACGCAAATGAAAGGTCAAATTAGAGCAACTCATTTATGGAAAAGAATAATCTGGATTGTTCTGATCAATATGGAAAACAGCTCCATTTGTCACGATTTCTGATTGAGTTTGAGAACACACTGCCTCTAACTGTGCTTAAAATAATATATATATGTGGATTTGTGTCCAAATGTTTTTGTTTTTTTTTATTGTGGACTAATTGAAGCCGGTAAGAGTCAACCTCAAAGTTAACTGAACAAACTTCAGGAGCTGCAATGAAAACATGACTGAAATATACATGAATTATGAAAGTATAAGGATGTGTTACACATTTGTTTTTTCCAGTAAAAATTGCGATTTGAAAATTTTCTCAATTTCACTAATCATGTTATGTTAACCACATTTTAAAAAGTTAGAATAAAATCAGTTGATCGAGTACGTAGGCTTGTAAAACTTCTTCCTTCCTCTCCAATCAACCTGAGAGGGGTTTTGTATATGTTAATACCCCCTCAACCTATGACCCCCAACATTCGTGACATCATTATCAATCCAGCCAGACATAATATGGAGCTGACACCATCATGATCAATGGCCATGGTGGCTTTTTTTTTTTTTTCTTAATGAAGACATTACGTTGCCTTAAACTGCGAAAGCCCCGTCCAGCCTGTCACTGGATTTAATGGGAATCAAAATCCATCACCTCGGTTCAGACATCAATCAATCAAATAAGTCCATCTGACAGCTGGTGGCCCCTCCACCCCCAGTGCGTTAGCATGATCATTATAGCCACGAAAACACACTTATTCTCATTGACTGTGAATATTTTTTCAATTATCACCATGACCGCGGGGCATCATTCCCCCTGTGACCGACATGCTAATCTGGACCAGCGGCAGTCAATAATCAGAGGCATGAAAAAGGCCATCGGGCACGGAATTGGTCAAGTATAATTATTTATTCTAATGAGGTACACATTACTTAACTTAGCCTTGTTTTCTGAAAGGTGCCTGTCAAAGTAAACAGACAAGAGTAGATCTTATAGTCCGGCCCTGGTAAAATGTGAGAAAGTTCCAAAGACTCGTCTTCTCAAGCAGGACAAAGTGGATCTCTAAGTGTTTTTTGTCCTTTTCAGAGATTTAGTGAACCATAAGTCTTCATGCTCCATATAAAAGAGGGCAGCGGGGTCAACTGTGACAAGCTTTTAGCCCATAAGTCAGACGTCATGGCAACATTCCAGGTGCACACACTCCCTAATGAATCCGTCCTCCCTGTGCGGGGACAGGAACGCATCTAAAGAAAGTTTCAGTGGATGCAGCAGTGCTGTCCTGCTAATGTTCCAGGCCAATGGATGTGAAGCAGGGTTAGACTAAAGTTTGTGTGGGTCTCAGTTAGGGCCGCACAAGGAACCGATAAGGAACCAGACATCCATTATGTGTGGATGTGCAGCAATACATCCACACATAATGCATCTGGTAAAATATTCAATCATTTGACTGATACAAAATCACACGGCATTTTGGGGGATGTAAGGGATCTGGTCAACCTCTCCCTAGGTTGGTGGCATCCATTGATTCACTGAATTTCTGGTTACCTAGCAACAACAGTGCTTAATAACAAAAAGCGGTGTGGAGTAAAAACTGTGGATACAACATCACACATCATTCTGGGGGATGTTCACGGCTTTAGCCTGAACATCTCACAGTCAGCTAAGCTGGATTGGTGATGTCAACTAATTTACTCTTCAGTTACCTAGCAACAACTTGTTCAGTAACTTGCGCAGCAGCAGTTTCAGGTTTCGCCACTGTGCCTTATAGCTGATTAAAAATAAACAATAATGGCGTAAAGTAGAAGCTGTGGATAAACAGGAAAAGTCACGTCACCAGTTTAGCAGTATCAGATATTTAAAACAATAAGCTAATCAATAATTTTCATTATTAACTAATAGGAAATGATTACATCCCGATATGTTTTCCAGCCTTAACATCCAGACTTGCGTCAGTGAGTATTCAGAGATCTGATACCTGCCAACAGATGGTTGATAGGGGAAACAGTCAGTCACTGAGCCACGCGGTTATGAATTCATCCACATCAGTTGGGTGCTCTGTCTGCCTCGGTTTGTCTCTCCTAGCAAGGGTGACTTCTGGACTTCCCCAAAAATGAGCTGCTATCATAAACTGGATCATGGTGTAATCTCCTCTAATCCTCAGACAAAGTCTAAGTGCTTCTGAGTCAGAGTAAACAGAGCGGTGAGGAGGAACGGGTGGGGTTGGGATGGGGGTGGGGGGGCGGGTTTGCGGCAGGGATGAGACGGCTTGTACACAACCAAAGTCTGTGTTCTAAATTAAGGCAATCTATCTCATTTTGTTCCACTTGTGAGGTACTCCTGCTTGCAATTTAAGCAAAAAGAAGAAGAAAAAAGTATCTTCATGAGAATTGGCCACAGAGACAAAAAGAAAAAAAAAAAAAAGGCAAAGTAATTATAATCAACTCTCCTCTTGTGGGGTCTTCTATTTTTATCTAATAAGACATCGCTCACTTTGGCCACCCTAAGCATTTAAAGACTAAAACCCCAAAAGGGGAGCTGGGTAGGGACAATTACACAAGAGACAACCATTAAATGTTCCTTGTAATGCCAGAAAGAATAAAGCCTTTGCCCAAGGAATGTCTGCTACTGATTTCTTAGCTAAAAACAGCTATGAAATCATGGTGACAAAACACTGTCACCTTCAGGTGGTTTTAGGAAGGGATGTCAGGGAGGAAGCTGTTGGTGTTCTCCAAGGCCCAGACAAGCCACAGGGGGATTAGCCCTTTGTGCTGATGAAGGAGTCCAGGCGGTCACGGGTTGGACCACAGATGGCAACTGCTACTACTAGATGATGTATGAATGAACGCAGTGGTGAGTCAGAGCTAAATTAAGATGCAGTCACTCGCATCTGCCTGCAAACACACAGCTATCTGAGTACACGCACACACACACACACACTCATTATCCTCCACAGTCCAGTATGTAGGGCAAGAGGGCACGGGAACAAAAGTATTAAGTGGAAGTGAGCCCTTTAATTACAGGCCTGTGTTTGGAGAGGTTTCAATAAAGCCGAGAACAATAGAAGCCTTCAGTAGAAGCCTGCTGAGTTAACACACACATCCTCGAGCTATGACAGAACACACACACACACACACAGCATGGTGGAACAAGGAGATCAGGATGTCACAGAAATTATGGGAATTGGCTAGTGATCGGGATCAGACAGTTTTCAGATTTGGGTCCGTTTTCAACGAGTGATTCCAGCACAGCCATGCTCTACCGGGCTGTAGAAACAATTCTCTTTTGCTGTTAGTGAGGTGTTTTTTTTGTTTTTTGTTTCCATTCACAATATTAGTATGGTGTTTACAAATGGAGGCAGAGAAAACACGGAAATGAAGGAAGTTATTTTTTCTATGAAACCAGTCCCAATGTGGACTGAAAGAAAATTATTTACTGTAATAATTACCATTACACGTAAAGCTTAAGTGTGTAAAATATCAACACGGAGGTATAACTGCAGACATAATTTACACAGCATGGAAAGATAACTGCATGAAAATGGACTATCAAAAGAAAATTAGCTTATTTTACATCTTTTGCTCTTTTTATGTGTTCCTGTAAATCGCTAAAGACCGAAGGCACCTTCCTGAGAGCGGAGCCATTAAAATTAAAATCCTAACAGCAATATGCTCCATAATACGGTGTAGTTAGCGGCTTCGAGGATAATAAAGAAGTGATAATAAACGAGTCCATTGGCTCTCTCCTGCTCCCTAAGTGTGAGGATGGGTGTTAATAGGTGGCTCCTTTCAGGAGAGAATGTGTGAAGGAGGAGACCTATATGGGGAAAAAAAAACCAAAAAAAAACTTAGAAGAGATTGTGGCAAACGTGTCCGTTTGAAATGTGACAGCTTTGCCTGTCGGTGAATCTTGACAAGCTTAGGGATAACTGTATATGCATGGAAAATTGATTTGGAGCTCTGTGGATATGACAAAAAAAAAAAAAAAAAAAAAAAAAGATAGCGACCGAGCAAGAAGTTGTGTGAAAAAAATAAAAATCCTCTATCTCACTTATCCCCTCACTGTCAGAACTTCAAACACATGCATGATACAAGGTAAAAAAAAAAAAAAAAAAAAAAAAGGTAACAGTCTCTATTTCATGTTTTTAAAAGTCATTCTTAAGCAATGGATAGACTGTCGGGCACTGATAGGAAGCTGTCCATTATCATCTTTTAGCTTCCACTCCACAGCTTCATTTTAAAGCAAAGTGTTTGGCGAGGTGAAATCCTGCTAGGAGAGAAAGGAAGAAGCTTTTCCAAATTTCTGCTGGGATGACTGTGTCAACAGGAAAATCAGCTAACGGTTAGGGTACCGTGTCCGCGAACATGGTAAAGTGGTTCTTGGAAACTGAAACCAGCTAAGCTCTCGACATAGTCTGATGAACACCAAAGTGTTTCTAAAAACAACTTTAATGAATCCCGAAGACCAGTAAATTATGGCAAAGCTCAACTTGAACCACGCTGCGAGATCTTGTAAAAATTAATGATAAGGGAGAAAAAAATAGACTGAAGTGTAAACGAGAAGGCGGCAACTTTCATGTGCAAACGCAGCTGGTAGTAAACGGGGCCTGCCAATTGGCTGGGGTTCACAGAATGCAGATCTCAAAGCAGGGCGTGGCTGTGCTGCTAAAAACAGTGTCTTCAGCATCTTGAGATACTGTCACGTTTTTTTTTTTATCTTACCGTGTTTATTGGCATGTTTCACTTTGGTCTGAATGTGGAAAATGGAGGGATATTTCTGTGGAACACAAGTGTGTGTGTTTATCAGGATAAAGGGTGTGAAGTTCATGCTGTTCTGCTGTCTCAGGTTGGAGTATCGTACTATGGCAAAGCAATCCTATGGCATTTTTTCATTTGCTATGGTTGATTCCCATTGTGCTGTACGTTGTAAATAAGTGTCTTCATACGGCAAAATTATAACCAGCTTGACTAACGTATGGCAGCATATCTTTCTATATTATCAGCTGTGTTTCCGTTACAAATGAGCACAAAGCTTTTTCAATGTTTTTCAAGTATACCAATTGCGATTCAAGTGACAAATCACCTCATTCTGCCACAAAAATCAGAAAAAACATTTTTATTTATTTGATTTTTTTTTTTTTTCAAAATTGGCACGTTTTCATTATTTTCGTATTTCCAATTTTATAGTCAATGGAAGAGCAGCTAGTAAAACACATGGCAAATACACAATACAGTGACTGAGAACAGAAAATATTTACTCTTTAACAACAATACTTATGATCACAGATAAAAGACCAACTGAATTAAAACAAAGCAACAAGTTGTCATCTTAACTTTTTTTAAGATGACAAAAAAAAAGTCATCTTTTTTTGTCATCTTTTTTTCATTAAACAAAAGTATCAAAATTTAGTTTACAGTAAAAAAGAACTTCCAGGTCGAAAACTTAAAGTCAATTTGATGTATTTTCTTGGTGAATACGCGTTTTAAATGCTGATGATGTTCAGCCCACCCTGAATTAGCTTTATGAGAGCCAATAGGGGTTTGCTATGCTTACCTTTTGGTTTCTTTTGCCTGTTTAGCTACGGAAACATGGTGACTCCACTGTGACAGTAAGTTTACACAAGAATGAGTTTATAGTGGCTCATAGCTTTTAGAATACGTCCCTGTGGGTGTGATTTTCCAAACTTCTGCAGTATAAATTGGTTATTGCTCCACTAGGTCCAATACTCTGCAGCTCTCCAGGTATTCTGCTCACGACAGCTTCACAGAAGCTTGCTAATGGTTTGAGAAGGTTATTCCTCCTTTAGATTTGTTTCCTGAAATAAATACAAAATGCAGGCCTTTACTCTTCTGGCAAAATGTCGCCTGACAGTTAAATTGACTTATGTCCAAGGACATGTAGTGCGATGTCAAATAAATTAAGTTTATATCAGTTCCATCAAGCTAACTGCGTGTTTGTAGCTTTAACTTCAAACTGTTCAACATAATAAAGTATGAAATTAATAATGTGGCTTATGAGAGTTTTTTTTATTCTTAATCTGCACATCCATGTTCAAGAGCCGGATGCTACAGTTGAATCGTATCACGATATAAGGATTGCATATCAACAAATATAGATAATTATCGATATATTTTTTTGTTTGTTTTCAATATTTTCTATCCAGTTTGTTTATTACAACCCCATCTGAACAAAAGTGATATTACCAATGTTAAGCTTGCGGCTCTCATTTGCCCCGAAGGCGTTTCAGCAGACTCTACACCCAAAGAAAGATCACACTCAGATCACATCCAACCGTTTGCTCCCTAAAGATGAACTACCTGATTCCAGCCTTATTTCAGCCCATTGATCACGTCTTATACAGTCTGAGATAGACGGCCGACGCTGAAAGAAGGGGCCACGCCATTAAAGCCACACACCATCCATTTCGCTGCAGATCAATGGGACGGTTACTGAAATGGCCGTCGGAGCAGCGTGACTGTATCAGACACACACCAACTCTTCCTGTGCTCAACCGAGCTCGTTCACGCCCTCCCAGGCCTGTCCTCTCTCACCCCGTTTAAGGCGGTACGACGACCTGGAACAGTTGGTACATAAAAAAAAAAAAAAAAACATAAAAAATATAAAAATACTAATGGTGCCTGGAGAAGGTTTTGTTGGCCTGCGTCCTTTGTCGTGCCACTCTGATTAACAGGTTGCACCAAAAACAACGTCCCTTTATAATAAAGCAATGAATCTTTTAGAACACTGCCAAGATCCCTTTTAATAAAATTAAGGCTCGTTCTGTAAAAGAAAGCATATGAAAAAGAGAGCAGTTGAGGGCTTGTCATTTGGACCCAAAGGTGTAGCATGACTTCAGCCCTGAAGTGGATCAACAGCCTGTCATTAAAGTGACGGCGATGGTCATCTTTTGAACCGCAACAAGGCCTGCGGTCGCTAGCGCTAATAAACTCTAAGGTTTTACATGGTTATGTGAAAATGTTTTGCTAAAACATTTTCTATATACTGATCCCGCTGCTTAAAATCATTTTAGTGAGATGCAAAACTAAAACTGTGTGCACTTTTGTTTACCTACTTTTTCTTTGCTTTCAACAGAATACTCTGAGTTGGAATGGCAAAGCATCCCCACCACCGACCAGTTAAATTCACGTTGCACATTTTTGTCGGTGAGTTACGATTTAAGGTGATCTGGGACGTTGTTGGCAAAAAAATTATTTAGTGATGGAAAAAAAAAAAAAGAAACAACCAGTAACAGAGGAAGGCCTGGAGAAAAGTAAATGAAAGGCAAAAGTACAGCAAAGGAGAAAACAGAGCTTTAATTGGGGCAGAAATGACAAAAGGGACCAAAAGAGTGAATTTCAGGTGAGTGGGTGCAGCTGAGGAAGGCAGCAGGTAGAGGCCAATGAGGAAACGATAAACAGCTGGGAAGGGGAGCAAGCTGGCAGGCAGGTGGAAGGCGAGAGATACATGAAGCAGACAATGAAAAAGGGGAAAAGCTAATGACAGCTAACAAATGATCACTAATCTAAAGATACAATCCAGAAGCAAAACATTGAGAAAAAAAACAATCAACAGGTGAAATGAATGGAAATGAGCAAAGAAGAAAATATCAAACATGATTCTCAATTGCTTCAATTGTTGACTGTGTTCTATGATTTTGTATTTTATGATTTTATGATGTAAAGCATTTTGAACTGCCTTGTTGCTGAAATGTGCTAGACAAGTAAACTTTATTGATTGATTGATTGTTGACTGTATGTTGTTTTTATGACTTCTTATTGTGTTTTATGATGTTAAGCACTTTGAACTGCCTTGTTACAAATAAACTCGATTAATTGAACAAACAAAAACACCCACAGATTCTAACAATTTTGCTAAAAAAAAAACAATGTAAATACTGTAATAAAGCAAGACCATGATATTTTTACTTAAGCTTATTATACTGTCAAAATTTCGCTCTGACACTCCAACCAACTGGATATGTGCTACAAATACGTAAAGAAATACCAGCAGAGGGCTTTCTGTGGCACTGGATTTCAATAAACCTTTTTTGTTGTTGTTCTTTTGAAAATTCATACACATTCTCACACAGACGTGAATTCTCCCACCCCGGTATTCTTTTCAGCACAGACTGCCCAGTGGAAACCCTTCAAAGAGAGAGAATGAAATAAAGCTGTCAGAGAACCGAGATTAAAAGCACCGCCGCATATTAAAAAACAAAATCTCATTCATGCAGCTTAAGCTGGGTAGCCGCAGGGACTTTGGCGCTATGGTAACCTAAAAAAAAAAAAGTTAAGGATGAAGGGAGGTTTGAGAGCAGCAAGAAGAGAGACTTTTTAACCTCTCAGTGTTCACATGATGCCATTAAGCCTCTGCAAGCTAATGCAACAAAGGCGGCGAGTCAAGAGACGGACTTTCTATCAAATGCGCTTCAGCTCTTCTATTCAGGCAAAACCAAAATATTTACCCTGAATCAGACAACTGTAACAAAGTTTACTCCATGTAGTGGCTTAAAATTAGCGCCTATGCTTGTGTGTTGGTGTCGTTGTGTCTGTTTGCTACAGATATTCTCTTTTGCCAGTTCAAACACAAAAATCCCATCAAGTATTTGTGTTTAGTATCTTTGTGCACTTTAAGGGGAAAAAAGGACAAAACTACTAAGTATGTTTTTCAGGAAGATAAAGGACCTCGTTTGAAGCCACTGATTCTTGAATATTGATTAAAAAGTACTAGTTTATTGATAGATTATTTCAATTGTAAAATAAATGTTTTCCATATAAGTGGAAAAGAGAATCAGCCTGTGGAACTGATATTTTGTTATTATTATTATTGACTTAAAGCAAGCTCCTATATCTTGCATACAAGTTATTGTTAAGTTAGTTTTGTCATATCTCAAATATGGCTAAACTAACTTTGCCATAACTTTACCAGATGGTGCAAATATCTTGTACCAAGATATTAGAAACTTGATAAGATTTTGTGTTTTTGCAGCGGATCCACATATACCTGTTGTCATTTCTTCTCACAAACCAACAACTTTCTTCCAGTGCACCCTTCCTGTGGCTCTCTTCTTCATCAATCTTCACATTTGCCTCCACCAACCATCCGGCCAACAGCCTGTGTGGCAACTCAGAAGGCCACCGTGGGCGGTGCTGCTTCGGCGAGGGAGCTGTCCCGTTGCCATGCCATTTAAATCCGGGGCCAAGGCCCCCCTCTATTGTCCGCTGCCATTCGGAAGCCGGCACCGACACTCAGATCGGCCCGTCCTCGTGC
Source organism: Poeciliopsis retropinna (assembly GCA_010277075.1). NCBI lineage: Eukaryota > Metazoa > Chordata > Actinopteri > Cyprinodontiformes > Poeciliidae > Poeciliopsis > Poeciliopsis retropinna. The sequence goes on along the minus strand of VMRM01000011.1, from coordinate 18,319,076 downwards.
TGTTCCCTGACCTTTTCAGGCACCCAGCTGGCACTAAATGCAGAAATAATTATTATCCAAATGACTCAGGCCAGCGCTGTCCCCTCTCTGTGCACCGAGGGGGAATTAAGGGACGGGGAGGAAGAAGAAGGGGTGGGGACAGGGGGGCTCTCAAGGGCTGGGGGAGATGGCAGACAAAGAGGACCACTCAAAGATTGGTCTCCAGCTGCCTTCAGCACTGTATATTATCTTGTCTGTTTCCTTTCAACATATCAATCCCCTTGATGAGTCAATATTGTCCTTCTGACAAGTACATGGGTAGCAATCCTTTTTGTGGGCTCAACTGTTTATCAAAGTGCTGTAAGGCTAAAAGGTATAAAATGACATATTTGCTCATGGATGTCGGATGGTGTTTTGGTCATTCGTGAAATAATTGAATTGGTAAAAAACATAAAATAACTTCTTGAAGTCTGGGTTTGGGTTTAAGTTATGTGTTTTTGACTCTTTGATGTGGTTTAACAAAAATGTTAATCGTTTACATACAAACAAAACCTCCTGATCTGCTCCTGCTAGAGTTTCACACAGTGCGCTTTCTCCCTTCAGACGCCTCCTGTGTTCTTGCCGACAGATGCGTAACTCGTCCCCCACTCCTCCCTCACCATTAACACCGCATTGCCAGATGTAAGACATGTCCAGGAGTAAAATCCTCCACAATCAAGAAAAAGTGGCAACAGCAACTGTGGAGCAGGTCTGGAACCTAATTGTCTGCACATCGTGAAGAGCATTTCTGTTTTTCACCCGTAAAAAGGACTTGTGATAAATAAAGTTTACTGTAAACGATAAATCGCGACCCATGAAAGCTTTACGGCCTTTTAAAACAGATAAAAGGAGACACCCAAAACTAGGAATATAAAAATATTATATGCAGACAAAAAAAAAAAAAAAAAAGAAAAACAGAAAACAGATGAAAACCTTGTGCAGAGGGAAAGGTCATGATCAGGAAGGGGCTCTGAATGCACTAAACTAAACTCAAAACAGATTTAAATTCAGCCGCCCTACAAGAAAACTTAAGATTAGAATTTGTTATGGATTTTCATATCAATTGGAGTTTAATTTCTGAATCTGCACTCACCTTTTGTCTTAAGCCGGGTGATCTGGCTCTTTAACTCATCATCATTGAAGCGAGAAGATGCAGTACACACTATGTGTTTGAATATTCAGTCTTATATAATCAATACATTTGGATATTAGATAATGCGTTTGTCAGATTAAAAGTCCCTTTTGAAAATAACAACCTGTAAGCAGATATTAAACATACTTTTTTGATTGAGCCCACATTTCTGTTTTTTAACCATTTTTTTGGCGGTTTGGTGTTCTGTTTTTTAATGTCATGTTTTCAATAGTTGTAAGTGGAAAACAACTATTTTTCGAAAAGGTTTTCGAACATCGATTTGTGTGTAATTAATCCACATAATGTATTTTGCTTGGTGAAAAATTTCCTGAAATAAATGCCCAAATTTATTGAATGGATTCACATCATAAAACGCTTCGGTGGACGAATGAATGTATTTATATTTTCCAGTGTAATACTGACACTATGAGAAAGAAGAAAACAAAACGGTGGTAAAGGCCGATTGTCGATCACATGACTCGTGGTGAGACAAAAGTGTTTCCGTTGCAGTTTTGAAAATACGCAAATTTCGACACAGTCACCTCATTCTAGCGCAAATCGTAATTCCAACTTGCAAAAATTTTTAAGTCAATAGTAGCGCTGACCTGCAAGAACCCTTGCATTCTTTTAATTTCTGCTGAAACAGGTGTAGCGTTTTATAAAAGCTCCACTGAGATCCGCAGCCTTTGCTTCGAACCTGAACTCTACAAATAAACACAGATCAAAGGGAAGTCCTGAAAGTGCTCCAGAGACACACCGCTTTAATAAAGTTCACACCAGCCTCTTAAAAACCTGAAACTTTCACCCCCTCCACCTCCGTCTAATCAGTTCCTGATGCCAAGCAGCGGCCCCGGTGCGTCGGAAACCGAAATGGGAATGCTCCACAGATGTCGAAGCCGTCCAAGTGCAGGAACGCCTGTTGGACACGCAGAGAAAGGGATGGAGAGGGACGACGGCAAATGCAGGACTTCAAAGCTCAGGCGTGAAGAAGAGAAAAACTCTGTGGATTTTGTTCCTTTCACTGCGAATACACTCGCGGAATGCGGAAGAGGCTCCGTGAGAGAAAGATGTCTTTGAACGGAAACGTATGCCCTTTTTGTGAAATCAGGGACGGTGCTGCACCGACAGAAGGGTAAGGAAGAGGGAAGGATGGAGCCATTACTGTGAATAAGTGCAAAAATCATGTGTGCAAAGCACTATGACACAATCCCAGCCGGAGGTTGAAAGAGGAAGTAGTATACCATTTCCACACTGATCGCGAATGTGGAGCTGAATTCAACTCTGTATTGTAGTTGGGACCAAGCGCCTGCAGTGCTGCCCAATAAAGATGTTACAGGTTATTGTTTACAAATGGAAATTTTGCATGTACGCACAATGCCAGAGGGCAAAAAAATAATTATTTCACTTGTCATCCAAAGCCACGCTGCCGGATCAATTCTCTTCACAAAATGGAACCTGGATATGTAGATTTCATTAATGTAGTGTGGTGCGCCAAAACAAAGAGAAAATAATGTCCACAAAACTTCGGTGGTCTTTTTTCTTGCTCTGTGCGTCGGCACACAGATCCGTTGCCATAGCATCTGAGTGACAACAGCTCCACTAGTGTATCCAGATTCAACACCAGAAAACACACAAAGAACGGAGCAGTCAGTCCATCACAGTTTTATGTTTTCAAGTTTGATGTTTGTTTTGCAATGATTATTAATTGATTGTCTGAACACAATGTTGGTTGATTAGCTAATGTAATCAAATGCTCTACTGACGATCTGTCAGAGAGCTGGTGTGTGGATCGCCTTTTCTTAAACTGAACTCAAGCATACAGAATTCTGCAGCACATCTACATGTTAAGGTTATCAAAGTCAAGCTAGCATAACCGACCTACTTATTCTCCCTCGCCCTCATATATATATCTTTATATATATATAAATCACTGGTTTTGATAGCTAAAACCAGTGATAGTCAACGTCGACGAGGAGTTTTTTGCAGGACTTTGCGCGTGTGATGTCACATTTCAACGTGTTTATTGTCCACCAGCCATCACATGATAACAGCAGTACAAATGGGAACGAAACACAATAATAAGGCTGTCCGCTTCAGCTCATGGAGTCTCTGTGGTGAAATGCTCAGGCTATAAGGGATGCTGGAGATCCCTCCCCAAAGATTTTTATCTTTACAGAATGTCACAAGAGCCTTTGTTGCTCAAATCACTCATGAAAGTTTCATTTCTCTGCTTTGTTTTGCTTCAGGGCCAAAAAAACCAATGAATAAAAGGGGAGGAAAAGCAGGTCTTATCAGTAGCAGGAGATGTAGTCTAGGATTGTAGCAATATCTCGGCTCATAGGTACGTAATAAAATAAATGTCACGTTTGCAGAAGTATTTAGGAGGGCTTACTGCAGCTGAATACAAAAGAAACGTGATGTTTTTTATTGACTCTGACCAACCAGAGATTGTTGGTACAGAAAAAGGGAAGTCCACATCAGATTTTCTCTTACAGTCTGGGGGGGGTTCTTTCTTACGGAAACTGGAAATTTGCTGTCTTTCATATTGTGAAAAATCACCTTCTGATTTGTAACATAAAAGGAATGATCGAGAAAACACACACACACACACACACACACTTTGGTGGAGTAATGAAAGCAATGGAGAGTGGATTTGAGGAGATTAACCTACCAGCACTTATATTTAAATGCCTCTATCTGGCCTTGCTTCACCAAATCACATAGAAAATGTTAAGAAGCAAAGAAGGGAACAGTGGGGTTGATTAGATTGAGGGGAGGAATTAGGCCTAAGCCGAGGCGCTTTCAGTTATTTAAATTTGCCCCCTTTGTCAAGGTACACAGCCAAAGCGCCGCGGAAACTTATTCCAAGGCAGCGAATAAAACGTCTGAAATTAAAAGGAGCAGATAAGTGAAAAATCTCCTTGCTGCTCAGCCATGTTCATTAGCTCAACGCTGTTCAGGTAATGGCTGAAAATGAGGAGCGATGAATTGGATTGTCTTGTGTTGGCAGGCGAAGAGCTGAAACAGATGCAGCCCACTTTTAATTAAGGCCAACTCTGAAAGGGGTCACTCAGTAATGAAGAAGAGGCAAGGTCGGGAGGACTGGGGAGAACTGTGGCTCACCGTCAGGCCTAAGGGGAGGAAAGATGGAAACACAGCGGCACGCTTCGGGAAAGCTCGACTGCAAGGTGACTTTAGAAGGCAGCTGGATTCAATGCTTTTCATATTATCTGTAAAAGATCTTAAAACCATGTATTAATTAGTGAAATGAAACCTGGGGTGTTTCCACACATGATAGTCTGGTAGACTCGGTTCGATCGGGGACCAAAGCTGCAGCAATCGCTACGTTTTCAGCTGGTGCAGTTCTTTTTCACACTGCACTTTGTCAAAGGACTTTGTCAAACCTTTGAAAAAACTGTTTGCATGTGAACCTCTGAGGAGGACGCAGTAAACAAAAATGTAGCTGCGTTCGATTTTAACATTTGTAGGATTTCTTTTTTGTCTTTGGCAAAAGACAACAAGCTGCTTCGACCTTTACTGCAAGACTCACACATTTGTTTTGGTTTTATTTACCCAGAATGCCCTTGACTCTAGTCCATGTCCTGCTTTTGGATCGGCCTTTGGTCCACTTGGCGTTCACATATGTATTCAAACCTCACCTGAGTTCACCCAAACCCAAATGAGACCTAGATTTTTAGGCGGGTCACGCTTTGCCACTTTGGTCTTCATCAGAGTTCGATTGTGCATTCACACCTCTCCAATTGAACAAACTAAAGTTTGATTAAAGCGGACAAAATGGGGCTGATGTGAATGCACTTCAGAGGAAGTCTAACTTCCTCTGAATCTATAATCCCCATAGCGTAACACGATGGTGGCTGTATGATGACGTGGGAGTACTTTTCCTGTGCAGGAACGGGGAATAGTTAAGTTAAGGATTTGGCTGATTACAAACTAATCTTCTTAAACAAGAACCCTTAAAGATCAGAGATACAGTAAAAATGATTCAGATCAAAGGACAGTCAAAGTCCAGGCCTAAATCCAAATGATAATTTGATTTAAGACTTGGAAATGTATGTTCAAAAATATTGTCCTGGCAATCTGACATAGATTGAGAAAAATTTGGTGAGATTTTTACTCTTTAGATATGCTTTGGTGGTAAAAACTTGCTGCTGGAATTGTGCTGAAAGGTGGTTATACAAATTAGCATTTCTCCTCTCACCTCATAATTATGCATCATGTTTATAGCTTTAACATTTGAGGCTTGTGGCATTTTAACCACATTGTAAGTGAATAAATACATCGCTGACCCACTGTCTCTTTATCGCCAAAGAAAATATAAAAATGGCCAACCTGCGTTATAATAGCCACACTCTCTCATCAGGATGTCCATAATGATTCCAGATCGCGTATCTGTGGGTGTGAAGAGAAGCATGTGAGACAGAGAGAAGCGACTCGGCGTCTCAGCAGGGGGTGCGGAGCCATCAAAGAGAATCCCAAAGACACTCATCCGCCTTCACTGATGAGACGCTGCGTTCATATTTGCTAACATCACAAACGTGTGGATTTAAAGCGTGCGCATGCGAGTGTGTGGTGCGCGAGAGCATGGTGGATGTTCATTCTTAAATCCATAACAGGGAATTACTTCTGTGAGTGTCTGACCTCCATCTGTCAGGAGCTGCTGGTGCCATATTTGGTTTTTATTTCATCTGCCGAGAATCAAAGACCGTAATCCTGCTGCAACAGGCATCGCCGCAAACGCTCTCACCAGACGGAAACGTGTTAAAGAAACAAAAAAAAAAAAAAAAAAAGGAAAAAAGAAAAAGAAAAATGATTTTATATTTGGATGTGAACAGTTTTGTGGCTCTGTGTTGGTCTGACACAGGAAGAACATCCCTGTCCTGACTTGACCGCTGCCAGCTGGCTGCTCCAGTTTCTGCTTATTAACACACAACACACTGCCGCTCTTAGAGAGTCTTTGTGTCTTTGACAAAGGCCCCAGTGGGCTTAGAGCAGACAGTACCCACTCTATCTATAGAAGATGACAGTGGAGTTGCCATGTGGGCTTGGAGCGGCTCGGTTCTGCCTTAAAGCGATGCGTTCAGTTGAAACAGAGTTCATGCAAATTTTACAGAGAACTGAAGAAGAAAGAACATCTTTTCTTTTTTTCATCAAAAAAAGTCTTCAAATTAAATGGGAATAACATATTATATTGTCAACTTCACTTTATCGTACTATGATTTTGATTTTGCATTTATTTTTATTGCTGTTTAAAATTTTTGGTTTTGTTCTTGAACATTTAGGTATATAAATTTTGCTTTCTCATTTTGTTATCCTCTATGTTTAAATTACATAATTGAAAAAAAAAGAGGTATTTTTAAACTAACTTCAGAATTTTGAAGTATTATCGGTGTATCCCACAGCTTTTAACATCTTATTTAAATGGAACTAAACATATTGTGAGAGACTAAACTCTGATTTTAGTTTTGTAGAAAAAGAGGGAAATGCCATATTTTGCATTCCAATTGGAAAATAATTTTTTTTTAAATGCAAATTTTACATGTGCCACTAATGCAGGAGTGTCAACTTATTTTTTTCATTTTTAGGCCATATAGTAATCATGGATGACCTTAAAATGCAAATGATAGCAGAATATATTGATAATATTACCTATTAACAAGCTGTTAAAATATCAATAATTTGGTCTCCGTATTTGATGAGTACTTTGTAAATTTCACACAAAATAACATTTAAGAAAACATCTTGAAAGTTTTCCTTAAGTCTCCATCCAGAGTGTAGAAAATCACATAAAAAGCTTTTGGTCCCCAGGGCCTTGAGTTTGACACGTGTGATAATATTTTTACATATGTCAATGGATTCTCTATGATTTTTGTAAGTTATAGAACAAAATGGCGGTATAGAACGACTACCATCAAAAGCTGACCTTCAGTCATCACAAAAATTAAAATACAATCATGAGAAAACATCAGATTTAAGAAGTGGTGAAAATTAGGAGTGGAACAACATCGCAACATTTTAAACTGCCATAATATCTCTTGTCAAAGTCTCAAAGTGCAGCTACTATCAGCATGTGACTCCCACTGGTATAGCAAAGCTAAGCTGCTATTTTGGGCTGTAGTTATGAAGGCGACAGCTTTACGTTCAACACACCACATGGCTAAGACTGTTTTAGCACCAGTCAGCCTGTTGTGTGACAATATTCTCAGTAGCAAAAGCATTGAACAAGCAACCAGCTCTTTTAAACTGTTTTTAGTACGAGGTTTATATCTCAACTTGCTAAATCTTATCTGCTTGCAAAGCTAAAGTTAGCATTTGCTTGACAGCTCCCTACTTAAGCTAAAAGCTCTTGCTTTTGGTATAAGATTTATATCTTAACTGGCTAACTTTTAGCTGCTAGCAAAGCTTAAGTTAGCATCTACTTCAGAGCTCGAAAGGCAAGTTTGTTGAAGCTGAATTGCAATATTGCACCCAAAGATCTGGTCCAAAATACAATTTGAGGTATCAAAAACTATTTGTATTTCCAAAATCTCAAAATTTGCATTGCTTTTTTTTTTTTTGACTTTTGAACAAACCTGAAATTAGACAAGCATAAGATCACCATATGTGCTTAAGTCAACCTGAATTTGATTAATTAAAGCAGAATAAAAAAGAAGACACTTTTGACAAGATTATTGCTCAAACCCGATATGGTCTGAAACTCATATCTTTCAATAAGGCAGAATTCCATTAACAACAACAAAAAAAACCACTACTTTAGAATTTCACCACCAAAGTCCCATAGATAATCTTTATATATATATATATATATATATATATATATATTTTTTTTTTTTTTTTTTTTTAACATATAAAGATATCATTTTTATCAATTTTGTGAAAAAAAATGAGCTTGTCCACCTTCTCCCTATTGCAGTCTGCAAAAATTCATAGCCTCCGGTCAAAAAATACCAATCAGTGGAGGGTTTTAGCGCTGTCAATCACGCTGATGCTCACAGCTGGTTCAGCACAAAACAGCTGCCACAAATGCTAATGCTAGTTAGCATGGCCACCAATGTTAGTGGCCGGACAAATGACTTTCCTGTAACATTAAGTTGTTTTACAACATTAGCACATTGAGCAGCAAACAGGAAGTTGATTGACAGCGCTAAGACCCTCCCCCTGGCTCTAATTGGTTGTTTTTGACCAGGAGCATTTTAGCAGACCTCATTGGGAGGAGGTGGAGAATTATCTGTCTCTTGCCATACTGTCACAACATAGTGACAGTTTTAAAAAATATGGAAAAAACATATTTTTGTACAAGTTACATCCAGCACAAAAAAAAATCTGTAATTAGACATGCAAATCTAATGGAAACACCACAAAAATACCCAAAGCTGCATCTTCAATCTAACAGCTAAAAACTGCAAGCTTGTCCCTGATTGCTCTGGTTGCCATCACATGACTCCGGAGTGTTGGTTGCAGAACAGCCCCAACATCGACCCCCCCTGGGTGTAGGAGGGACTTGGTGGGGAATAAATTATGTGGCAAAATTATATTCTGATGTGTGCCTTGAGTGCATATTGATTTGTAATTATTTGTGCTAACAGTGGTGAGGGAGGGACAGTGCCATCCATTACTCTGTGAAAATAGGCAGCAGTGAGGGTGAGGAGGGGGGAGGGGGGCCTGATCAATGTGAGAGGAATAAGGATTGTGGTGAAAAGCACGGTGGCCATTCCTCTGTCAAAGCTGATCATTAGCCCGGGCAGAAGAGAGAGCCCTCTTAGCCATGACCAAGGCTTGCCTTTACAAAGCTGAAGGTAAATTACATTCCTTTCACAGAGGGAGAAAAAAAAAAATAGATCTCACCGCTCACACAGTGGCACAGCCAGAGCTCTGTAATAACAGAGCCGGTGGACCGAGGGCAATCATCCATTGCGTTTTGCCCTTTTCTCCGTTGTATGTCTTTTGCTGTGCCACTGATAGCTTGTCATGAGCAGTGTGATTTTAAATCAAAGGGAAAAGTCCCAATGATGCCAAAGTATGAATCGCAAGCATACAAAAGATTTAACGAGAAGCCGTCGGCGGAGCAAAATTATAATGCCCTGACAGAAAAACGGGAGAGACGCCCGTCGACGGCCCGCGTTGTTCGAAGTCACACAAAATAGATTTAGCGTTTTCTGAATGAACGCCAGCCGCTCTTTTATTGTCGGCAGTTAAGATACGTCTACGGGACCCGCCCCCATTACCCTTCAGAGGGCGCCGCGCGCTGACCCGCCGCCGGTGAGGCTGTCACGGTAACTGCTGGGAAAACTTGATAGCACAATCACAGTGTAGCTACGCAGAACAAGAAAACATCATCCGGGCCGTGTCGGGGACATTCATACATGAACCAACAGGCGACAATTGAGCTGCTCCCGCTTTTCAATAAATAACAAAAAAAGCACTTCGAGATGGAAAAAGAAAAACAAAAAAAAAACTGTATAACAATGAAGAAAAACTACATTACCCTCAGCTGGGAAAAAAAGAAGGAGGAAATTGTGAGCTATCTAACAGCGTTAAACAAAGCCTACAGGCACAGAGACCGCAAACCTGCTTAGCTACCTGCCATGTACACACTCACACACACACGCACACGCACACAGAGCAGCGCCAAGAAAAGAGAGCCAATCTCGTCCAGCCATTATGATTTGATAGCTCAAATTGTAGCAATGATTCAAGAGCGGTCCTGTGGGTTTTTGTAGAAGAGCCCAAAGCCTGTTATTGTACCACTGGGCACCAGGGGATAGGAAAGGATGCTATTGCAGTAAGAAGCAACAACAACAACAACAACAAAAAAAAAGATTAAATCACAGGCTATGAAGCCACTCTGGACAGTGAGGTTGATGTTCCAGGTGTGTGGGTGAGGTGTTTTGCTTCAAATGTACATTGTCATCTTCGTGTGAGTGCAACCAAGTTGAAACCTGTTTCAATGGGGGGATAAGAAGGGAGAGATGAATTCTGTGCAGTGAGGTAAAAACATTGTGAAAGCAACAAGACAGACTATATAGCTGTATGGATAGTTGTTTTTTTTTTTGTTGTTTTTTTTTTTCTGTTTTCTAGAAGTTATAGAAGCGAGATCAGTTCATCCACCTGACGGTGTTTATGTCCGGAAGGCAGATATACTGTATGTTATGTTTTGAGTGGTTTCAGTAATAAATGCTGAACGCAGGCATGGGCCTAATGATATTTTTGCAGTAAGATGACACTGAGTACTTCCATTGTTTGAGGGTTTCATTGTACTTTCACATTTTTTTTTTTTTTATGTAAATTTTTTATACAGCTACTAAAATAATAACAGATATTGATAATCAAAAATATTATCTACTACATATATATTCAAAATTTCTTTCTTATAATATATAAACTAACCAAAAACACACTTTACATCAAGTTTGCAGTGAAAATATTTTTTTTGCCATTCTGTTGTCTAAAGTTACTACAAGAATAACAAGTGGATGCTAACTAATAGTTATTTAAAGAGGAAGTTTTATGTAAAATCCACTGTCTGACAAATGCATCAGATAATAAAGTTATTCCCTCATCAAAAATGTACCTGGAGTGTTACTTTGATTCTTTCATGCTTGTTTGAGAACTCCTTTAATCTCCTGTGGCAACCAATCAGCTGTGCTAAAATGTCTGGGTGGTGCTAGACCCGCCTTCGAGAACGAAGCTCCTCCTTGGAGCTGTAGTTTCCAAGTTTCCTTCAACCTCACAGAGCAGAGATTCTCCACAATGCCTCCATTAAGCTCCTTCAGACTAGCCAGCACCAATCAGCAAACACCGGGCGTGGATTATAGGAGATACTTCTCAGTGAAACACTGGTAAAAACCTTATTAAAGGGTTAATAGAGGAGCTATGTTGTCATGACTTCCTGAGTCGGAGTTTCAGAAAGAGCAGAGGCCAATTTCAAGGCATTAAATTACAACGTCAATTTTCTTTTCAGTCGTATTTGATGTATGTTGCATTTTTATAACAACTCGGCACTGCTGAATGTTAAAATCCATCAGTTAAGTCAACAAAGAGGTATAACTGCACCCTGACACTCTGTATTTTCAGCTAAGACTCAAAGCAGAAATGAACCAGTACAGGTTGGTAGCAATGGAGAGTGCTTACAAGCTAGTGTGCAGACATTACTGGCCAAAGTGTCAAATAAACTTGCCTTTGCTGCTTTGTTGTCAAGAAATGATCTCAAGGAAGTCTCTAAAGACAGAAAAGGGAATCAACTTTTTTTCTTTTATTTTGATGCTCATGTAAAAAAAAAAAAAAAAAACTATCTATATTGATTTCATATTTTAAATTGAACTTTGCCTTGTTAGACACACACACACCTAACATATCTAACAGTGTTGGATTAGTTTTCAATCCAATGTGAAAAAAAAACTGATGCTCTGATGAGTGCCAGAAGGAAGGAAGGAGAAAGCTCCAGCTGAGCAAAGGCCAACCCCCCTGCTGCTGCACTCCAAGCCATAAGCTACATGGGCTGGTGCTGAGGAGGAGGTAACCTCCCTGGGGGCTTAAGGTGTGTTGTGTTGTACTCTTCCCGCCATTATGCGCAGCACCCTGCCAAGAAGTGCCGTATTTGAGGAGCAAGACCCCCTCCCCTGCGTCGGTTTGTTCACCAGCACACTTTGGAAAAACAGAAAAGCAAAAGTACAAGTGATGTAAAAAAGTAAGCTGACAGAAGAGGTAGAAAAACATGCTAATGTAATTTTAAAAAATGGCCAGTTTTAATCCTGAGAAGAAAAAAAAAGGTGCAAACAGACTTAAGGAGTTTATCAAACAAGGTGCACTCTACCTCATGGTTCACTTTGATGACGGCCACTTGAAACAAAGTACTGCAACGAGGAAGAAAATATCTCCATCCTCAAGAACATAGGAGGTCCTTAAACCCAAACTGATTATTACATTGTGTTTAAATTGCACAGGAAGATATGTGGCCTAAGACGTAGTTCACATGGCAAGATTTTTATGTAGATTTTTGTCCTGATTTCCCTCTTCCACCCCAATTATCAGAATTCGCCTTAAGATTATTTTAAGAGGGATATAAAATCAGGAATATTCTACATGTTGGATTGTCTCAACCCGATATCGCAGAATGTGTGGCGTCCTCCAAGGACAAAGGTCCACACAGCCTGTTGAACGTGACTTAAAGCCAGTCAGAAAGTAAGGTGACGGAAACAGGAACGGGGAATTCAATACAGATAAACGACAAAACAAACTACCGTGGTGCACCAGTAACTCCCCTCGAGTCACTAAAAAAGTGCTCCAGTTCTCCTAAATCTCTGTTTCCAAAAAAGAAGAAGAAGAAAAAAAACGGGGGTAAGTGTCTGTCTTTTAAAGCCACACTATGAATGACACGTGAGTAAACAAACAGACTTCTGGCTTTTCTCCGAGATGACATGTGAAGCCATAATTTCTCCAGACAAGCCGGGCTTTGGATCGGCGTTTATCCAAGCGGGCCATGGGAACACGCTTGCAGGAGAAGTGACACATGTTAAAACTCAGCATACCGGAGGAGGCGGGCGTGGAGGGGAGACGAGTCAAAGGTCGCCCAGCGTGAGAGCTGGCATGGTGGGAATTTAAAAAAGAAAAAAACAGAAAATTGCTTTAATTAAGTCATTATATAAAAAGGTTGGCGTGTGACTTTTGACTTTTTGGGGAAGTGAGAAAATGACTCAGCGGCCCATGCTTGGAAATCTCCATCTGTGTGTTAGCTTGTCGTAGCACAACAATAATAAAATGCCTTATTTTATCTGTTTTCTGGCATCCAAAATAGAATTGAAACGGACTTCCTAATCCAAGCGTAAGGAGCGCCAGTCAGTACAGTTACAGTCGAGGCTGGAAGCAAATGAAACGTTTTTTCATCCACTCCACAGTACAGTCCATAAAACCACGCCAAAACCACAGAGCATGCACTCCTCTGTGAAGATATAGATGTGTTTCCAGAGCAAAACACAATATAAAACTTGGCTAACCTCTCCATCACAAGCAAATTAATTCCCCCACAAATGCAAGGCCCCTCTAGCTCAAATCTATTTTCATTACAGATGGGAAAATTAATAATCTTTGACTCGCAGTCAACACAAATGAAAGATGCTATCTCGTGTTGCCAGGACTTTTATGCTTATTAGGAATAAAAGAAAAAACAACATTAAAAAAAACAAACATAAGGCCGAATCGAAGATAAAACAGCACTTCTGGCGGAGTGTATGTTATAGCTTTGCATTTACAGAGGCTCTTATCAAAAGAACAATATTGCATAAAATGAAAAACCGCAACGTCTATCTGGCTATAAAGTGTAAGTTCACTTTGAACTATTGCACAGTTTGTTCCATTACAAGCACAGACTTCAATTTATTTTACTGGCATTTTATGTGGGAGACCAAAGTGGTACAGAATAGAAAGAGAGAAAGGAGGAAGAAGAAAAAAAGAGAAAGGAAAGAAGGAGACAGAAAGAGAAAGAGATAAGAAAAGGAGAAAGAAAAAGAGATCAAGAAAGGAAAAATGAACAATTAACCATCAAAAAAACAAAACCAAAACAGCTTCAACCTTTTCCCCTGCAATGTTTATTTCTTCCAATAACATAAACAATGGTGCAGAAAGAAAAAAATGCTACATGTAAAAAAATAAATAAATAAATAAACTGAAAAGTTTGGCATATGGTTATTATGCCAGTGCACTCGGCTATTTAAAAGTCTCCTGATTACCACATTAAGTTTAATCATTTAATGTCAGTATATTCTGCAAAAGACTTGTGTTAGAGAACATTAGTGAGTAAACGGCATCATGGAGACCAAGAAAAATAACAAGTCTGGGATAAAGTTGTTGAGAATTTTCAGTAATAATTTTGGATTTAAAGATCACAAAAATCTATGTTCCAAAAACCTACAATCCCAAGACATCGTAACAGATAAACCAGGCATCATGGGAAAAATAAAAAATAAAAATTATAAACCGATAAAGCTTTAAATATAACTGGGAAAAATATTACAGAGATGTACTGATTAAATTTAGCCACAAACCATTTAACACGTTAAATAATAAATAATAAATATGTGATTTTTATAATAATTAAAAAAAATATTATTTTTTTGATTAATCATCAAGATATGTTTGAATATACATCACAACGTTTGAATATGTTTGAAGGAAAACTAACTGCACATCGTTCCCGTGGCGATGCATGGCTGCGGTAGCGTCTTGTTGCACGAATGCTTTTACTTTGGCAGACACAAGGAAACTGATTAGGACAGGAGCAAAAACGCAGAGCGATTCTGGAAGAAAGAGATGGCTGGGGTCAGCGATCCAGTCAAAGTCCAGACCAAAATTAAAATTTTAGTCAAGGCTAGACTTCTAGCTGTTGTTCACTGTCCAGCTGAGCTTTAATCAATCAAACAGGGAATCAAGTTTGTTGAGCACATGTCAGTGACAAGGCCCTTTTACATCATAAAAAGAAGTACAAATAAAAACAACGGACAGGAACGAACTGAGAAACCAGTAACTAACATCGCATTTTCTCGAGAACCATCACCAGAATCATCAACACATCAAAAATGTTGGTGAAAGTTCAATTTATTATGACTAAAAAGCAACTCTTCTTTTACTGCCACAGGAGAGCGAGCAGAAACGTCCGTCTCAGCTAATCTAACCGTTTCAATGTAGCCAGCAGCAGATAAAAAAAAAAAAAAAAAAAGTTCCATTAAGTTCTGAATACAAACGTACGCCACGGTTCAATTCCACCTCATGATTATTCACTCCTGTGTCGCTCTAGCAATGAAACACGTTAAAGTTTGCGACTGCAAAGTGGCAGAATGTAAGAAAGTTTAAGCGATATGAATATCTTATGACTGTTTTGCTTTTCATGTCATTTATTTCCCCAAAGCAACCAAAGGTACTAGTCAAACCTCCTGCTGCTTTTTGTTTCAAAAGCATGTTGCTCTGGTGGCTCAGCGGTGGAGAAAGGCATAAATAATGCTCTTTTGACCAGAACCTGGAGTGTGGGGGTGTGTGTGTGTGTGTGTGTGTGTGTGCCTGTAGGCTCCTGCCGCACGCCGCTCCCCGGGGAGCCGCCGTGGCTGCACACACCTGTCGACTCTCATGAGCGGCAGCAGGATGCAAGGAGGCGCATGGTGACAAGTCCCACCCACATTTATTAGACCTCCCAGCGATCAGATCCATACGGCACAGCGGGTCCGTGTCACTGCTGGTTACCCGAAACACACAAACACACACACAGGCGCATGGGCGGCAGCACAAACGCACACGAAAACCCCCCCCAAAAAAACGCCTCCAACTGAAATAATTCAGAAGATGGGAATAACATAAATCGATGTTGATTCACAGGGAGACCACCTAGCAGTCAATATCAGCCAATTTGTGTCAACAGCCGTGTTATTGTGTTTGACTTTGGAAAGTTGGCCGTGTCTGACACAATCCTGACTTCTGCAAGATGAAAAAGAAACTACAAAGTTGCATTTTTCTTTGCCAAGAAAAATATTATTTGAGGCCACTTATGGAAGCAGCCGTTACCCTGGAATCTTTTCACAGGCGGTCATGTTAAAGGGGCAGTGTTATGTGTTTTCCAGGAAATGTTTTAGCACAATTAAGTACCTATGATACCTCAGTTGTTATGGAAATGCCAAAAATATGTCAGATATGACTTAAAAGAAATTTGACTTTGTAATTTAATGCCCTGACATTGGGTCACTGTCTCTTTAAGAAACTCCTGCTCTGTCTGAAACTCCGCCTTAGCAAGTCATCACAACAGCAACCCTCTATGAACACTTTAACAATGTTTTTATCAGTGTTGCACTGAGAAGCAGCTCGTATAATGCACAGTTCCAGCAGGTGTTTGCTAATTGATGCTGGCTAGTTTGAAGGAGCAGAGAGGGGAATTTGTGGATATGGAGTGCTCTGTGAGGGGGAACTAAAAGTTGTCTTGTCAACAAATTTTCCCACTTCAGCAGCGGATCTTTAACTGAAAGTCGGTTACTTTTATTATTTTTCTTTAGCAAATATTTTTTTGCATATTTACTAAAACTGTCACATTGTCATGACTGTATAATGATATCAAAACGATAATCTGTGAAAAAAAAAATTGAGTCCCTTTGTTTTGTCTCTGTGGTCTCATTGCCGTTCCCACTGAGAAACAAAAAAATCTGCAGTAGGAGGGTCTTATTGCAGTCAATCAACCTTGTGTATGTGCTCCTCACACCCTTCCGATACACAGCAGGTGCTGTCATTCCAGTTTAAGATGGAAGATGTGTTGCGGGTTTCTTAACAGTGGAGAAACGAGCAGATTTCGGGTCTTCGGAGCAACAGGGAAGGACTCTGTGCTTTCGGGTTAAGTGCACAGTTTTCTGCAGCTTTAATACCATCTTTCAACTTTGGATAATTGGATTGAATTGACTTTTTTTTTTTTTTTTTTTTGTCCAGTCCCTTTTGACAATGTATTCAGAATTGGTACTACTTAAATAAGATCACCAACATCTGCTAACAAACTTTGGGAGGCCTTTGTAGAACATTTTTACTGAGAACAAATTGGAAACAGATGGACCGCACTGGTTGAGCTGGATAAAGCGAGCGGGCTAAATACAAAAGTAGAAATTTGATCATTACATGCAATGGTAGTGGGGCGGATAGAGATTGTAAAATGTAATATTGAATGTTGAGAAGTAACCAGATGCCACTTAATGGAAAACAACATAATGACAAAAAGCTACCATTTGGTGAAACAGACGGCTAAAATGAGCCAAAGTGAAAAGGTGGCAACAAATAAAATCTGTCTTGTCTGAACATGGCGTCTCTCGGCGTGTGTGTGTGTGTGTCTGTGTGTGTGTCCTGGCGCCAGGTCTGAGGCAGGACAGGGCTGGCAGCCATGCTAACCTCCTCTCTGACTCTCTGTCTGCTCTGATTAGATGGGGTTTCTTACTTTGGTTTGCCAGGAGCTCTGCCAGAGATAAAGACAGACTAACAGATGTTCCCCTTATCTCCAGACCAAACCTCAAGCCCATCAACCCCTCAACACGCGCAAACCAACAATCAGCAACCGAAACGTGCATGCATGGCGGTTGCTTCCGTAAAGTTTCAACCATGGAAGGAATTGAGTCTTGCATGTAGACACGTGTGCAACGTGTCTACATGCGAGACTCAATTCCTTCCATTGTTTAAAACCGGAGATATTGCGCATGTGCACAGCGATACAGGGCAAAAGATGATTTTAATTGCTGCGTTAGAACAATTCCATTAACAAAAAGGAACCCGAAGATATACTTATTAATAACCCTGAAAAACCATTGAAAAACTGAAAACTATTGGTATTATTTGTTTTTCTTGCTCTCTCTGTCAGCTATTCTACACACAAAGCTGTTGCCATGGAAATTAATTGAAAAAAGCTCCACTAATGGATCAGAATTCAACATCATAAACCAAAAAAAACATTTTGACACAAAGAACTGCACATTCAGTCCATTAAAAAATTTTTGTTTTCAAGTTTTTATTATTTTTTTGTGATTTTTAATAATGAATATGTGATCATTTGAACACATATTAGCTAATGTAAGCACCTGCTCTGCTGATGATCTGTCAGAAAGTAGCCCTTGTTAACTTTTTTTAACTGAAGAGAAACACACCGAATTCCACAGCACATCCAGATATTAAGGTTGTCAAAGTCAAGCTAGCATAACTAGCATACTTCCTGCTCTCTTGCTTTTTTACTGACCTTGTTATCTCATTGTTGTAGTTTTGACAATTAGAAGCAAAGCACTGCATCCATTTTTTCTTTTAGATATATATATTAAGCATACATCTATGATTTAACTCCTTATGCTGACAACTCAACAGCTAAAACCAAAGGTAGTCAATGTCGGCTAGAAGTTTTTTTTTGCTCTGGTAAGGAACAGGAGGACATGATCTTGTGTGTATCAATTAAGACGTAGTCTTACCTCTAATTGGAACACAAACACACACTCATATGCTCAGAGGTGCATAAAACAAACATTTCCGAAGCTGCTGATAGCTTCTTGCGACTGAGGGAGAGGAAAAGTTTAGAGTTGCTCCGCCCCTTTACCTTCCTCCAGCCACATGCAGTCAGGCCTCAAGTGGGATGTTAAGGTGGCTTTGAAGCATCTAGTGAGCCTGACACCACACACTTACACTTCTCACCATGCTGATTATATTATCTCTTAGCTTCTCGCACACACAAAACGGGATGTTTGAGAGATGGGACGACACGTGGGTGGGGAGGAGGAAAAAAAAAAAAAAACGAACAAAGACAAGAAAAAGAAAAAAAAGTTGCAAACAGGGAAAATAAGAGTAGAGGAGGCTCTAAATCAGGAGACGGAAAGATCACGGCCCGCCGACGAGAAGCAGAACTCCGGGGGCCCCCAGGGCTCGGGATCTATGTGTGGGCATAATGAGCAGAGCCAAACATATCCAGCCTCATTAATTTCAACTATCAAAGCCCCTTTCTCGGCGCGCCATGCCGCCTGCTTCTTCACCCGTCTGCAAAAAGCCCTCACTTGTCACCTAAGATCAAAACAACTGAGGAGAAGTGCCAGGCTAGAGGAACTGCGAGCTGGGGGAAAAAGAAAGAAAAGAAAAACACTTTGTACGAGCAACGGAGAGAATGCAGAGGGAACATCCCTGCCGCATACCCAACCGGGGTCGGGATTTATATCCTGCAGATATTCTTAAACACCTTGGCGTGGAGCGCAGAGAGAGGGAGGACTGTTGAAATGCAAGAGATTAATCATCAATATTTATGACTGGCATCTCCTCGGAATAGGAAGCACACTCTGTTAAATAATAATAATAATAGTAAAAATAAAAATAAAAAAAACAAAGATACCAAACAGAAAATATCAATACATAAAATTGTACCAGAAAAATAGCACCGTGAAGCGCAAACATGGCAATTAATCCAGAGTGATTGTCTTTTTTTGTTAATAAGGAACAATTTTATAAAATGAGGAACCATTGCAGATACTTTTTTAAAATGTTTGCAACAGTATTTTTGAGAGGTGCACCGATCCACTTTTTTCACTTCCGATACCAATATCTGAGGGTTAGTACGGGCCAATACCAATGCGATACAGAAAAACACTGCTCAACTGACTTTATTTATTTTTTTAGGGCAGACATAAATGTGCTGAATTATACACTTATTTGATTGCTCATTTAAATACACCAAGCTTCCCAAGCTAGCTTAGCTTGGTTACACATAAAAACAACACAACTTTAAATTTTTCTGTCAGTGCAATCAGGAGTAGAACAGCCAACGGAAAAATAATAATAATAATAATAAAAACAGGATACATTGTTACTGATACCTGATATAGAAGTTTTTTTCAGCATCTGGAGTAATACTGAAATGAATATTAATATTTTTCATTTCCCTTCCTATAGTTCAACATCCACAAGCTGCAGCCAGTTCTTTAAAGCAGTAGCCTGTCAGCAGCTAATTTGCTCTGCCGCTTATTTGTGAGCTAGTTTTTCAAAAACAAACTAGCACACACCAAAGGGCGCCTCGAGCCTGTTTCCATGCTGTATTCCGCTCTTCCCACAGTGGCAGGGACAAGGCGGTCGTTGTTAGCTTATCTCCATTATGTCCTGAGGACTTCCACGACCACCGAAACCTCCGGACTCCCGCGTCTGACGGTCTCCATTCAGACGCCGTTCTGAAGCGGCCCCAACAAAGCCAGCTTTCACCGTAGCAATATTGCATCCTCTGTTCTGATGCGGTCGGAGGTTTCGCATGTCAGGCGCGGTCAGATGTCTCATAAAGTCAAGCACAGAGGCAGCTTTTGAGGCTCCGAGTTAAACAAACATATTAAAAGTAATTTTGTAAAAGACGTGGTTTTTTTGTGCTGCGGACATGTTCACCAAAAAAAAACAAAAAAAACCCCCAAAAAACTTGAATGGCGTTGGTTTGGCCTACAGCAACTACAGTGTCTTAACATTTCACATTTTGTCATATTACAGTTTAATATTTCAAAGTATGTTATTTTGATTTTGTGTTTCCCACAAATCTGCAGCTTGAGGTGAAATAGATTTGAAATCAAGATTTAATCAGGGAGTACCACATGTTTTCCAGGTATTTAGTGCCATTTTGCAGCACAATCAAGTAACTATGTAACCGTCTGTTGTTATAAAATGTTCTATGTATGTATATCGGAAATGACTATAAAGGAATTAGACTTTGTAATTTGACGCCTTGAAATTGGGTCTCTGTCTCTTTAAGAAGCTCCTGCTCTTTCTGGCACTCTGCGTTCAGGAAGTCAAAGCAAAGCAATTTGTTCGCTCAGCAAACACACAGTTTTCCATCAAGTGTTTGCTAACGGCTAATTGCTGCTGCCGCTAGTCCAGAGGAGTTCAGTGAAAATAAAGGCGGCGATTTGCGTGAGGAAGCACTTAGGCAACCGAAAATCTCTGACAGAGGAGATTCAAGGATTCCTGAAATATTCCTGAAATTTTTTTTATCAACAACCTCGATTTGTTTTTGGTGAGGGATTAACATTATAACATGATGTAAAGGCAGAAAAAAATAACTCAGAGCTGAAAAAAAAAAAAAAAAAAAATCTGCCCAGGACATATGTACAAGATTTGGACACTGGATTTTTACAGAAATGCACCATCTAGTCTGCCGGAGGTTGAGCAATTTCCCCCAAAAATACTAAACTCCAGTCTTCCAAGGTGCAAAAATGGCAAAGAATACCTTTGAATACTTCCAGCTTAACTGCAGTAAATGGGTAACCTACAAAGTTTGGACTGAGCACAATTGCTTATCAGACAAAAAAGAAAATTCCTAAAATATATATTCTTTTCACACAGGTATGAACGACTTTGTGTTTATCTATCAGATGCATCAAAGTTTCTGGTCGTAACACAAGAAATCGGAAAAGTTTAAGGGGAGGAGGGAACGTTTTCAACGTGTGAAGAAAAGCAAAGGGGGCTGTGGGAAACTATCAGGGAGTCTTACATTCTTGATCTTATCAGCAGGACTTTGGATTGTGAAAGGTCCGTGCAGAAACTGTAGCAAATCTCTGCTTGTTTAAGTTTGACGCTAACCCCCACACCCCCCAAAAAATCAACCCAATAACAAGAAAGAAAGAAAAACATCCATCTGACATGTGGGTGAAAAGTGGAAAGGCTGTCAAGTGGCAGCCAAGTTTGTGTCATGTCCTATCTCGCCCAGTGTGGCATTTTATCGCCGTATCACTTCCCCTCTCGCACAGAGGGAGGGGGAGCGGATAATAAACAACACTCTTCTTGCTGCAGTCTTACCGTCTCAGTTTACTGCGTCTTTTCTTTCCTCCCATCTTTCTCTTTCTTTTTTTTTTTTTTGGTCATGAATGCAGAGCCCCCCTCCCCATCCACCCAGCACTTTGTAAAAGTTCTTCAACTTGCCACCGTGTTTCCAGGTAAGAGAGGAAAAAGATTAGCTCGCTAAAAGAAAACATCACAGAAAAATCTAGGTTAGCACCAAAAAAAAAAAAAAAAAAGAGACTTCCCTGTAATCTGACACGTTTGAAGCGAATTCAGGTAAGAATATGGAAAGCAAAACAAACAAAAAAAAAAAACAGAGACACTATTCTCTGTGGTCTCTACCTGGAAGACTTTTTTTTTTTTAACTTTTATAAAGATAGAGCACCGAGTTCTGCAGAGAGATGTGAAGTTTTCACAGAGAGGAAGGAAGAAACAGAATTCACAATGGGAGCCGCCTTATGTGAGCTCCTGCGTGTGGGCGTGCAAGTACCAGGAGAAACTCGCTGCTCACCGCCTTCAACAGGGTTTTACAAATGAATAAAAAGTGACTCTCCTCTACAGAAACACAATTATGCCAGTCTGTTTTTTTTGTTTGTTTGTTTTTTGTTTTGTCTTGTCTGTTTTTGTGGGCACTTACAGAGGCATGCAGGGAAGGTCATTTTAGCAATTTTATTTAGTCTTTTTAAAAGGTGAACACAGTAAGAGACACTGATCAGAAGGGGCAGCGCTGTGTATTTTACAGCCATACAGTACAGCACAATCTAATGTCTATGTTAACTGAAGTTGTTATAAAAATTGAATACATATCAAATACAACTCAAAAGAAATGTAATGCCTTGAAATTGGGCTTCTGTCTCTTTAAAAACTCCTGCTCTTTCTGAAACTCCGCCTTCAGGAAGTCATCACAACATCGCTTCTCTATCAATCCTTTACCAACATTTTTACCACCGTTGCACTGAGAAGTAGCTTGTTTATTGAGCTCAGCCAATGCGCAGATGTACCAGATGTTTGCTAACTGCTGCAGGCTAGTCTGAAGGAGCTGATTTGGGCAGTTGAGAGGAGCGCTGTGTGAAGCTTGGGAGCTGGAGCGCTGAGGAGGAACTTTGTCCTCAAAAGCGGTGCTAGGTCCAAAAGTTTAGATCAGCTGATTGGTTGCCATAGGAGATTCAAGGATTCATCAAACATGCATGAAAGAATCAAAGTAACACTCCAGGTATGTTTTTGATGAGGGAATAATATTATAAAATGATATAAAGCTCATAAAATATTCCCTTTAACTTCGTCGGTTTTGTTTATTGGAATCACAGGTTGGTTGGTCGGGAATCTGTCTCCACTGACTAAACTCTCCACCACATTCTCGCATTTCCCCTTTCTCCTGAAAGTCCAGGAGAAAACTTCAAGAACCAGAATGACGCTTGATCTCAGAAGAGACAGAAAAATGCACCTGTGGATTTTCACATCAAATACAGGCATCGTTTTTCTTCCCTTCCATGGAATCTCTCCATGTTGACCATGGTTTTGTCTACCAATTCTTGTTGCTCCATTTTAAACAAAACTTGGTTGTATTGGCTGCGATGTTGTTCCTAACTCAAGACCCAAAAACAACAAGATGTGTCACAGAAAACGATATAGCAGTTAAGCCGGGACAATTGGTGGTGCTGTAGCACTTCTAGAGAAAGACAACAACAATGTCAGATAGAGCTAGCATGTTATTGTTTTGAAAACAAATGCACCTCATGTAGCCACATGGAAACATGAAGCCAGCATTTTAAAATGCATTCAGAGTTTCAAACCCGGTTTCAACAATGCTCGTTTCTGTTCTCCCAAGACATTGGATCCAGCTTAAACAGCAGAAAGCTTTAAAGACACACCTGAAATCATATGCATGTGGCTCACAGTAAAGGATAATTCCTCTAATGTGAGCTGAAGTCTCACAAGAGCAAGTAAGTCGAATCATGAAAGTTCTGGCGAAGTACATCGTAAGCCTAAAGTTTTTATAAATAACTTTGACGCAAGTAACTGGAAACCTTTTTTAGCTGTCACTAGCATGTAGCATTTGCTCAGGCAATCTTAACTGGAAGAGAGCCTCAGATTCTGAGCCACCCTTTGTGACGTTTCATTTCACAGGGCATTGTTAGAGTGGTTTTAAAAATTCCCAAAAGACAGTTTCAGCTGACTGTTGGTGAAATTATGTATTCATCAGACGTCACAGGAAACTCTAATAACATTGCGACAATCTGATCCGATAATGGGAAATTAGTGGATCTTATCAACCTTCAAGCCTATTAAGAGGAAACAAAGAGGAGACGCATCTATCAATGTATTAAACGCCTTATTGTTTGAAATATTAAATGAACAGAATAGCTCAACCACATAATCATGACACTTTAGCAGTGCTTTATGTGTGTATGTATGTATATTTATATCTAAAAAATATGATCTTACCTGTTGAGACATAATTCAAAATGCAAGATCTTCCCTTTATATGTTACCAACAAAGAAAAATGAAAATGGGTAAATGTAAGCCTGGCGGGCCACCAGTCTTCACTCCCTCCCCCCCCCACCAGCCTATTTTAAATCAGGCTTTTTATACACCAGTAACAGTGACAAAAAAGACAACGGTTTACAGTTTGACGTATTTGAATTCCTGCACCTGCCTGTTGACCTCACACGCTATTATTTTAAATTATGATGCCTGCTCATGCACCTCCAAATTTGTAGAACTTTTCACATTTTTAATACAAAAAACACAGTGGGGCGCTGATGGGCAGATCTGTCCACCAGGCTTACTGTCGGGCTTAGCAGGTTTTCTGAGGGGAAACCCTGTTTTAGCACAATAATAGCCTTTTGGATTTTTTTTTTTTTTGAAGCAGAAATAAATCCCCCAGTGAGTTATGAAAAGCGGCTTTGTTATCCACCGCTGCTGTTTGGGTTAAAATTCATGTGATCAATTAATTGGAATTAACAAAAAAAAAAATGTCCAAACATACGGCAAACTTCTGCTGTACTTTATTTTGATACAAACATAAACTGGGTGGGACTCTCTGAGAGCACTGAAAGGCTCAGTGCAGTTTAGCTCTTTGATGCAAATCAGTCAAGCGTGGCTTTGAGCCATGGTGGGCCACTTTCTCCTCAGTCACTCTCACTGAGCTGAGGCCTCTCGGAGCAGCCGTCGCCGTGCGGCACATGACAGAAAGTGTCAGCGAGCCACTAATCCCTGTTTAGGCCTGTAAAAACAAAGACAAAGGCCTCACCCTCCCTCTGGCTGACTCCTGTTAGTCCTCTCAATGCCAGTCCCTCTCCCCCTCCTCGCCCCACATCCCTACATCAAATCTGTCAGTCACTCAGCCTGGCCACCCCACGGCTGCTTAGCAGCTTTTGCACACAATTGCACATATACACACTTAGGACCATATGGAGAGGCCTGCTCATTGCCATTGTCTCCCAAGTTATCTCCTCTCTCAGCACCTGGCAGGGGAGTGAGGATTAGCATGCCTCCTAACTGCTTGAAGAATGCTCTCTACTCTTTGACTCTCTCCCACCACACTTCCTGTTTTGTTCTCTTCCCATCGTGGTCAAGCACCATGTGTCGGACTGAATGAGGCTTATCCGTGAGGGGCAGGCTTTACATGCAGCGCTGGTTAGCTCAACACTGGCGGGAATGGAGGAGGAGGCTAAGACCAGTGAGCTTTGGCTTAAGCTACTTGACATTCACACACACACACACACACACACACACATGCACGGCCGCTGCTCTGCATGCACAGTTACCTCTTGGTTGTCATAGCGCCAATAACGAGCGTACGAATTTTTGTTTTAATTCAGCTTCACAAGGATGGATGTTAAAACGTTAAAAAGGAATAAAATTTAATAAAACTGAAGAGAAACTGGAAAAGTAAAATTAGTGAAAACAAAAAGTGTAGAAAAATAAGTGAAATAAAACATTTTTTTTAATTCTTTATTGCATTATTTGTTGGGTGTAGGGGATCTCTTGAAAATCTTGCAAGATTTGAGAAAAGATCATTGTGATTCCTGGATCTGACATGCAACTGAAATGAAAAAATTACATGATTGAGTTGAATTTCTGCTTGCACAAGCTTTAGGTATTTAAAAATTTGCATGACTTTTTTTTTTTTTTTGAAGCTGCCTAAGCTACTGTTTCATTATTCTAAGCTAACATAATTAACAATACCAAGGCATTTAAGGTTTATGATCTTACATAATATATGCAACGACAATAAAAATTAAACAGCATGACCAGATGCTTAAGCCATTGTTTAGAGTGCCTGGTATTTTGTTGTATACTGGGAGACTCGCACTTGCAGTAAACTTGTGCAAGTGTAACTTTAGCTGCATTCAGAATTAAAATGGCATTTACCAAGAGCAACGCTAGCCACAGGTTGTTACTGAGTCCAGACCAAGGTCGATATTTAATACGCGCACAGATGCTGTTTGTGATTCATTTGCCTTCTGATAAGATGAGCAAACAAACAGTAGGGCCTTTGTGTGGGTGAGGTAAAGCCATCAAGGTCTCCAGATAACCTTGTTTACTCTTCTCTATACATGTATGTCCCGCATTATATAAAACTCTGCCATCCTAACAGCCCGCCGGAGTTTCAAAAAAAAGAAAAAAAAGAAGAAAAATAAACAGAGCTTTGAAGTTACTGTTGTCCTTCAGCAAAAGCTTTTACTCCTTTCTCCTAATCTCCCCACAAATCAGGGCCTTTTATGTCTCTCTGAGCTCTATCTGAGCTGCGAATTGCACAGAGTCGAGACTGGGATCGATAATTAGTTTAACCGCATTAGGCTAATGTGCAGGAGAGCCATCTAAGCTCACATCGGCCTGCCTGACCAATACGCAGGCGGGTATGAAGACAGATAACGGAGGAGGGGCTCTGTCGCACCTTACGGCATGATTGCAGGTGATTCCTCAGACAGATGCTGCAACGGCAGTTAATTGATTTGCGAATTAATAATGAGGAGAACAATATTTCTGCTGCCAATGTGATTCCGCCGTCATGCTATCTTGCCAACAACAAGGTGCTCCACATGCTGCGGGGTGGATTTACTGATCACACCAATAGGATGGGGTGGGGGGGGGCGGGACAAGCCCAGGTTAGAACATTGAATATTTCATCTCCTTTCCCAGACTGTGTACAGCAAAACTTGGAGCAGATGATGTTTCATTTATGTGAATTTTTGCCCGGTGGCGCCTCATGCACAAGAAGCTGACCAGCATTGGAGATTTTATTTTATCTCTAACTTAGTGGTCATAAATTTAGCCGAGTCCAATTCCAACTACAGCTAACAATAAAACTAGTCCTTGAACTTTTCTAGTGATTTTGTCTGTCTTGGAGACTGTGGAGACTTTGGAGAAGGGGATCTACTTTCCCCGACTTTGGAGACGGGGATGTACTTTCCCCGTCTTGGCAAACAAGACGGGGAAAGTAGATCGACAGGTGGGTTCCACATTGGTGAGACCACTGCACTGATTTCTTGTGGTGAAGAGAGAACTGAGCCCAAAAGACAGAACTCTGACTCTACCAGCCGATCCGCTTTCCTACCCTCATCGATGGCTATGAGCTCTGGGTACTGACCAAAATAATGAGGCAGTGAATCCAAGTGGTGACCGAGATCTTTCTTAAGGCTCCTCCATATTTCATGCAACGTGCCGAATTCGCCTCTCACTGACGTAGAAATGTCCCAAAAATTGCGTCATTTGGTTTGTAGAAAGACATTGGCCTCTCCAACCAGCTAACAGAAAAAGTTGTGAGCGATAATGTTAATTTTATGCACCGTTTTAGAATTATAGTCTGCCTGTAGTTTTAGCAATGGGAGCGGAGGAAGTGAACGAAGCTGTTAATCTGCACTGGACACGCTTCCAAATATGGAATTAGCATTAGCAGTCGCCTGCAAATGCTCGACTCTTCTCTCTGCACAATGGAAGATGGGTGTTAACATACCAGGCAATTACTGTACTGGTAAGCATCTCAGGCAAATGTTAGTGATTGGGTAACATTTAAAACTTCAACACAGTTCACGCTTCCAGGAAGAAATTGTTTCTCAACAGCTGAGAGCCCAGATCCTCTGCACAAGTTGAAGAATAGAACAAGAGGTTGGTTTTCACCAGGGTAGTCCACTTCCACTGTCCGGTTTTTGTATCTGTAGTAGATATGCACTGTTACTGTTCATGGCAAGAGGGTGACGTACACAGAAGTGGGATGAGAATAGCCCAGTTGGTCTGCGCAGTGAATGATAGGTGTATGTGAATGTCCTGAAGCCGTGTGACCGTACAGCAGCTGTACAAATGAAGGATGTTGGAATCAGGTAAGTTTGGTGAGCTGAGAGGGACTCAGAGTAGAACCCCTGCACCTCTGCATCATCAAGTGGAGCTAGTTGAGGTGACTCAGGCATCTGGTGAGGATGCCTCCCGGACACATTCCTGGAGAGGCATTTCAGGCATGTCCCATCAGCAGGAGACCCATAGGAAGATCCACAACACGTTGGAGGGACCATGTTTCTTGGCTGGCCTTGGAACAGCTTGGAATTAACCCAGAGGAACGGGTAATCCCAAGCGACAGGAAAGTCTGGGCCTGTCTGCTTAGGCTGCTGCCTCCTCGGCCCGAACCTGGATTAAGTCGAAGTTAATGGATGCCTGGATACATTTCTTTTCCAACAAGATCATTTCAAAACTGACGCCAGCTGTGTCCAACTCAATATTTAAAAGGAAAAACTTTTAAAAATTGACGGTTTGTTATCTTTAAATCAAACTCTTTATTGGAACCATAAAGAATAGAAGGTTCAATGCCAAATTGAACCTTGTTTGATAGAAAACAGTCAGTGTTACGCAACTCTGCAAAGAGCACTGATTTGAAGTTGTAAGGCTTCTTTGGCACCTTTTACTTGTAATTTGTACTTTTAATGTGCCTAACATGGTTAGCATTACAGAGGTTGGAGAGTAAGTAAAAATTTACCTTTAAAGTTAGAATTGAAAATGACTTATTCGGCATGTATATAGAGAAAACTTTGCATGTTTGTTTTCTTGGCTCTAATTTCATTTTTAAACATTGATACTGGAAATATATTATCCCTAGCGTGACTGGACTGAAGTACCTTGCTTTTAGTTTCTGATCAGGCATGATTCCAATCCACCAGCCGTTTTCTCCCTGCCTCTAATGTTGCCTAGGTGATTTCTTTTTTATTTTTAACAGCTGAAAATCAACAGGGTTTCTCTCTCACACAATTAAACACCGTGAGCATCAAGCCGAAGGGAAGGAGGAAAAAAAAAAAGACTCCTCTAAGGTCGCTTGTCAAACGCTCTTCTATTCCCCCAAAACTCCTTAGGGCACGTGAACAGGAAACAGAAGAAATGTAGCAAAGAAAGAAATGGATGATAAAAAAAAGAGAAGGAGCTAAAGGTATGAGTGGATTTACATGGGGGAGCACCAGGGCAATGGCCTGCAGGTAAACAGGGTTAAACCAGGCTGGTTGTTAAAGATTGTAGTGTTGTTATGACCAGGTATTGGGGGGAGGGGGTACAAGAATGTTAGGGGGTCATGGGGGACTGAAAATAATGAAGAGGAAAGCCTCATTCAGTTCCTTGGTTTAGCCTTTGGCCTATAATGAGGGCTCTTGACACCGGGGAGCACACTGATACAACACATTTGGCAGTCTAGCAAATTGACCTGGGTGCCTGATGGGTGATTGACAGCTATTCCTAAGGGCGCCTAAGCTCCACTGGATGTGCGTTTGTGTGTGTGGGGGGGGTGTGCGTGCGCGAGAGTGTGTTCTTTAAAGTGGAAAGTGAGTCAGACAAAGGAAGAAAAAGGAAAGTGAGATGGAGTGAGAGGGCAGAGAGGATGAGGTGACAAGAGGCTGTCGATGATGAAGAGAGGGAGTGTGGGGAGGGGGGGCACTAGAGCAGCGCTGAAAAGGTAATTGTGGGTAATTTAATGCTAAACTAAATTAGAACTGCGAGTTCAAATGTCAAAATGGTCTGTGGAGTGAAAGTGTTTACCAGATTGGGGTTGGGGGGGGGGGGGGGGGGGACTTAATATTGGTGTGGGCACTCATGCATGCGTGTGTGGTCATGTGTGCATACCGGTGTTGCTGCTTATGCGCTTCAGGATTTCTATGTATCACCAGCTGATTCATAACTGATTGATGGCTGATTCATAACTGTCCTTTACACTCAACACAAACAGCGCCTGGCAGACATATTTGTACCTTTTGAAATTTGTCACATTGCATTTGTGCTCAGCCCCTTTAGTCTGCCACCCTGAAGTAGAACCCAGTGCAACTGATCACGTTTAGATCTGACCTAAATAGCAACAGAATCCATCTATGTGTGTGGACTCTTTGATATTGGTAAAATAATCAATGCCAAGGGGTCTTTCTTTAGCGTCAATAAATAAAAGACCTATATCTAAACTCCCTTTCTTATCTAAAATCCTTGATAAGATATGGGCTAATACAGTGTATGACCATCTAAAACAGTAATGACATGTTTCCAGAGTCTCTGTCAGGTTTCAAAGTTCCTCTTAGCACTTAAACAGAACTTGTAAAAGTTACAAATGATATTCTCTTGGTTCCTGACAATGGATTTGTGTAGGTTCTAGTTTTGCTAGATCTCTGTGCTGCTTTCAACTGTCAATAAATCTTCTTCACACTCAATAGTTACTTCTGGAGTACCACATAATAGTACAAGTGACAATAAGAATTATTTATTACATCTTTTTTAGGGAACTACATGGCTTTGGCTGTGTGTCACAGCAATTATAGCCCCACAAACAGAAATATTGCTCTTGAAAAACATTTGAAAGTCAATTCTTTAAGACAGCAGCAACATAAAGAAGTGTCATTTTTTTTGTCACTAAACTGCACATAACAGTATTTTCACATTTATTGGTATTTATTGATGGTTTCATTGAACAAACAGTGGAGAAAACGGTGAAGCTATAAATCTTGACAATAATGACAGTTTTAGGGGATTTTAAACATCCGTAATAGAAATTTATTGTGACGATGATAAATCAAGGCTTTATCACAACAAATTAGAAATGATGCGATACATGCCAACCCCGAGCGTTAGCTATTTTGTCAATGTGCTCAGGTGGTTTTTCAAATTCCAATTCTTAATGAAAAGAACACAAAAACTAGAATGTTAAAGTCAATGTTGTGCTCAAGCTGGTGTGGAACAGCATAGAAATGCAATGGCAAGAAAGACGTCTGTCACAATGTTTGCAAATCTGTCTCAGATTTACATGCATTCCATAGATAAATGATACCACTGGTCAAAACCAAAGCGCATCAAGATGCCTAAACTAACACCGGAGGTTTAAGTCTTCTCTCCCCTCCAAATTGAGGTTCTTGCCAAGAATTCATCATAAATCCCAGTCGCTTCCCAGTATCTCAATAGAGTGTTGGGTTCAGACTTCAGACAGGTGAGCGGAGATAGGGGAAGGATATTATTTATGCCTCCTTTAAACTGGAAGACATATATAACTCTAGTGAATATGGAAACCGTGACAGCCGGTTGATTTATTTCACAGGCCTGAAAGATGCAGTCATCGCCGCTATAAAACAAACGCCCAAACCTGAAAGGAGAACTCCCTGGCGTGTACAGTTTATAACATCTATCTCCTGGAAATAAGCCAGCATGTTTATTATTATTGTCATCATTATTCTGAGGTATAGATAAAGAAAAAAGAAGCAAAAAAAACCCAACATGAACTAAAAACGGAGAACAAACCGTTTCTTCCAGAAGCGTCACCCGTCCTCAGAAGTCGCTGTTTTGGCAACTACCTTCAGATATGCGAGCAAAGGCGAAACAAGATGTCAGCAGTAAATGACGCAGCTCTGGATGATAATCCAGATGATAATGGATGATAATCACGTCACAGCGGGGAGCCGAGCAGGTGAATTATCATCTCTGCGGACTCTGACGCTGCCATATTTTTCCTAAAGTCTCCCAGAGGAACAGCCCCCCACCATCCCACCATCCTTCTCCCCACAGGTGGCTGAGCCTGCTGGATATGTGAAGACTTACAGTGAGGGTTGCAGGCTGCTGCGTCCCATATCTCTAATGGTTGTTTTAAAAGGCAGACCGATGGGAGAGCGATTAGCGGTGGATCGAGGCAGTGTTTGAACCGTGTCTCTGTCTCCGGAGACGGGCAAGAGAGAGAAAGAGAGAGAGTAGGTGGGTTATGGAGTGGCGACGACTGGGAACGCCTCGCATCGCTCTGCGGTGCTCCGTGAATGATGGGATGGAGGGTGCAGCTGAGGCCTCGACCTGAAGGAGTGAGGCTAGAGAGAGGGTGGGAGGGGTGAGGAGGTTTGCGGGGGGCGCAAACAGTCCAACTGCTCTGGCTCTCAGGAAGGGGCAGGTCCACTTTGTGTCATTGTATTCTATTGGCTCAGGTTAATCTTTGTCTCTCTGCTGCTCTGCTCCTCCCTGCAGCTGTCGTCTTGCTTTCTTTTGTTACCTGACCATTTTCGATTATGTTTTGAATAACTATCTGATCTTTTTTTTAGTGCTATTTGTTACAAAATGTGCCCTAATCTGATATTTTTCTGGATGTCTTCTGACCAGCAGAATGGATGTATTTTGTTCGGATGTGTTTTTGTTTGTTGTTGTTGTTTTCAGAAAAAAACATGGACACTGATGCAAACAAAACCACCTATTTTGTTGTTTGGTTACACATAGAACACTCAGGTTTCTTTCAACGTGTATTTTTAAAAAAGTGTCTAAATGTTGTCAAGCGATACTGCAAAAACAAATGTGTCCAAATCGTTTTGGGTTGACTTAAACGTTAATTAATGTGCGACAATGCGTGATAACTTTGTCCCAGTTTGCCATTTCTATCGGAAAAAAAAAGGTGATCAAACCAAAATTGATGAAATCAAAATGAAATAAATCACAGCGGGGATCTTTCTGGAGCAAATCGGCGGAAAATGAAATATAATCTTCTTAGTCAAGTTGGCAGACAGTCCGAACTTCAAAAGAAAAAACATTAAACAGCAGTTAATTTGTATTTAAATATGCTTTTTATCGGTCTCAGATGTTACAGCGTGAACGGTTTGAAGGAAGAATGGGCTACCTGGAGAACGCAGGGCTGACACATGAAAGCTCCTCTGCTGTGTTTTCACCCTGTCAGTACGCCGCAGGCACACAGACACCTGATTAACACCTATCTCCTGGAAATAAGCCAGCATGTTTTTTTATTATTATTATCATTATTCTGAGGTATAGATAAAGAAAAAAGAAGCAAAAAAACCTAACTTGAACTAAAAACAGAGAACAAGCAGTTTCTTCCAGAAGCGTCAACCGTCCTCAGAAGTCGCCGTTTTGGCGACTACCTTCAGAGATATACCTTGAAATGTTTCACATATCACGTCACAATCACTGATTTCAATGTATTTTATGTGATTTACTGTGTTTTCACACCTGTTAGTTTGGGTTGACTCGGTTCGATAGGGGAGCAAAATTGGAACATTTGTTACTTTTCCAAATGTACCAAACTAGCTTTAAAACCTGTACCCCGCCATGGCGTTGGTGGTGCTGCACCAACAAACACTGAAAGAAACGCCACAAAAAAAATCAGTGAATAAGATTTAAGCGCCATTTCCTCCTCCTTCTTCAAAATGGTTGTAGGAGATTAAAGTTGCTGTAGCATTTCTCTTTTGTATTTGGTAAAAGACCATGAGCCATTTCTCTTGCTAATGCTCTCAAGTTTGTTTTGGTTGTACTTACCCAGAATCCTGTGCGCTATAATTCATCTCCTGCAGCACTGCAACACTTTTTACAAGGTAAGAAGAATACCGGTCATATTTAGCTTAGTGAGATGCAATGAAAGATACACATTTAATCATTAGTAACCATGGAGAAAATGCCCCATTATGATGTAGCCGAGCATTTACTAAAAAAACTGTCAAGCATGGAGACTTTTGTGTAAGCTACTTTTGGTAATACAGCTGTTTATGATCCCAATTATGTGTGTTACTTCCAAACAACTTAGAAAAACAATAATTTTTTCGTAATCAAAATCCATCATGGTGCCTCAACATACGAAGGTGACATGAGTTGCAAAGGGTCAACATTGGGGCTGACCTACAGAAACTATGGATGATTCCAAAGTCATGTCCACGCAAGTATTGGACTGAGACTCTGTATCTGATGCGTATTCTTTAACCTTTCAACTGTCATGGTGACACCGGTGTCCTCATTGACCCTTTGTCTTACATAGAAGTATTTTGAGGGTGACAGTTGATGGTCAATAAATTATGTTGTGCTTTTCCAATCATTTTGACCACTCAAATGCTTTACACTCAAAGAGTGACATTTACTTATTCGTACTCACAAATGTACACACACTTATACACTAATACGCAGACCTGTAGGCAACTCAGAGTTAAGTGCCTTGCCCAGGTTCTCTGAGATAGTAGGTAGCTGAAATCGAACCTATAACCTTCCGATCTATCCTACCCTCAGAGCCACAGTCGCCCCAGTTGAGCTAATGCTTTGGATTGGAATCAGGGTGAAATAATCCTCATCTCTTCATCTCTGTATAATTGTTTCTCTCATCCTCAGTCGTTCTCTGAACTTTGAACCCTTCTTGTTTGACCGTGCAGAGCAGAGATGGCAACACGGCATGAGATCTCCATCGCGAGGTCAAAAGTTACAGACGGTGGACTCAGCACTGACTCCACTAAACCCGATGTCCCTATAATGACATCTGTCAGCTATGCCGTAGTGACGACGTGTGAAGAGTATTGTTCGATACGTACAAACAAATAAAAAATGACAGGAAAGGTAGACACTTTGTCAGGTTGTATTACTGACCTCTGGTGATCAGACCTAATAAAACAAGACAATAAAACACAGGTGGGGTAATCAAAGGAGCTTCGTCTTGCTATGATGAACACAAAGAAAATGTCTTCAATCTCTGTTTGCATACCTTCCAGTGTGTGCGTGTGCGTGCGTGTGTATGTGTTTCCACTGTAGGGCAACCCACAAGATCTCCTTTTCCTTTTTCCCTTTCATCCTACTCCTTTCTTTTCCCCTCCCATCATATTTCTTCTTTTAACTAAGCTGATTAAAAGGCAACACCCCGACACCCAACTCACACACCACCTAACCCCGAGCCTTTCAGCTGCGAGGGGTGGAGAGGAGCCCTAACCGCGTTCTGCATGAATATTAAGTATGGGATTTGTGTTGCGGGTTTGAAATTGGAAATCACAAGTTTGACTAATCAGCTTTAGAGGTTCAACATTCGGCATGTGCATTTCTACGTATGTGTGTGCGTGTTGGCGTGCGCGTGTGTGTTAGTGCACCTCTTCCTGTGTCTCCAGTGGCAACAGCGTGTCCCTGCACACATACACCAAGCCCTGCTGCCACCACCACTGATCCCGCTGTGAGTCAGAGAGCTTATTCACTGCCTCAGCAGGGCCAAATGCCCCCCCCGCACCCTCTCCCCCCATACACACTCGCACTAATGCTCCTCTCCACCCTCTCTTCACTGTATTCACTCTCTCCCACCTCCCATTTAAAAAAAAAGAGACCCAGAAATAGCCCAAGAGGCTATTAGGAAAAATACAGCCAAAGGAGGAGGAAGCTGTGGGGGTTTACAGTCCAAAGCCATTCAAGAGTACACTCCAGCGTCTCCCTCTCCCTCGCTCCCCCAAGCCTCTCTTTGTTCCAGTGAATCAGAGCTTCGGCGAACACGCTCCATTCTCTCTCTCTGGATAGCTGGGGCTTGTTCTCCATCCTGGGCATCAGTGGAAAATGAGGGGGAAGAAAGAGTGATAATGAGAGGTAAAAGAGGTGGTGCTGGGTGGGGGAAGAGAAAATGGGGGTGGGGAGTAGGAGAGCGCAACAGGAGCGAGGGGAGAAAGAGATTAAGAGTAAGATGTGAGGATGAGAGAAGGGAACATTAATGAAGCAGAGCCGATCCCATAATGGAGAGCGGATGAAATGAAGGGGAAGGAAACAACATGAAAAACCATTTCACGTCTCCATGTTGCAGCTAATGTTTCGCGCTCCCTTTTTGTACTTCGCCACTTTCCCTGCCACATCATCTCATGACCACATTTACAAAGTCTTCGCCTTGCTCCAGACAAGAGATGTTATTTTACAAAAGAGCTTCACTTTTAAATCACTTAAAAAGCCGTCTCTTGATCGGATGCTGTTGGAACTGCTGCTGTCATTTTACAGTGTTTAAGCTCTTCCTCAAAGCCCAAGTAACTTTTTGAGGACTGGAAAATTATAGATAATGCTCAGAAGTATTGATGATAATTGCAATGATCTAAAAAAAAAAGAAAAGAAAAAAAAATGTTTTCTCCGGTTTAGTAAATGTCACGAGGCACTCAAGAAGAGATGGGATTTATGGAAAAGTTTTTCTCTTTTTCTTCTTGAAAAGCCCAGAAACTCTTTAATAAATCAGGCAGCACTTAAACTACAGAAGTGAACTTTTCTCAAGACTAACCTGGCGATTCCTTTTCACGGACGGAATTTAAAAAAGTACTCCTTGTAGTTTTGTAAAAAATGTTCTCCATTGTTTTCAATAAAGATAGGAGGCCATATGTTGCCCCGTTTTCTGATTTCCGCCAACCTTTTGTTAAACGCAAGAAAAACTAAACTGATTACATTTGTGATCTCACAACTGTAGAACATTTAGCAGACATATTCTGCTAGTTCTGAGAAGTCAAAACAAGTCGTGGGTTCCTGCCGCAACGGAGGAAACAGTGAAAGGGACAACAGAAAGATATGTTGAGCGAGGCGTAAGACACACCGAGATCAGATACCAGAGGATTTGCAGGCCAATCACTGCAGAGGGTTTATAGCATGCAGGGCAGTAGAGCGGTAGGTAAGCAGAAAACCATCAAGCTGGTCACTGAGGCAGCAGATCCTAAAAATCCTAACACCCTTTCAAGCACATTTAAACATACTGCAAGTAAAATTTTGACAAACATATTTTTTTCCTCGATCTTTTAAACTGTTTTCAACCTTTTAGATGGAATACAACATTGTCTTTTTTTCTACGCCTTTTCAATGACTAAAGAGTGCTTCTTGGCAGGTAGAAAGCTTTTAAAACCCTCACAGTGACAAACATAAGCAGCTATTATGGAAGACATTTTTTGGCCAGTAGTCTAGGGGAAAGTGGTAAAACAATAATTTCTTTGTTTTTAAAAAATTATTTGTGGCCTGAAACTCAGCGTAGTTTCGGGTTCTTCCTGTGAACACGAGAACCCGAAAGGCCCTGATTTTGTGACATTTTCCTTTAGAAGATCACAGTGATGCTGGAGATTTAACCACACTGTATTCATTCAATTATTTTTATCTGCAGCAGACACTGTGTAATAGCTCTGTTATCAGTCCGAGCACTATCAAACACTCTTATAGAACGTATGATCAATCATCTATGAAACCAGTACGGTATGGTAATAAATCCTAGATACACACCGAGCAAATTTAACAGGATATTTTCAAATTACCTGAGGACCACAGGAGCATGGGTGGTTGAACTGAGCCACCAAGAAAGGCAGGAGATGTTATGTGTGGTGTTCCATTTCAACCAAGAGTGTCTGTGTTTCTGTTGACCATAAATTTGGGGAATATTGACAAAGTTTTGTGAACACTTGTAATGGAAATGCAGCTCATGCTGCTTTTGGAGGTTCAATGGGACAGAATGTGGCTCAAGTGGTTATCTTTTCGAAATATAAGCTGGTTAAAAGAGAACTTATCTTTGGTGTCGTGCAACAAGCGTTTGAGGTGATCCATGGCCTGAATGAAACAATGTACACGAAAGTACAACCCATGAGCCACAAACCAACCCAGTCGGAAAATCTTAATTTGAAACATTAAGCACGTAAATGAGTATGTCCAGGCCTAAAGGAGACAGAGAAAAAATAGCTGGGCCTGAAACTTACAGACTAACGTGGCATTTTACTTCAAATCAGTAAACCAATTCAATAAGCCTGACCTTGTTAAAGTGCTTTTCGTTATAAACTTCTCCAGTTATTTCCCCTGGCACAAAAAACAGAAAAGCCTCGCCGATCAGAGAGGATACAGTGGAAACCGAGAGATACTAATGTCTCATTCCCTTAAATAATCTTGCTTTTCTTTGAAAACAAGCCAGGTTTTGAGAACTTTGGCCCTGCTCTGATCCATGATGACATCATGAGGCTATTACAGCGGACCAACAAGACCACGTGCTGCCATTACCCTGTCACAAGGGACTAAGAGCATTTTTACAAGCATGCTGATGCCATTAGAAATGTCTGGTGGCTTCCACTGGATTTTATTAGGTACCAAACTCTGGTTCAGGTGACCTAACAAAGCACTTGGATCATTTTTCAGCAGGGGTCCCTAAAGTTGAGTCTGGACATTAGCAGACGCTGTACTGGTTTCAGACATATACAAGGAAGCCTTTAGAATAAGCCCATTATGATGTAGTTTTACTCTGACAGAGAAAACGGCTGAGAAAATAATCACTAAAAGCCTAAAGAGTAACTAGGCAACACAATATTAGCAAGAGATTCTGATTTATATTTGGTGTGATAACCAGGAAATGCAAAAACAGAAAAAACTTTTTAAAAAGGACAAGAATTGAAAATGCTGGTGATTTTTTTTTCCCTTTTTTTTTTTTGAAAGGCTCTTTAAGAGTCAAACTCTGAATACGGTTTAAGACAGATGAAATATGCCCGTCGCTGGTTTTGAGGATTTGCTACGTAGTCACCTATTCAGTTCCCCGTAATTACAAAGGCTTTTGCCGAGATCCAATTTGTCTCCGGAAGCTTGTTCGAGGCAGGAGGATTGGAACGACAACGGCTCAGTCTGACAAAGAAATATGGACACCGCTCTTAAAATAGAGAGAACTAATGCAGTCCTGCATCGAGTGTGAGGGGTGTTGATGGCTTAGATGGGGCACGGTAAATTTAATTACATGCCCTGTACACACTGCTGGCTTTCACTTAGCACGAACGGACTGCTTGAAACAACTGAACCCGAGTGACCACTTAGAAAATGGTGTTGGGGCATATTCAGTCATCTGATGAAGAGGAAAGACTCCTTTCAATGTACTTATACTGGCATCTTTGCTAGTAAGGTACTACTACACCTACACACTGCTGTTGATTGGAATTGAATTACTTTCAAAGAGAATGAACTTCTTCATTAGAGAGTTGCCACTTTCCACTAGGCAATGGCATTGAAGGTAATTGTCACGGTATGATAACTTTGAGTATCATACTGTGGTCTTGTAGAGTTTTCAACTAGAGTCAAAAGCTGTTCAGCTGCTTTTTCCAGCATCTCTGGACCCAATTGTGGCTGAGCTGATTGATTCTGAAACTTTGCATTGTTGTTTAAAACATGTTGATGATATTAGGGAATCCGTTTAAATAAATAATGTAGTATTAGTTGTCTTTCTCCCCAATCCTACTTCATGAATTATGAGGCAGTCATTCATGAATATGACCACATCTAAACATATGGCAAGGAAAATTTGCCATATTTTTTTCCTCAATCTTTTAACCTATTTTCAACCTTTTACATGGAATGCAACGTTGTCTTTTTTTCTACGCCTTTTCAATGACTAAAGAGTGCTTGTTGGCAGGTAGAAAGCTTTTACAAACCTCACAGTGACAAACATAAGCAGCTATTATGGAAGACATTTGTTTTTACAGTGGTCAGTGGTCTAGGGGGAATGCGGTAAAACAACAATTTCTTTGTTTTTAAACAATTATTTATGGTCTGAAATTCAGTGTAGTTTCACTTTCCTGTGAACACGAGACCCCGAAATGCCCTGATTTTGGGTTCTTCTTTTAGAAGATCACAGTGATGCTGGAG
Organism: Poeciliopsis retropinna; assembly: GCA_010277075.1. NCBI lineage: Eukaryota > Metazoa > Chordata > Actinopteri > Cyprinodontiformes > Poeciliidae > Poeciliopsis > Poeciliopsis retropinna. The sequence goes on along the minus strand of VMRM01000011.1, from coordinate 18,279,780 downwards.
ATCTAACCACACTGATTTAACAGCTGTCTCATGAACGTGAATGACTGCTTTAAATTTTCATAAGCCACAATGACGGGTATGTAATGTTTTTTTTTTTAGCGTTTTCCGCATTATTGTAAAATTTACCCACAATAATGTCACAATGTCAACAAGCTGTAAACGTAGCAATCGGGGAAACTAACATTTCCTAAAACTTGGTTCATGTTTGATGCATCCGCTAGATCAAACTACGTCCATCTACAACCAGTTTTCCGCACCATTTGTGTCTGAAATTTTGCAACTGTATGGACCGTTCCGTGTGGAAAAACATGACGGAACTTTGGAGCTCCCCTGTTAGAGGTTCGGAAACACGTTAAGGAAGACTGTAATTCTACCACCACACTCATGGGTGTAGCTGTGTTGCTATTGTTTTTTTTTTTCTAAATGTCATGCATTGTACGCTTGCCCGAGGGAGCCTAAACTGCCCCCTAGAGTTTAGCAGAGTATTTCTACAGCGGGACGAGTCGCACCAAGTGTAAATGCTGCAAAAGTTTTGTTGGTCTAATTACTTGCGGAATATAAATATAAATGCATTAAAATTGAAGCAAGCTTAACAGCAGCACTGCATTTTGCTTTTCAGTAATCAGAGGCATCATGGACTCTTTTGACTGACTATAAACATCAGATCCCTTTCCTCACAGGATGATGTCACCAGAATTTGTACATTTGTGCCTGACCCAAAAGATCAATAAAACCCAGAGAGGATGATGATATGATGATGTGCTGCTATGTTTTTCTGCTTGGTGAAATGACTCACAGATCAAACCCAAACCTTAAAGTCAGAAGTCACTGACCTACCAGTCAGTGACAGTCTGTGTCTCAGCCATACCAGATGTACGGCTATGACAGCCTGTTTGACAGCACTGAGTAACAGTGTTGAAAGCACTGATTCTATATTTGTGCAGAAGAGCCGCTGTTAGTTTGTGAAATTAGGTTATCTGTCATGTGAAAAGCAGACTTTCTTACGCAACGGCTTCATACCATCACGACAGGCACGCAGCAGCGTGCGTGTGTATGCGCGTAGATGCGTGTGCGCGCGCGTGGGTTATTTAATCAAAATGGATTTCTCCGTGATTGAATTCCGCTGAAGTATATCCCACATTTGCCAACAGCATGTTCTCTGTGTGTGCACCCCAATTAGTTGCTGTGACATTTTCAAAACAAATCATCACATCGGGTTTAAATCTGGAGAGGAAAACCTCGCGAGTTCCACCGAGCGCTTGTCTGTTGCGGTGAGTTTGCGTTATAGACGCGGCGCGGCGTGGTTACGGTGTCGGACATCAGCCGCCTTCAGGAGAGCCGAGAGGGGATTAACTGGCTGTTTTGCTGCTACTGATTGCTGATCAACAAATGGGGCCTTAACAGCCCTCCGGCCATGTTCGCACTCCTTCGCCTCCACCTCATATTTGGCTTGTCGGGGTACAGCAGCATTAAATAACACTCCCTCTTTTTTCTTTGATCTTGTTCCAGTTCATTAGGTGCTGCCTGCATGTCCTTGAGGCCTTGAAGGGCGTTGTTAAAATATAGTACACTGATTCTTAATCAGATCCACTTTGTGTGGAGTTGAAGCCAAAATGTTTCGATATCCCTCTCATGTTCTCTATCCCATGTTTTCTTTTTCTTCTTTATTTTGCTTTCAGGCTGTTTGCCTTCCTAAATGAACGTAATGATACAAACGGAGGATAAATTGCCTTCTGCGCACTTCATCTCATCACATCTATCCCAAGGGTCCTTCCCGATGTGGGGAGAGGTTCAAACACACGCACCAGAAAAATAATTCACTCGCTTTGCCTTTTAGATCTGCATTGCTTTCAGTGCGGAGTTGCTGTGATGAGTTTGATGTGTTTGATGTCTTGGGCCTACAGCAAATATGGAAAAAAAAGGGGGAATATCAGGGTATGCATGTTGCTGTACATGTACAACTGCATGTACTTGGTTCCGTCTTTTTCTCCCACGGTGGAGAGAGAGATCATCAACTCTGATCCACAATATGCAAAATCAAACTCTGACAGGGAAGTACCAGCGCTCCTCCCGGTGTGACGATGCCCATTTGCTTAACATCCATTTTTAAGGAAAACATTAACTTTTTTTGTGGCATTAACTTTAAAACTGCAAAAATGCACATGGTGTATTCATGCTGATGAATTTGCGTTGTCCTCTACATGAAAAATAAATAAATCCAAGTCTAGGTTAGGACTCAAATCTTTGAGATGCAAGCCTAACCCGAGCTAAGCTCTCAGGTCTTTTTCTCCAAAACTAAGACAAGTGTCAGATTTCCAGTGCCTGAAATGATCAGTCCAAACACCATATGTGTGCCATCTACTTTGTCCAAAACTAAAAACTTCTTAGGTTCTGAGCTCCAGTTGTTACTCTAATACTTGAGCATTAAACATCTATATTTTGCTACCAATTGCTGATAGCAACTCTTGAAATTAAGGGTGTGTAATATTTATCCCATTTGGATTGAAATAGAATAAAACAATCTCTGGACAAAGCAAAACACCAATGAGAATGTAAATCACTATTAGTAACCACTTATGTATACGTTTCATTAGAGCAAATTGTTCCTTGATGTTAGAAATATCAGTGTGACTCCCTTGAGGGACGGCAAGTAACAGTTATTAGAGACTTAGGAGCTGTTATTAAAGCCTTAATGCAGATGCAAGGCTTGTAGAAGATTCATTTGTATACCGATGAATTATTGAGAGGCAAGGATTTAATCAAAGCTACAGATGTTGCAGACAAAAGTGTTGTTAATTTCTCTTTGATTGCCTCTCAATTAAAAGAGACCATAAAAATCAAACTGATTGTTGATTGCAGAGTTAATTACAGACAAGAAATGAGAGAGTAAACAATAAAAAAGTGATTACTGTAGATTGGCTCTGTGATTTTTTAACCCGAGGTAGACATGCTATTGTTATAATTTATGACTTTACTGCTGTCGTAAAATTGTCCTTTCAGACAATAAAGCAAATAACAGAACCAAAGGAATATATGTCTCCATCGGAGTAGAATCCAAGAAAGATTTTCTCTTGTCCAGAATTTGTAAGGTAAAAAGCAAGATGAACGTATCATAAAACAAGCAAAAAGACATTTAAAGAGAAAGGCATAGCAGCTGCGTGAGCCAACACTTGACTGTCCACCTAAACTGACAGACCATGAAAGAAAACTGGTAACACACCATACCTATGTTGAAACATGGTGGTGGCAGTATTATGTTAAGAGGTTACCTTTTTTCCACCATGGGTAGGGAGCTTGGTCAAAGTTGATAGGAAAATTTATTAAACTAAATATATGCTAATGTTGGATGAAAGCCTGTCAGAGACTGTAAAATATTTAGCTCAATTCACTTCAGTTTATTTATGTAATACCAACGTAAATTGGTGGTAATGTCCCACTAGGGCACAAGGTAAATCTCTAAGCTTGTAGTTCTTATAAAATGCAGTCAAATTCACTTTATTGTGGCGATACATAAAAAAAAAAAGAAAGACTGCACTGAACTACTGACTCTCAACAGTCAGTAGTTATGACCTCCAGATGAACCAGGCTCACTGTGAGCAGCCATCTGCTCCAACCGTCTGGGGATTTGAGACAGGCCAACTTCTGGCTGAAATACAGCGGGTTCCACAATGGATAAAAGCTTAGTTTAAGTTAGCAACACATTTAATGTCTGTGGTAATGTCCATCCATTCACTGGTCTATAAATGCGTGCCCATGAGCTGGTACCTATGTCCGGTAGTCATTGGGTGAGAAGCGGGGATGCACCCTGGACACTTTGCCAGTCTGTCTCATCTCACTGTAGCTAGTCGTTGTAACCTGACAACATATCAAAATGTTGAAAGGGTGTGACTACTTCTGCAAGGAGTTATAGAGTACTACCTTCTCAACTATGCCTCACCAGATTGATGATTCCCAGGACGGAAAAAAAAGCACAGCACTGTTTGTTCCTTTTAGGAGAAGATCTTTAATGTTTTTATTTCTGCCTCCTCAACAGACGTTTCAAAACTGCTGAGTTGCTTGGGACTTTGGAGACTTTGAAAAGCTGAGATCCATAAGCGTCATATCTTTTCTCTCACCCCGACCTCCTTTCCTACGCATCTCTCTGACTCTTTCTTGCCCGCGCGCGAAGGTGTGTTGGAAACTCTGCTGGGTAATGGGAGCAGCAGTCAATCAAACTCGAGTTTCAAAAGGTGATGCTTTGTTTCACGCTTGCTTCCCCCAAATCCCATCGAGCCTTGCAACCTGTCACGACGTCGTTCTAAAAGGCAGCACCGACTCCAGTCACCCAAACCGCACAGTCCCCGGGCAGATGGAGGGGTTGACCTGTCAGATGCCTGTCGAGAAATGAGGTCATTCCATTTTTAGAGGTCTGCCTCTTTTTGTTTGTTTTTTTTTTCATAAGGTGAAACAAACCAATCTAAAAAGAAAATGTGCTCAAACATACAGGCCTGGCTCACTTTCATGTAAACTTCATGATAAACAAAGCAGAATCAATGTTTCAGACATTGAGGTGAAACACAATATTTACCGTTTGGTTTTATATGAGGTTTTGACAACACAAATCCTCAGTTTCCACCGGTGCCCCTCAGTTTTACTGATTCTGACAGCACTGTCAAAACACAACCAGAGCTGCCAGTTCTAATAACACAGCAATAAATTGTCAAATGAGCTCTTGTTGTAGCGTGATCCCAGAGAGGAACTGTAAAACTCGATATGGCAGAGTGGGCAGTATCTCTGAACGCCCACAACAAGCAGGGGTCCTCATATCTCCCGGTGGTTTATTGGCTCAGGTCTGACTCACTCTGGCTTTACAGTCACAGTGACCTTCCCATTAGGGCTCCATTACCAAAGGTCTATTAGAGGGGGGGGTGCATACGGAGGTTATTTATCCAGCTGCAGCCTCTCTCTCTCTCTCACTGTGAAACTTAGTGGGTAAACAACAGAGCAGCTTACCAAGCATTGCAGAGTCATAGCTGAGTGCTTTTATTAAGGCATTAAGTGAATGCACATGTATGTACAAACACCTGGGGCATAAATGAGCTGAATATCCCAAGCAAAAGTGTTAGGGCACTTGCAGAAATGTGAAATTTACCTTATCTAACAAATTACCAACTACCTGAGAGAGTCAGACTTGTGACTAAAAATCTGCAGCGACTGGGTGCTAATTAGCTTACCATGGCACTTGAACTGTTTTAACCTTGAAAATATACACCAATCAAGCACTAATGGAGGGAACTGCCTTCCGCTTTCATAGATGCTTGTAACTACAGAGACTGAACTCACCACCGTGTCTGCAGTATTGGTGAGATGCTCTGACCAGGCTTTCAAGCAAATAAAAATCCGACAACAGTCAAACTCACTTAAATCAAAATGTTCACTTGCTGCCAAACATAACCTCCCCACTGACAGATGCAATTAATGATGAGACAATCCGTGTTACTCGCTTCAGTTGCCTGTGGTCACAACATTACGTCTGGTTCTTGTGTAAAAGCTTCAGATTTGCTTAAATGTAGCAGATGTTATTAACAATTTAAATGTTATTAGTTTCCATTTTTTTATTTTTTAGAAAACCTACAGTCCTACTGAACCTACTAATGAAGACAATTCATGTGTCACGTCCAAGTGATTAAACCATACGTAGGTTTTGTACTGAAGTACAACTTCCAGAGGGAAAGCAGTTCAATTTCCATGGCAACTACTTATTGTGTTTGCTCATAAGTGGCAGTAGGCTTAACTTCATGTTTTGACTGAAATATTCCCCGAAGCATCCAGTCTTTAGGTTTAGCAGTGGGCCACCCCTTTGTCATTTAGCTGGCGGGATGCTAGCTGCTAGCATTGCTAGCATACAGTGTCAATATCACACAATGCTGTGAAGTTGGCCCAAAACTTTAGGTGACCATTCTGCACGTGTACACTCCATAACAAAATCAGTTGGTATTTAATGGGAGCAAATATTATTGGGGGAAGTTAGCTCTAAAAAGTGCGAAGCTAACAACTTTGTCTCTTCGCGCACCACGTTCCATGTGTTCCCTTTAAGCTAGCTTCAGTCTTCCCAACAGTTCAACTCCAAGTTGCGGATGTCATCCTGGCTTCATTCTCTGAAATTTTAGGAAATTAAACAAGAGTATATCAAAATAGAGTCCTGGCACATATAAGAAAAAAGTAACAAGTTGAATTGGTTACCTTAAAGTCTGTTAAAACAGTTTAAATCAGCTCTGTTAACATGGAGTCAAATTGCAATTAGACACCAGTAAATACAGTTAAGTTGGGGTAGTTGGGATATAATATTTCCATGTGATGTTACAGGTCTATTGAGTAAAACATAAAAACCTCTTTTCCATATATCTTCACCTGCACAAAGTATGTTATTGTTACAGATTCAAAAAAGGCATAAAGAGTATGCAACAAAAATATTAATCAAAACGTTACAGCTCATGTTTGTTGATGTGAGTGTTGGAAAGGTTGGAAATAATTGCAAGTCCTGTTTTATGGGAGCTTTAAACTTGACAGTTCCATTAAGATTAATTTATAAATGCAAATTGCTGTTTACGTTGGTTATGATAGGCAAGTGACAGGAGTTTTAAATCTGAATGTGCTTCTGGCTTCTTTTTGAAAGCACTAAATGGAAAAACAGAGGGAACCATGGATATTATTGTATTTCAGACAAACACTGCAGGCAGGCGCACAGCTGGGCTGGCATACATAAGATATGCAAAGCGAGAGGGGGTGCAAAACGAAAACCCAAGTGCCGTACACGTTGTGCATATTTGAAATCCAATCGCTACGTTCAGAAAAGTTAATCCCGTTCCTGCAAATAAGCTCCACATACAGCAATCAATACTCAAAGCTCACAGACGAAACTAAACAGCAGCTTGTGCATATAATTAACACAAAACATTAAGTTTGAATATGGAAATAAACCTGCAGATTATGGTGCTTCCAAAATAGGTAAAACAAGAAATACAATGTGTTGCTAAAATATTCTACCCCCTTTAATTTTTTTTTTTTTTTTTTTTTACATTGCAAGAAAAGGTGTATGTACTGTTGATGTGTTATTTTAAGTTGTAATAATTAAACATTATTACAGAGATAAGGAGATTTTTTTATATACTGTTTTTGGAATTTTATGACAGAGGACAGAGGTGGGAGGTAAACCACACATGACTTGGAAATATTTTGGCTAATAGAAGTTGGAAAATGTATACATTTCATTCTCATTACTACGACACCCCAAAATCCAGTACAATACCAGGAATCTCTCTAAAACTGCTGAAGTCATCAGACGTGAGTGACAATTCAGGTGAGAAAATTATAACGTACCCCATAAGTCTGGCCATTAAGGAAGAACGTCTGAGTATGATGGAAATTTTAAATTTCCATCATACTCAAACTAAAAACAGAACTAATCACTACTGATGAGTCAGTAGGTCGATGGGCAAGTGTTGCCAGAGATGGCAAAAATGTCAGACTCAATTAAAATGCTCTTCATATAATTTTCCAAACCATCAATTTCCCTCCTCTTCATAATTACATGCTACTTTCTGTAGAAAGTAAAAAAATCCTTATAAAATACCTTGAACTTTGTAGCTATTGTTGCAACCACATTATCATCTATATGAAACTGGAAGGTTATACTTTCATTGATCTTGCAAATCAAAAAAATTCAAAGACGTGAAAAAAACAGAATAAAGATGTGACTTATGAAGCAAGATACTACAAAAGAACGTAAAGAGAGATGTGGAAAGTTGTACTTTTCTGATGTTGTTTTTATAAAACATGAAAGAAAATAGATTCTTTAACGAAAACCTTTTTTGTGAAAAGGAAAAAAAAAAAAGAACTTGAAATACAAGCTCGGGTCAATACAATCACCTTATTCTCTTTTCGTATTCGTAATCAGTTGTTTGAAAGTTGGTTAGGGTAGGGTTAGGGTCAATAGTGGTTGAAGATAGCGGATGAGGATCTTTGGCTTTTGGTGAAAAACCGGGTAGTTTCCCATGTGGATTGATCTGGCTTCCAGGAGGAACACAAGGCCTTGTTATTCTATATTTACTGTCCCATGAGGGTGAAGATCCTTCCTCCTCAAATCCTCTTAAAAACATCCAGCTACTTATCCTGAGGTGCTCTTTCCTGGTCTCACACACACACACACACACACACCCACACAGTAACACACTATTCCAACCACCGCCCAGCAGGGAAAGGTCACTACACTGCCAAAGACACATGTCAGTCTCAGGAGGTGGGTATTATCCAGTCCTCTGAAAGTTGGAAAGGCCAGTAGACCAATGGTCTACTGATGCTCCCCCTATGAGTATCAATAAATGCACATTATGTCAACTCAGAAAGAGAAAAGGGCATCAGAGGTTAGCAAGTTAACGTAATGAATGTTATAAGGTCGCGGGTAATTTGTTTTCGTCAAGTAAAAATGGAAAAAATAAACTAAGTTACAGGAAAGAATGTTCTGGGAAAACTTTCCTGACATGACCTGGCAACTTCACAAGTTACCGATTTGCCTGAAGCAGCCCAACGGCATCTGTTGCAAAAAGTTTTCGCCGACAATACACTCATCTCTCCTGCGCCTTCCAAACGCGCTTCGCGCTATCTCCAGCGCGAAGGCAAAACAGAGATCTGAAGCTTCAGAGCCGACAAACTGTGTAACAAGCTCTTCGTGGCTGCCGATTGGCAGCGGGCAGTTTAAAATATTGGGTAATTTCCGATTGGAACAGGAAAGCAACTTTATGGTGTTGCAACCTTATAAACTCTAGATTTAATGACGTAAACTCTCATTTTATTGACGTGGCCAACGACGAGGCTCCAAGGCCTCGTCGTTACCTTTTTTATTTCCTCCTCGTCGTTACGCGAAATAAAAAAAATGTTAAAAAGTGAGATGACGCTAGATAATATATTCCGCCACATGAAAAATTACTGAAAGGATTCTGATGTTCTTTTTACTTTGTTTCTGGATTTTACCAGCCTGCTCTGGGGAATGCCCTGTAGATAAAGCATGTGATAAAACACTGTGTGAAATTCAGCGTTGATCTGTGAACCGTGTCTCGTCTTTGCCAAGTAAAAGTGAACAAATGAACTCACACCACCGTCTATGCATAATAGATGAGATGTAAATCAACCAGACTGATGCAAATCAGTAAGCTGGGGAGGAGCAAGGCTGGTCAGTCTCATTCGGATGACCAACGGGATCTAAAATGGGTTCCTTACCTGTCGGGAGCCGCCGGCCGTCCGTTGCGGTGCTTGTTGACCTGGGCGTACAGCGCCTCCAGAGGCGGTCCGTTCCGCTGTGGGTTGACGGGGGATCGAGGGCTCTGCGGGCTCTGAGGGAGGTGGTAGTGGTGGCCGTATGGGTCGGCGCTGCCGCTGTCCTGAGACGAGCCCAGCGACCCGATGCCGGCGTAGGTGTGCTCCTCGTCTGAGCTGAAGGTGCGGCTGACAACGTCTTGGATCTCGGCGTATTCCCGCTCCTTCGCCTGCCGCTCCCGAATTTCCCGCATTTTGGCCTGGATTCTGGAACGAACGTCATCAGATTCAGCATTAGACACAAAGTCTATGTGTGTCATCCATGATATGACACACATATCCTGGAGGTTTCAATTTACTTCTGAAAAAGCACGAAACCTGACGAAGAAATGCATAGACTACATTTACATTTGTTTCATTTACTCTGATTTAAACGACACTGTTGCTGAAATGTGTTACACAAATAAACATGATTGATGCTGTTCTGTTGAACATTATTAAACATCTGCATCAGACTACAAATGGCTCTTGATTTAAAATGTACATGATGAGCTGTAATAAATCTCACACCGCTAAGACAGACCTGTATGTGGAGCACAAGGTGCCCCTTTATTAACACTTGAGCATCTGCACCCCAAAGCGTCTGTGCCACAGCACTGACTCTTTTGCAATGAAGTATGATGGCAGTCTCAAATTTAAAACACTGCAAAAACACAGAACCTTACCAAGTATTTCTGGTCTAGTTTCTAGCGCAAATATCTTAGTACGCTTGAAATAAGACTAACCTAACTTTTTAGCAAGATATAGGAGCTTATTTTAAGTCAATAATTCCTTAATTTACATAAAAAAGTACTTGTTCTAGGTTATGTGATTATTTCACATAACATTAGAAAAATGCCTTATGAGTGAAATAACCTGCCAATGGAATAAATACTGCTTTAAGGAATTAAGGAATTATTGACTTCAACAAGCTGAAAAGTTACTAGCAATTAAGTTTTGCCTTATTACAAGTGTACTAAATTATTTGCACAAGAAACTAGACCAAAAGTACTTGGTAGGATCTTGTGTTTTTGCAACGCGCGTTCGTTCGAGTAAGCAAAGCGAGGCCTCGTGGTGATCAGTTCCTTAGCATTGCAAATAAGAGGAGGTGGGAAGGAAATCTCATTCTCTTCTCTTCATGCCCCCTTCCATGTTGTTCCACCCTTGGGAACCCTGCCACACAACACAGCCTTTCACAGACCTTTCCCGTCGTACAGAACGGTTCCGTGCAAACGCCCATCTGTCTGCAGCTAATGAGACTCACGCTGCATGTGTGCGAGCAGATCTGGCACCGCAGGAGGAGATGGAGAGGACAGTGGAGGGGAGAGAGAGATACAGAGCGAGGAGCGCCGAGGACAGCCAAAAGGGGGTAACGTGCGCAGGGGGGGGGGCGGCAGCTAAACTTCCACTGTGGTGACCCCGGCAACAGCAGCCACCAAACCGTTCACTGGTTCCAGATGTTGGATGTACTACAATGGGGAACGCACTCATACACGCACAGGCAGCCTCCTATTGCTAAAACTTCCCCGTTACCTCAGGTCATAGCTGACCTCTGACCTCCCCCCCTTGCTGCTCTTCGAAGATGATTGGCAGATTTGGAGCACAGCACAATTCCCCCTGCAGGACTGGCTCTCCCAGGTCTGTGTGTTTTAATAACGGTAATCACATTTCAAACAATCACCATTTTTCAGTGCCAGATTAACCCAATTCCCACATCCTGTCTATAGGCGGCCATGTTTACCCCTAACCGCCCCGAATCCTATTTTCTTGGTATTATCTGGAGAATGAGATTTAGAAGGCTGATGCAACGCTCCGAGATGTGCTGTCATCTTTAGCGACGAGCTGAACCGTTCAGTTTTTTTTCTTCTGAATATTCGAAAAGGTGGTGTAGCATAACAAATTATGAATTTAGATAGTTAAAACAAGGGCGCTTTAATTTTGCTTTTTTTTTTTTATTTAGGAAAAAAATGGCAAGAAATGAGATAAAAACCCAAACTTTGCACAAGGTTTTCCACCTGCACAATGATGTCAGGTCTCTGTCGGGAATGATGTTACTGCAGGTTCACGTCATTCCCCTGGGATTCAAAGAGCCTCTGGTGTTTTATGGACTAATCAGATCCATGAAAAACAGTCTTACTGACCTTAGGGTTGGAGTAACGGCTGTAAGCTAGAGGTGAAACTTCCTTTCCAGGCATGAAAAATGTAAATCAACAGGCTTATCAAAACTAACAAAACGAAGTCATGTGGCCGTCAATGTCATTGTTTTATTTGGATCCAGTTTGTGTTAAATTGTTTAAACATTCGGTATTTTTCCCTGCATGTTTGAAGGAAGTTATTTTACTGGTGCAATGGAGAGTAATAAAAGAGGATAACTCTTTTACTCAGTCATATCTCACTGTTCAGCAGGCAGAAAGGTGTTTATGCCAAGTTTATTTTTAAATAAGTCAAACTACAAATTAACTTTATAAAGATGAAATGTATTGAAAACTACTGTCAGGATGTTTCATGTCCAGCATAAGAATTGTTAGTGTTTGAAACGTGAAAATCAAATGCTGTCGAGGTCAGTTTAGTTCAGTTTATTTCAAACTTATTCATATTCAAACATCATACATTTACATCACTATTTGTTTGAAAATGAGATGAGCAAAAAGGTGTGAACTTAAACTCTGAAGCATACGTGTCTCTTTAAATGTGGTCCCTTTCTGAATGGTACATGTACCCTGGGTTTAAAGTTGTAGGATACACAGAACATGTTACTTTTGCCATGATATCACCATCTCATTTCGAACATGTGTTTGATATTTCTTTTATATTCAATAGTAAATTGACCATCTTTAAAACACAGATTGCTCCAAAGTTATGAGGTGATTATTAGGCACATTATTCATTACAAAAAAAAAAAAAAAAAGCACTTTTAGAAGGCACTTCCTAATACTGATAGCCAAGTCCTCTCCTGTATTGGCAGTGAAGTGTGCATGCACAGGTATTCTGAAACCAAACCCACCAAAAACAATAGGTCTATGTTAAGATAGGATAAACCTTTATCGTCCATAGAAATGTTGCACGTAATTGAGTTGAAAAATATATGGTTTATTAAAGAATAATTTACTTTTGCTATGTCTCTTTTTTTTATATCCTTACTAATTCCTTAATAATCTGGCAGTAACAGTTCAATAATCTGTACTGTACTGTCTGCAGTGTCTGTGAGCGCCCCCAGGTGTTCAAACAATGATTAACAGGATTATTGAGAGAGTAGATCAGACTGCCGTTCTGTTGCAACCACATGCTGAGGTAAAGGAGTCTTCATTTAGTGTAAGGTGTCTGAACAGTGTAGCACAAGATTATATAATGTCATAATTGCGTCCGCATTGTGACATTTATGCAACACTCAAACTCTGCAAGTGTAGGTTATATCTCTTAAATGGTGTCTTCAAACTGTGGCACAAATGTAGCAAATATTTCAACATGTCCTAAAAATATGTATGTGATATCCCGGTTTAAATGGACATGGAATGGATATAATATTAGAACACAGGGATGCATGCAGTAGTATTTTAAGACTGATATTTATTTATAATTAAAATGATGCACAATTTTTTTTTTGTAGGATTGACAACCAAGTTGTACTTGTAAAATTTTGAAACGCAAACATTGAAATCTTGTTCTACGCTACCGTATTTCCGAATACTTACCAAAATGCTTCGAGAAAAAGAAAAGACGCCGAACAATAAAGTTGTTCTAAAAGCGGAACAAGAGTGCTGAAATGCGTGGACCACTTTTCCGCTCATTAGCCTCAAACCTCAAACGCCTGCTAATAGCGTTTTACTTCAGCAACCTGTAACAGCTTCACTGCCAACTCCTCTCCTCACCCCCCACTTTCTCCTCAGAGGCCACCCTTGTTCTCCACCACATATACTCCATTAGCCAATTAATGGCCCAGTATGTTAACACCCAGGAAAGTCTGGCCCACACCAAACACATTATTACCGTACAATCCCAATTACCTGCCTGTCTTCCTTCTCCTCCCCTAACCACAGCCTACATTTAGCAAAGACAGTGATGCAGTTCCAAAACTAACCCTTTTAGGGAGATAATGGGACAGTAAAGTATCCAACTGCAGGCTTGCTTTGGATTATTGAATTAAATTGATGAAAAGAAACCCTCCAAAAAACCAAACAAACAAAATAAAAAACACAGTAAGTTTCTAGTTCAGCTCCAGAGTTTCTAAGTGTTTGAACTTTGAACAAGTGGAAAAATTGCATTAAGTTTTAAGCTTTCATGACTTTGTATTGGAATGGCATTTCCTCTTGGTAAATAGACAGTCTAGACAGTCTAATGCTAAGGCAACCAGGGCAGTTCAAGTCCAGCCTCTAATTCACTGACTAAACATTTCTTCAAGAAGATTATGTCACGCAGATGACACCCTACTTCTCTTTTTTCCAACATGTCCATATCAACTACAAAAATCATTTAGAATGTGACTAGTGTGAAGGACCATGTGAAGCTATTAGAGTGTTGGTGAAACGTCGACACACACTCACAAAGGAAAGAAATGTTTTGCTCATTTTCATCCTTTCAAGGTGCATTTGAGCATGGCCAGATAAAAAAACAACTTTGAGAAATAAGAACCGCTCAGACAAGTCAGACTTGACGTTTGAAAGAGCTGAAGTTGGGGTCATATTGCTTAACCTTAGATTTAACTGGATGTTAAACTAACAAGAAACAGACATCAAATCCTCACCATGTAGGAAAGACATTAAAAATAAAGTTACTATAAAGCCGTGACCTCAACTGGACTTCGATTAAGTACAGTACTTATTAAAACTATATTTTCTGAATTTAAGATTAGTCAATTTTAGATTTTTTAGTTCACCCTTAATAACAAATGGTAAAATATCTGATTAAAAGCCACAAAAATTATATTGAAGGGGCAGTATCATGTATTTTCCGGGGACATAGGGCCATTTTATAGCACAATCATGTAACCATGTTAACTTCAGTTGTTAAAATTGCTGTATGTATGACATGTGACTCATAAGAAATTTGACTTTGTGATTTGAAGTTGGGCCTCTAACGCTTTAAGAAACACCTGCTCTTTCTGAAACTCTACCTTAAGGAAGTCAATACAACATCTGTCCTCTATCAACTGTTTAACAACATTTTACTAGTGTTGCACTGAGAAGTAGCTGCGATAATGAGCTCAGCTGAAGCACAGTTCCACCAGGTGTTTGCTAATTGTTGCTGGCTAGTCTGAAGGAGCTGATTTGGGGAGGGCTTCTCTCTGAGGCTGAAACTCAGAAGCTTGGAAACTGCAGCCATAAGGAAGAGGTCTTACTGGCGCTGTGCTGCAGAAACAGACCTTAGATCTTTTTTTAAAGATCTCTACTCCTTAAATAAATGCCAATTCTAAGCAAACCGACGCAATGATTAGATCTAGCGAAGCTAGCGAGCTCCATCGCCATATTTCTGTCAGTGTTTCATTCCACGCTAAACGGCACAAGAGTGAAAAGGGGACGTCGTCTTTATGTCTTATTCATTCCCAAGTCAGCACACTTGGCAGTTTGAAGGCATGCCTCTTTGGCGTGGATTGTTTCAGCAGATGAAACAGAATGTATTTGCTCCTGTACTCTTAAATTGAGATTTGTGAAATAGATTTTTGTTTGCAGGACGCCTTCACCATAACATGCTCGCGGTATTCCGAAGTGCAGGCGGAGGGCAGGATGAATCTGAATCTCATCAAAGGACGGCAAATGGCTCCGCACGCAGCTGCCTGCGCAGAATCACAAACCTCGAGCGGCCCATCTCGGCGTCGAAACCGGGCTCGTAACGCAATCACAGGGATAATTGTGCTGTTTTCTGGTGTTAATAATCATATTAACTTCCTGTAGGTATCAATATAATTACAAATCTCGTCACTCTTCTCAATCAGCCGGTGAGACCTTTCTCTGAACTCGCTCCGCAAATGAGATGCAGACGCCACGCTCGAAAATAATGAGATAGTTTGACAAAGTGGAACAGTATCACTGGTGGCAAAAAAGAGTGAAAAAAAAACAAAAAAGTTCCCCGAGGCAGATTGCTTTCTCATTCTTTTGGTAATTAGAAAAGCAAATTCTCGCCCTTAATCGAGGTTTGTTTTGTTTTGTTGTTCTTTTTCTTAAAAGCAAATTGTGCTGACTCGTTCAGAAAAAAGGGGTCAGGTTGTGTTTGCCTGAAGTCAGCTTGAAGTCTATTAAGAAACAAGAGGAAGTCTCTTTCTTGGAAGAAAAGAAAAAAAAAAAGAAAAGAAGAACAATGATGAGCTCTGCTGTAGTCCAGGCAGGGGTAACAAAAGGAGTGGCAGAGGACTGCTGGTCGCTGATTAGAAGCCAAGCAGAGCCAAGCAGATAACAGAGAACGGACATCATAATCAGCCGCTTCAGAGAAAGAGAAAATGGTGCTCAGCCCAGGCAGAAAATGGAGATGGAACAATGTCACATTTCTTTTTTTTTTTTTTTTTTTTCCTTTTTGTCCAATCGCTTTGGACAGAAAAATTAAATTTCAGGACTGGAATGTGCAGAGATAAGCCAGAGACTGATAGAAGCCCGTCCAACGCCTTGTGTGTCTTTCATCCTTTCTCTTCACCCTGATGTTACTGGATGAATAAGTCCGGCTGTCGCTACGGATGCAATCAGGGAACTTGTTGAATCCATTGGCCTCAAAACATGAGCCAGTCAGATAAAAGTGTTATGGCTACTGTCCGCAGACTAAAGAGAACCAGAATACTGGCTTGCTCTGCTGAGACAAGCTACACCCCAAAGGGTTCACACCGGCCATGTTTAGTCTGCTTGAATTAAACTCTCGTTTGTTTGCGTAGAAAGTCCAGCTCGTTTGGGGAGCTGCGAATGTCTAATAAAACTCTGGTTCACCTAAAAACCCAGGTCTCGGTTCGGTTGAAGGTCTGGTGCGGTTCGAATGCAAGGTATTTTCAGCGACAAGGCAATTCAAAGTGCTTTACGTGAATTAGAAGGAAAATGCAAACAATGCAACCAAACAACAGAAAGACAAGGTAAAAGTACAGAACTACATATTGGTTCCCCATGTTGAATAAGAATAACAACAAGTAGTCTGTAATTTATAAACTAGTAGGGGTTTCTCTGATCTGATCAAATTAGATGTTGGTTCTCTGTGAGGTACAGAACTAAATGTTGGTTCTCCATGTTTGATTATATAAAGTAGATGGTACTTTCTAAGTTTGTTCTAGATTTGTAATCTAACAGGAGTTTCTCTAGGTCTTGCTCTGATATTAAAAAGGTCAATGCCAGATGTTGATCTAAGGTAATGAATAGTTTCTCTAGATAAACTAACAGGAGTTTCTCTGGATTCCAGGTTTGTTTTAATTCCTGTTCTGGGAAGTATATAAACTAAATGTTCCTGTTCTTGGTTGCTGTACAAGTACTCCACAATTTGTTTTGGTTGTATTTACCCAAAGAATGCTAGAGACCACTCCCAAAGCAGGAAATGGACTATAGCGCAAGGCATTCTGGGTAAATATAACCAAAACAAACACACGTCTCGCATTAGTGAGATAAATATCTTGTGGTCTTTTGATAAGAGAGGTCAAAAGACCAGAGACAAATCTTACAGTTGTTCATTTCTGTTTGCATTTCGTGAAGAAGGAAGTTGCGCTCTGTGTCATCTGCTGCAGTTTTCTTGTTGTTTCTTTTTGGTAGTTCTTGGTGCAGTGCCACCACAGGCGAGGGTGTAAACACAGTTTATCACAGTGCCGTGTGAATGCAAACCACACCGACTGCAAATGTAACAGATGTTGCCATTTGTGTGGTTTCTCTCTGGGTACTCCGGCTTCCTAAACACATTTTCTGTCTGGGTTTGTTTTGGCCGTTCATCTTTTGTGTATTAGGCTTATGCCCTAGTGACCAACTACTGATGGATACTGGCACCAGCACTCACATAACCTTACAAAGATAGAGCAAAAATGGATTGTTTTACTCTTTATTAGCCGAAATGTTAGACATTACAACCTGCCCCTACTGTGCTTAATCAACCTATCCCTGTACTACTAACCTAAATTGAGCTATTTGTACAGTGTAGTGCTGTCTCCATCCTGGTGCAGGTCAGGATGCTTCTTGATGAGACATAAAATGACGAAGCACAGTAGCTTTGTAAAAAAAACTGCCAGATTTGACTAAACCTCTGCAGGCAACCACTCATTGTGGCAGTGATGCAACACAGCTTAGCTCCAGTAGCGATGTCAACGTTTTATGTACTCTCATCTCCATCATTTAGAGCTCAGAAGACACTGAAAGGATATTAATTTGGATCACACCTAACCTAAAATAAATGGATTGTGTCTGTGAGCACCGCAGGCCAAACCATCAATCACAAGAATCAGAGAAGGGTCAAAGTTTTAAATATAAGATCATCGTGTCCTTATTATAGCAAACCTTTTATAAAGTAATCTGCTTCACCTCTTCACTGGCTGCTATTTTTAATCACTTAAAGCCTTGTCAGAACTGTCTGCTCGGATTAATGATCACTAATGTCGGCTGAGCAGACACTTTGGGTTCACAGCTGTGGGCAGCGCTCCGACGCAGCGTCGTCATAAGCCTGAATTGATGAGCTCAATCATTTCTTAAAGGCACTCAGAAATGTCCGGTCTCCATTCCAGGTAAAAAAAAAAAAAACACAAAACGCTTAATCAGCTTAGATGACTCTTGTGGACGACTACGACTGTGAAATTTATCGCAGCAGAAGAGCGAAACAGCGATGTCACCAAAGAACGCGAGCAGTAATGGACGCCTGGGCCGTTTCTAGATGTTTCTTAATGCTTTGGACGTTGGCTTTATGGCACGCTGGTCTATTATTAAAAACCACAATTTCCCATAGGATTTGCTTTCCATTAACAGAGGGTCAGTCCTTGCAGAAGAAACATGGGAAGAGCTCAGAGATGCAGGACGGACATAAAACAGGACAGGACAAATCAGCAGTAATGTGTGGGAGAAGTGAAGAATATAACAGGTACAGTGTTTATTCAATGCCTTGAAAAATATTCATGACTTTTGAACATTTTGTCACATCACAGAAACAAGCTCCGGAGTACATTATTGGAATTTTATAGGACAAAACCAACTCGAAGTGAAGGATCGTTGGGGAATGGAAGAAACACTTGAATTTAGTACCTCTGAGTTAATATTTGGTATCACTAACTTAACATGGACTATGTTGGCATGTTTTTATACCAGTTTTGTACATCTAGAAACTGAAATTGTTGGACATTTTCTTTACAGAATAGTTTAAAGGTCATATTAGTTGGAGTGTCTGAACATAAACTTCCAAGGCTTGCCTCTTATCCTCTATTGCCGGTCAGGACTTGTATCACACAGGAGAGTGTTCATCTGAAGCACTTTATCATCGCTCTGGCTGAATGTTTGTTGTTGTCCTGCTGAAGGTGAATGTCTGCCACAGTCTAGCAGCCTTTACCCTGCAGGTTCGTAACATTTAGTCAAAAAGTTCACAGACGTTTGATTTTTTTTGTTTGTTTTTTACACATTTTCATTACATTTTATCCACATTTTTACATCCAGATCTGCTCAACAATTGCAAAATGAGTCTTTTGTCCATTTTCTTTGCCTAAAAATTTATTTTGTGCGTATGACCTACTAGAATGATTGTTACCTCACCATTTCTTTGGAAACATTATTGGATGTACTAAGGTCTCCTTAGCAAAAGTAAAAGTAAAAGCCACTACATGTATTTAGTTCTATTTGTTGTCAAATTCAACCAAAGGCTCCTTTTAATTTTAGGAGTATTTATTTACCATTCTTGTCAGGGAAATCCTTTATCAAGCAATTTTACTGGAGGCCCACATTTTACCATTATTGATAAAAATCCCATGCTGCAGCACAGTATTCTGTGTGACGCATTTGGCCCACATGCCTCACTTTGAACATCCTTGCTTTAGCAGATGTTCCAGGATTTCCCTGGTTAGCTCCATCAACTTTGCCCAAATTCTCAGTTCCTGCTGAATAAAACTAGGTCTGGATGCAGCCACCACCGTGCTTCAGAGTGGGGATGGTGTGTGCAGAAAAAAGTCTGTCTGTTTTCTACTAAATGTAGCAGTAAGCTAAGAACTTTTTTTTAAATCTCCTCGTCTAGATGGAGAACTTTCTTCCACATCTTCGTCATGATCCCCAGACGACTTGAAGAAAATTGCAAATAAAAGCTGTTATGATGTTTTTTTTTCCCAACAGCAGCTTTCTAGTCCTTCAGTTCCATTAAATGTGCACGACTGATGTTTTCTCAACAGCTTTCATAGTGGATCTCTGCTGCTACCTCGGCGTTGCTATGGGCCTCCTGGCTTCTTCTATGATTTATGTTTATTCCATTAAGCCTTTCAGTTTAAGTGGTCAGCTTTGTCCTGATAGGTTTGTACTGTGAATTTACATTTCAAGAAGGGGAGGACTGCATTTAGTAGATAGGTTACTTCTAAAAGAGCGGGTGCACTATATGAGCATCGGAGTACAGAGAGGTGAAAATAAATGCAGACTTTAGCTGTAAAGACCATCATTTTCCTCCCACTTCACAATCATGAGCTGCTTTGTGCTGTTCTGTCACATTTAATCCCAATAAGGGTTTGAGGTTAACAAAATGTAAAAAAAAAAAAAAAAAAAAAAAAAAAAGGTTCAATAAGCATGAAAACTTGTCCATGGCACCGAACATTATCTCATGCCCACTGTGTTTTTGTATCGATTCTTGCTGTTTGGGAGCCGTTCAAAAGGAGATGGGCCTGCTGGTTTCCAAAGCTCACTGAAAGAAACGGTCCAGGCCCACAGCCAGAGAGGTTCCTGGTCTGAATGGATCGGACCGTCACTGCAAATCACTGTTCGATACCACAAAGCGACGTGGTGCAGTTATTTGAGGAAAACCTCCAGATGTTCCATTCAGCAGGACAGGCTTTGTGACAGTTCAGTCTCTCTTTCCCTCTGCGTGTGTGTGTGTGTGAGTGTCTGTGCATTACATTCTCAACAACCATCCATCCTTTTCTTCCGTCGCTGTAAGAGGGCGCGCTATCAAGCTCTATTGTTTCTATTCAATTAGCCGTCATTACCAACGGCAGTTTGATTACTGAGTTCATTTGGCTGGCGGAGAACAACGGAGGCGGCAAGCTGCCTCTTCATTCATTCCGCCACCGATGTCGTCTTCCTCAACTGGCGAGAGTCACATGTCGGCGAGGAGCGAGGTCACGGCAGCGAGGCTGATGCACATCCCGACGTCCACAATGCGATCAAAAGACAAAACCGCAAGGATGGGATCAAAAGAAACAGCGTGTCCTTTGAAGACTAACAACCTTCTTGATGGTTGTTAATCGTTAATCACCAAACAATAAGACTGAATCCACAGGACAGACACTAAGAGCTGTGATTGGCACGGGCCAGTAGAATCCATAAGTGAGTCATTCAATGTGCTGCTGAAATGGAAAGACACATCTTGAATATTGGCAAACTGTCCACGCCTGTCTAGCATAAGAATGTAGAAGTGTGTTTTAAATAACAGCACTCTGAGCTGAAACACTGGAACAGTTAGAAAAAAATGTACTTTTGTTATTGAGTCACAGAAAGCGAGGAAAAATTAATTCAAACTGTTGGGGGGAAAAAAAAAAATAGCAATGTCAGCATTGTAAGATTGAACCATTTCTGTACAAACCTGAGAATGTTTGAATTTTCGTGTGAATCTCTAATGTTCAGTTTTATAAGCAGCAGTTTCTGAGAACTGCTCCACATCTGTTTTTCATGGAGTCCACTCCTGGTTCTTGTGAACAGGTATCCCAACCCACATTCCATGATTCCTCTGAGTTTCTCGGTTTGTGCCGCAAAAACAGCGTTTTTTTGTTGTTTTTTTTCAAGTAAACCCAAAAGATCTCAACGTCTAAAGATTGTTATGCCCACTGCAAACTGTCAATCTTACACATCTGGAAACAAGATGGGGTGTTTCAGATTGTCAGGGCCTTTTTCTGTCTATGAAGATTCGACTGAAAGCTGGAATAAAAATAAAAAAAATAAAATAAAATAAAAAAAAGAGGAAAAAAGGTTGTTGTGTAATATTTACCTAGTTCCATTTTTGTAGATCCTTTTTCTCCACTTCTTCAAGTATTTTCAGATACTGAAACTGATCCATGATCTCTAACAGGGATCAGTACAAGTTGATTGATTTTATCGATCAACAAATGATTAATCGATGTGCGGCCATTTTCTTAAAAACCTGACGTTTCTCTTGAATAAAGAGGATTGACCGTCTTTCCAAAGCATACAGGGCGACACATAGGGGCGTCATGTTTTATTCAATCATGTTACCATTTTTCTTCACTTTTCTGTCATCACATTCTCCTGGCCTTTGTAGCAAAACGGTCATTTTTGAATGTCATGCAGAAGGCAGGCGATAACTTACGGGAACTTGACAAGACTACAATGAGATGCCATCTCGTGGTAGTTTGCGAGATGCAGGTGGATAAGAGGGTTTGACCTCAAGGTCAAAACCTTTTTGTAAATTTTTGGCAGAAGAGTGCATAAAGCATCAATTGGACGGGGCAATCAGCAACGGAGAAATATGCCTAGAGATTTCAGGAAAAAACTGGCCGATCAAGGGTACACACTCAAAATGACATCATCAGAACGTCGACCACAGATCCTGCGCGCTCGTGGCCAACATGTTCCTGCCCATTTAGAGAGGAACACCCCGACCATGGAGACATGGTCACCTTAAATTACCTTATTGACTGAACTCCACACTTTTATAACTCAACTCCAAGGAAATTATTAGCTATGAGATAACCTCAGTAATTAAACTGCAGTTTTGGGTAATGATGTTTACACTTATTTGTTTGAGTAAACTCTTCAGGTATCTTTTTATTTTGAGAGGGTTTGGGAGAAACGGGCGTTAGCTAGTTCAGAATCTGCGCTTACCTTTCCTGTTCCTGCTTCATTTGGATGGTTTCATCTTCATTCGCTTGCATATCTTCCGCTTTCGATCTTCTTGAGCTCTTCCTCTCCACCTTGTCCTCGTCCTTCTTGCTCTTTCCAAACCTAGAAAAAGAAAAGAGGACTCAGAATCGGACTGAATGGCCAAGAAATCACAGTGAACCCACATCAAGTATAACTGTAGAAACGTTAGAGGAGAGTTCAGGCTAGCCAACTAGTCAGGCTGTAAGGTGTTTGTTTTATTCATCAGACAGACAGACTCAGAAAAGACACTGTCACGGCTCTATTTTGGCAGATAGCGCTCTGTAGCACCAACCTGAAGGATGGAGGAGGAAGCATGCAGTGTTTCCCAACACAGTATAAATATATTTATGAGGGCAATTTCTTTCACTTTATCAGGGAAGTTCAGGTAAAACATTTTGTTGAAAATTAAAGTGTCAAACTGTCAGAGTGTGCAGGCCGTGTTTGTATTGTGAAGACAATCTCGGAGGGCACCAATTCAATACTGAAATAATAATGTGCCTATTCAATATAAAGAGAATCAGAATGCATGAAGTCGCATAAAGATTACCAAACAGTGATTTTTCCTTTCTTTCTGCACTCCATTTGGTAAAGAAAAAAGTGTCAGTAGAAACTGAAGCATAAATAATAAAAATGGTCAAAGTCAGCTTTTCAAAAGAAAGGATAAGCTAATTTTTTCTTTCTTCCTGAGCTTCACTGAGTGATGGGAGCTGTGACAACTCGTGATTTACACTCAAGCAGAGAGAACAAAATATCTGCATCCTGGCAAACTGTAGGGGAAGGAAACCGGCTGCAAACTTTTCACATTTTAATGAGAAGAATTTGTGATAGGTTGATAGAAAACGGAGGAGAAGGCAAAGTGAGTTAATGATTCCTGTGGTAGAACTTGTTGGGTTCCGGTGGATTTGTGCTCGTGATATACACGTCACGGTGAGACGTGTTAGCAAAACATGACATGGTGGCTGGTCACCAGGTTCCCACGCATATCAGGAGAGATTTTTGCCTACTTCTGTTTACAAAAACTCTGAAACCTTTCAGCTGTCAGCTCAGTCCACAAAGTGACTATATGACTGAGGTCTATATTGGCCACTCAATGAGATGGCCTGCATTGCAACAAAACAAGCAATGCAATTTTTTTGTTGCATTGCTGTGTTTTGTATTATCAAAGTTAAAGAGCCATCCAGTACCCATCTTTAGTTTTCTGGTAAAGGAAGAAGTTTATGTTACATGACCTCGATGGTAAAACAGAAAAACTACAGCAAAGCGTAACTTTTCACCCAAATGGTGTTTACTGGTGAAATGTCTCTTGATCCAAACATGGTAGCTCAAATTTGTGCAAACTGGGTCTCATCTCACCACATGTCCAGTCTGTTCTGAATTATTTAAATGTTCAATGCACTCAATAAGCAGCTTTATTTCACCACTATTGTAGCTTTTTTTTTGTGTTTCTTTTTAGCCTAGGAATGAGGCTAAAAATACACATACCTTAAGCAGTACGTGCACTCGCTGTAAGTGAAATGTTGGACAGTGTAACATGGTGATAGAATTAACCAAATACTCCGATGGAAATAACCCAATAAAGCCATCTTCGATGGACAACTGTGAAGACGGGCAATAAATGGTAATGCTTCAGTATGTTAAATTTGA
Source organism: Poeciliopsis retropinna (assembly GCA_010277075.1). Lineage (NCBI taxonomy): Eukaryota > Metazoa > Chordata > Actinopteri > Cyprinodontiformes > Poeciliidae > Poeciliopsis > Poeciliopsis retropinna. Next base: position 18,255,811 of record VMRM01000011.1, on the reverse strand, counting down.
AAAGGTCCCAACATCTCAGGTTTTCAGCAACTCGGCTTGAGACATGAGGAGGGTTGAAACTAAATCCGTCCTGCCCTTTGATGACCTGTAAGGATCTAAGGGGGTCAAACCTGCAGTGACTCGGACGTATTTAGGTCCTTTATCGTTCTGTACCTTGTAGAACCATTGTAACCTTTCAAAACAAATCTTTCACAGCAGAAACGGTAAGCAAAAAAAAACTGATATGATCCATTGTCTTGGTACGGCTCAGATGTGGCTGTGTGTATATTTCTGCAGAGGTCAGTCAAGAAACCAACACACTAAATAAAATCAAGTTCTAGTTTTGCGCATCCCTGTTTTGACCTAGATCTCTGCCAGTTAGGTGTTGACCTCTAACCTCACATAAGTGAGACCAAAATCTCTCAATTATTTAAGTTTGACGTTTCAAAATTATTGTGGAGAAAATGCAGCAACTTTAAGGTGCCGTGGTCTCATAACGACATGTAAATATAATTGTGTGTGTCATCAGCATGCGAAAGCAAACCGATATTGCGATCCGCGATCTGAGGTACGAGGATCGTACCGATATCGAGTCAAAGTGACTCGAAAAGGGAGCCTTGAGGAACTCCAAATGTCATCTTTGTTCACTTAGATTTTGAATCAAAATTTGACACGGTTTTAAGCCAATTTAGCAGAGTGCAAGACAATACTATCCTCTCTCTGAATCTGTGAATCACCACTTTATCATGATTCAGTTCAATTTGTATAATGTTCATGAGTACTTCAACTTAAATCCGATGGAAAATGCACTACTGATGACAGTTTGTCTTCAGAGTTGTGCTGGCTTCATACAGTATACATGATCAAAAGGACGTTTTGAGATAATCTTGGGCAGAGACTGAATGTCTCTGGCAGCATCTCATAATTAAAAGTAAAACAGGGTTTGCTGCTGCTAGCTGTTTGTTGGGGGAGCAGCATCACAGCCAGAGAAACCCACAGACTGTCGAAATGAGGTCATTTCATGAAAGTATTGGAGAACTTCAACGACAAAGCAGTAGCAGGAAAGGGTGCAGTCATGAGAGCAGGTGGCCACAAGTGGCAAGAAATCCAATAAATATAATCACTGACAAAGATCTGGGTTTTATTGAGCGTTTTTGTTCCACAGTGTGCATCACTGCGTTTTATGTACAGACATTGATTATGATGTTTCACGTGGTTTTTATTTTTCTTTATTTTTGGGGGATTTTAAGACTGTGAAAGCATTAAGCTCTGCAGTCTCCAGTCCCCGCGGTGGTTCGCTCCAGGTTTATTTTTTACCTTCCTCGCAGCACAGCTTTTCCTGACAGTTTGAAAACTTTCTCTGAAAGCTGAAAAATTACATCAGACAAGATTTGACTTTTAGGCGATGGAAGCAGATATATTCATGGAAAGGGAGGATGCTTCCCTAATGAATGTTTTTTTTTTCTTTGGTCCTACTTTATATTTCAACAACATGGAACTTGCAAACGGGTTTGGAAGAAACCTATTTGGAATTCCAATGTTTTCTCATTTGCAGCTTTCTTTACGAAAGCAAAGTGTTGCCACCTGTGGTACAGATCGTCCATTCAGATGTCATCAGATTATTTCATCAACAATAATCTCTTACTAATACAGCCACATTCAGCAAATTAGAAGGGGGGTTCAGATGAGGATATTTTGCCAGAATAAAAATAGATTTTTTAAAATTTTTTTATTGGCAACCTCTAACCAGGTATTAAACAAACTGGTCATTTTAAAATGTTTTTTATTGGTCTTTTGTAATATTCTCATTTTAAATTTCTTTTTTTTTTTTCCATTAACTGCAAGTGGAAAATCGGTCTGTGTGTGATAATGTGGATAATGTGCTTCACTTGGTGATAAAACTGAAAAAATATAAAAAATATTGTCATTTATTGATTATGTCTGCTTAAAGAAAATGACAAATACCTTGTTTGAAAATTATTTACCTTCTGGTGAAATTTTGCTTTTATCTTTTCTTTTTATAATTGCCATTCTTCCTCTAAAAGCATGACGAAACCTTAAGGGAGTAGAAACTTTAAATCCCGGTTCTTCTGGATCGACATTAATAAAATGAGAGATGTCTTTATTGCGAAACATATCGACGGACTAAGCTGAGCAAGACCTTGGGCATGCAGCAGCTCCATATGAAAGACTATTCCCACATCTATTGTGTCCTGAAAGAGGAACAGATCAAAGCATAAGACGAGGAAAGGGGGGGGGGGGGGGGGGCAATTTAGGAAATCTGCTGCTTCACTGACAAGGTGAGCCTTTTTATTTTGGTCGTCTGAGTCTTGTCAGTATGAACCATGAGCATCCAAAATGTTACCTAAAGATTATGAAACATTGATTATTCCTTCATCTGGATCTGTAAAGATTTAAAACCACGTCAATACAAAACATGTACCTATTGCCAACAATGATAATACTTCAGATGTTTCTATTACTGTCACCTTAACTGGTGTACTGAGGACCCAAGGATTTCTGAGTTGTGGAAAATGCAGATGAATCACGGAATTGAATAAAGACAGTGGGATACACAGGGCCTTATATACTACTTTAACACAGAGCAGAACAAAAACATTAAATAGACTCTTGATTACAAAAATTATTTGGTATAGACAAATCAACGAGGTCCAGGTCGTTCCACAAGCTCCACGTTTGCTGTTTTAAGTGGTTCCAAACACAGTTTTGCTCTGTATTTACGAACATCAACACAATATGTTCAGGTTTCATTCCCCGACCTGTTGGTTACAGTTAGCAGCAGGTGCTCTGTCTTTGTCTTTGGGATCAATAAAGTATTTTTGAATTTGAACTTAATGCTGCTGCCGCCGTGATGCTTGGCCGGTTTTGGAACAGAACAAGCAAGCCAGCATAAAAAAAACAAAACAAAAAAACATTCAAAATAACCCCATCCGTCAGGAAATAATAAAGTACTATCATCTATCATCTGCATGTGAGCCAGTATGTATCTTTTTGAAAATCTGTGGGTTCATAAAAAGCCATGTTCCCAAATCTCATTTGTACTAATAATTGTTTTTTTTATTGTATGATCATTTCATATGAAAAAAAAACAAAAAAAAAAAACAACCTCCAAACACTTCTGAATATTAATAGTCCAAAATCAACATAAGATTCATGAGTACATTTGTAAACTCGTCTTTGGTGCTGTATGTGTTGAACATATTGTACAAGACAAATTATGATCAAACATAATCAATTCAAGATACTCAATCTTAATTTCCTGAGTATTACATCAATTATGTTGTTTTTTTCCCCCCCCAATAAAATGTTTTTAAATGCTAATCAACACTTGGCATGTTACTGATGAACTGAATGCTACACTCTGCTCATACATGAAAGGGAGTTAGTGAAACTGTAATTTATCCAGCACGATACATGGTCATATATCATAGAAAACAGAAAGGTTTATACCCCCTCACCAGCACCGGGTGCCTCATACATCATCTCCATTGATTTATAGACTAATAGTCTGTCAAGGCTCAAACACAACACAGAAGTAAAAAGTCAAAGACAGAATTTCTAAAGAGGGAGAGAAAAAAAATAAATTATGCAAAGCCTCAAAGCCAGTTTGATTTGTACAATCATTTAATCTGGGGAGTGGATTTAAGAGAAGCTAATCTGTTTTGACATCTTCTGTGGGGAATTTTTGAGGCTGGTTCAGAGTTACTCACCGAGTTGGGGAGAAACAAAAGCAGAAATCGTGTCCCGTTTCTGCTGCCTAAATGTGTGGGGATTTGACAGAGTGTGAAAGGGTATAAAAGACCATCAGGGGTTTTAACCTGAAATGATGCACTCACTCTGAGTGTTAAAGCATTTGCCATTATTCAAATTTGCGATTGAAAAACAGGTGAGTTAGAAAGGAGGAGAAAAAAAAAAAACGACTGTGTGTATCAATCCGCGTATGCGATGAGAAGGTAATTTCAAGGGCAGACAGTGAGAATCATTACGGTTTCTGCTCGGCCAACCTGAAACTTAATCTATATCTCCCATGGCAAAGCCCCTCCCCCCCGTGGAGGTCTGATGGTGTTTGAGCACCCGTCCCCTGAATGTGTGCTGGTGGCACTCAAGAGGAAAATAAATAACTACTCGCCCACCTTCAGATTTCATCTGCTGTAAAGACCCATTAAAACCGTTTTTTCTCAAAGAGAAAAACAAAGATATGCTATCTGTATGCTAATGGAAGGCTGGAGCGCATCACAAAGTTAAGACAGGCACATAGAAACACAACTAAAGACTCATAACTTCTTATATTTCTGCCCAATGTAATAAAATGTTGAAGGGGAAAAAAGAGAGCGTTACTTCTAAAAGGCTTTGCCGATGGGCAGCTGATTGTCAATACAATGTCAGTTTTAAATGAGTTGTAATAAGATCTAATTCAATTACTGTTACCTGATGGCTTTAAGATGCTACTATCGCTACATTTTAATTACAAATGTGAGTAAAACTTTGTCGATATTCAAAGTATATCGACAACGTTTGGCGAAAAAAATGCCGTTTCGCAATTAACATGTTTCCAATAAATAATAAATGCAATTAAAATCATGTGTTAAATCATTAAAAAAAAAAAAAAAAAACATGCCACACCCTCATCCTCTTACTTCCTGACGTTTTCGCTGTCGTTTCCGCCAGCAGCGACATCCAGTTGTTGATTGTACGACTGGTGATGTGAAAAAATGTCGCAATTGCAGTTTTCCAAATACCCAAATTTTGATAGAGCCAAAAAACTACCTAATCCTAAAAAAGGTGTGTGTTTTTTTTTTTTTTTTTTTTCTAAATTCCAATTTTTCCTAATTTATTTTCATATCTCCAATTTGTGCAATTTTAAAGTCAATGGAAACACAGCTTATGAAATATTGATGGGGAGTAATTTATAAATAGTATAGTATAAAACATGAGTACTTATTTAGTTGTTGGTGAATTGGAAGCACACCAACCTATAATACTTAAATGCTTGTCTGGGAGCATTTTGGATCGTCCATAGAGCACAGCAATGGTAGCGTATGCTAACCATTAGCTGCAACTTCACACCCAGCTTCCTCTCAGTGCTAACCTAAATATCAATTTCATCATTTTTGAAATAGTCTGGCCTACATGTGACAAACTCCAATTGATGGTTTAAAATCCTTTGACTGAATGTTCAGCTCTGGTTACAATTATGATGGCGGTCCAAGCTGTAAGAATTGAGAGAGTAATGCTCACTTTTGCTTTAATACTACATCAGGTGCAATAAGCTCTTAAACCACATGCTCAATATGTGCCTCAATATTGACCTGCTCACATCACAGTCCTCCCACATTCCTTTACCTATTAGCCTAGGTAAAGGATAATGGGTTACTGCAGCAATTGATTACCGGTGTATTTTTTCAATTTTAATAGTTGAATTCTACCTCATAGTGCACCATCAATCCAATGGGTTATAATTTATATACGTATATAAAAATCTTAAAACTGAACTGGATAATTTTACACAGAACAGAGCTCCTTTAAAACCCAGTTTGAGCAAATCACCATAAGGGGGCGACATAAAATCAGCACCATATGGGCCAGATAAAACAGAACTAAATTGTTCTACACAGATTATAGATTCTTGCAAATCCGGTTTGTGACCAGTGAAACCTTGAACCTAATTGTTCGAAAAAAAAAACAAAAAACAACAAAAAAAAAAAAACATTCCTAAAGTTTAAAGATTTGATTACAAGATGCCAAGAAGAGTGCTGGTGTAACCAGAGTGACTGGAGTTTATCTCTAGCGGTCTGTAGAGTTGTCTCTACATTACACTTTGCATTCGAGTTAAAACTGTGTCAATACTGTAAAAACCATAACATTTGCCTTCAAGGTTGTCATACCGTAGGAATCTGAATACAGATTTAGACCACAACCTATTAGGAAATTTAACTGATTTTTCTGACCTTCTGACTCGCTGTGTGTTGAAGCAAATGTGAATAAAAACAAGACAAGAAGTAAAAGAAGGGAAAAGCACATTTTTACTTTGTCCTGAACATCATGGAACCATTCGCTTTCCTGGCAGGGTAACACCAAGGAAGAAAGGGATGTTGCCTTAATGTACCAGTCTGCAGTCCATTGTCTTTTTCCCCCTGAGGAATTGATTATCCATAGGCCGTTGGGTTAGTCTGAGCTTTTTCTGCTTTGCCAGACTTCTTTCTCGCAAGAGACTTGAATTTGACAGATCACAAGAAAATCAACTTCAAGCCAAGATGTATCCTTCAATGCATGAGTTACAGTGGCTGGCATAACAAAAAATGACCTTTCAGAAGAAAGAAATCACTCATTTGACTAGACAAGAATTGAACGTCTGGCACTTTAGGGATTTCAACCGTGACAGCCCAGTGTTTTGGCCGAGCGTGTGAGCAAACTCAACCAAATCTTTTCTAGAGAAGCAGTGGGTGGGACTGTATGATTGGCTTCGGCTCTGGGGGGCGAAGTCCTTCTAAGGCCTTTCAGCAGTGGAGTAAAAACAAGGGAGGGAAAGGAAGATGAGGTTGAGAATGGTTCATCCTGGGTGGGAAAGCGGCGTGTTATTCACCGTGGCGGCATGACATGCATTTATTCATGACATCAGACTGAGTCCCAGTAAGGGGGCGACGACACAGGCGAATCGGAGGCAAAACGATTCTCGCCACAAACTTCCATGCCTCTTAGGTTTCCCAGACGAGCAGGAACGAAACCGTAATGCTGGATGCTGCTCAGTTTTAGAAACATCACATGCGGTCTTTCATCGTGGAAAGTATATTGAAAAAGAAACTACTTTCAGGTGCGCATTGTGTGTCAAGTCAAATTATGGTATTTAAATGCTCTGTTTCTACCCAAATATCCTCGCTGCTACCAACCTGTTTACATAGAAATGAAGATTTTCTGCCAGGTGAATGGATCTGGTCGTTGCGGCGCACTGTTCCGAAATTGTTTGTTGCCTTGAAATCTTTCTCAGCTGTGTCTATTAGCGCTTCGTGCCATTTCTGTTCCCCTCCGTTTCTGTGTGCTTTCCTTCTATCTTCAAACTCCTCTTTTAGAAGTAATCTTTCTGAGTTGTCCGCTTTTTGATTTCATGCTTGCGAGCGCGTCCAATGGCCTGATCAACAGCTACGTTCCAGTGGTGGTCGGTAGACGTTGGCAGCCAAAGACAAGCGGAGCTTCATAAGCATTTCTTATCCCTGCATTCAACACCCCCGAAAGGAAAAATGAGATAAAGACGAAATGGTCTGAACCAAAAGACGTGTGGAGAATGCTCCGTCACATCGAGCCGCTGGGTTTTTATTGTGTGGCATCCCGGCCCAGGGGTGTCCAATATGTTTCTTTTTTTAGTCGTTTTTGTGAAAACATATGCCGAGGGTATTTTGAAAACAAATTTGCTCATCCCAGTTAATCCGTTCTTACTGAGAGATGCTTTTTTTTTTTTTTTTTTCTAGCCACAGAGACCAGACAGAAACAAGATAAACAGAACCGCAGCAACATCTCAGGCACTGAAATGATATCAGAGCGAATAGCTGAAGATGTTCTCTGACTTTAAACTAACAACTATCACTATCAAAGAAACTGTTGAGCTGAAGAAGTGCGAGTCTATTAATGTGTTTACAGCAGAGGTCTGTCTAAAGTTTCTAACTAATACATACGTTTGAGCATTTACGAGCTAGAGAGTGCCGCATTCGTCCTCTTGTAATTATTCATACTTAAAGAAAACAAAAGCCAAACATGTATCTGTGTTTTTTGTGCGCTAGCTTGTATCTTTATGAATCTGTGTATCAAGGGGGGCACCGTGGCTCTTCCATATTTCAAACAGGCTGAACAATGCTAAGGACACGGCCCAGCTCGACATGATTGCCTGTAATGTTGCCCATAAATCACTGCATTGTGTGTGTGTGTGTGTGTGTGGACGTATGCGATGAGGGGAGGGCTGTTTTTGTAGACACTCAGAGGAACGTTTCAAGTCCCTGGCAACCCTGATTAAAGCCTCTCATTACTACACAAATAAACAGTCGGAATGCATTCATAAATCCATTAGTTGAAGTATATGAGTGCAGTGAGGAAGAGTTTCTAAAGGGCAATCTACTACAAAACCTTCAGGCTATCTGTTAACTCCCCAGGTATCGAGGTAAGCTTTGTGTGTGTGACTTGTTATTACAGTAGCTCGAAAAAGTATTCACACCCCCTGAATTTCTATTTAATTTGACGCATTACAAACACAAACTTAACTGGGTTACATTGGGATTTTATGTGATGCACCAACAGAAAGTAGTGCATAGTTGAGTAGCGGAAGGAAAACAATATGTAGTGAGTTAAGGACCCATTAAAGGTTAGAGGGTTTGTATTGAGGAAGTAGAACTTTACAGAGGTGCATTCCTCTCTACAAAGACTTGGATGTCGAGCATTTTGAAATTCTTGAGGTATAACAGAGGACGAAAAACAAATGGTCTATTTACCAGGGATTGTTTCACCTGCAGGACCATCCAGAGGATACTTAGAAATAAAAATGTGAAGAAGTGGTGTGCATTCAGTCACAATTAACGTGTACTTCTAAATAAAACTGCTCCAGCAGTCACCTAACTAGAAAACAGAGTTCACCTGTGTATAGGCTAATCTCTATACAGTGACTTGTAAAATATTCCTACAGATTGAGAGAGGGGCTTTCATCTAAACTGGGCAAGAAGCAACGATAAAGATCTACAACTCAAATGGGAGAATGTGTCGACAAGAAAACTGCATGTTGCTCACGCCACAAGTTTTACCTTCATGACAGAACTTTTTGTCAGCAAGGAGGGTAAAGTAGACTAGGTAAAAAGGAGGGATATAGATATGGCATCCTGTAGGCTATCCTGTGTGAAAACTTGTTAGAAAATGTTTGGCTTAATGGAGAAGATGTACTGTATCATCTTCCTCCACACCTGTTTGTGACTTTTAGCTGGTCAATGACAACTAAAATACTTGCTAGGTACTCTATGTGAATTACTATTTCAGTCATCCTTTGCTTCTGACAAATTAGAGACAGATAAACAGTGACACATGAACAGCTATCAAGTGTCCTCGTTAGGCACAGCCTGTACAGGAAACAGAAAGTCACACGAGCTCATATTCCCTGATAGACACGCACCCCGGTGGTAAGCTAATGTCCCCATCATGCACTTCCACACGGGGTGCTGGGATGGGGAGGAGTTGGGGTGGAGATGGGCAGCATGGTGAGGTCTCTAGGGGAGACCTAGAGAAGGTGGCTCAGGCTGTGACCTAGATAGAGAGCAACACACTGCATTCCTAATGGGCCATTTTGATCACTACTGCAGTCTGTGTCCTCAGCTAGACTTCTGCCACATGCCTCGTCCACAAGCATTCAGCTCTCAGATGACAGACGTCAGTGGTAGATGATGGAAAAGCAAGACCGCCTGTAAGTGAAGCTTCTTTGCAAAGCTGTCTCAAGCCACATTTTCATTACAAATATGAGAAATAGGAGACTCTTATGTAAAAGAGTTGGAGATTCAACTAGATGTGTTTTCACATCAAACAAAATTCCTTTGTTATAAAAAATAAGTTAACATAATTTTACAAGATTTTTTACTTTCTGTCAATTCTTGTTTGCAAACAAAGTTTAATACTGACAAGTCTAGAGACAAAAGTGCGTTGTGCCACTCAAATGAATGACTTTCAACCTAAAGGAGAGGTGGTGGTAAATGGGAGGGGGGGGCAGTCGACTCGTGTCATAACAGTCAGACTGAAATACAGGCATGAACGCGCATCGGCCCAAGCATCGCATGTGAGACCGTTGGAGATCGGAGACAGCAGAACTGCCGAGCCGTGATATACATCCCTCCAAGCATTCCGAGGAAGACGGGAGAGATCTTTCTGTCAATGCCGTGATGAATCTCCAGGGCAGCGCTGAAACAGGAGGGGATGGGCGGTTGTGTCAGGATATATGGAAAGAAAAGAGGGTGGGTGGAGTGACTGTCACGGTGAACAAAGTGAGGATGAGCAAAAGTAGGAGTCCAGAGGATGCGGGGTTAGATAAATAACTTGGGACAGTCCTCCCCTAATGCTGAATTAGTTGTCTTCAAGCACCTTTGAGAAGAGCTAAGAAAAAGCTGCACTCGATTTCAAAATGACAATAGCAAATACTGGAAAGAAATGGCTAAATCTGAAAAGTATATCTGCTGATTGCAAAATCATTCCACAAATAAATATGAAAACATGTAGCACAATAAACGTCTCTTCGCCTCTAAGCTGTCTATATCCCTTTGGTAGCAAGTTGGCAGTGCGATGCTAGAGAATCTTTACCCCTTAAGCCCTTTCCACATTTACTGATATAATAAGCACAAACCTGTGTATGTCACTGGGATTGTATGTGTTAAAAAGTATTCGGTGCCCCGGAGTCAATATTTTGTTGAGTCACTTTTAGCTGCAATTACAGCTGCGAGTCTTTCGGGGCATTTCTCTCTACCAGATTTGCTGATCTAGGGAGGCAAAAGAGATTCAGCTCAAATCTAGAGTCTTTGAACCACAATTGACAAAATTTGCCACAAATTCTCATATGGATTAGGTTTGTTCTATGGATTAGGTCTGTTCTTTGACTGCGCTTTTCCAACACTTGATAATACGTCATTTGCAGCTATTCTACTGTAGATCCAGTTCAAGATGTCTGTAACTTTTACAATCCAAAGAGGCATTTTTGCTCACAGTCGAGCAAAATAAAACTGCAAACATGACATCTACCACATCTCATCTACCACATTCATTGTAGTGTTCTTGGGCAAGACACTTGACCCATCCACCCTATTGGTGGCTACAGTAGAGGTTCTGTTAGACTGTTCCCGAGAACCTGCGGCTACAATGATGTACTTCGGTACTTTGCCAAGTATTTTGGAAAAGTACCAAAGTATTTTGCCACTGCATTTTGCCAAGGTACTTGGCTGAATGTAGTGTGAAGCACTTCTGGACTAGAAGAGTGCTATACAGGCAGTTTCCCATTTTCCCTGTAGGTAGATGAAACAACTTGGGATTGTTGTTGTTTTTTAAAATAACACTGTTTCGAACTTTGTTAACACTTTTGACCTTTCTAGTGTGTTCCCATTGTTTATGAGTCTGCCTTGACAAAACGTGAAAAATTGGAGGACAGTCATTTGGCGAAGCAATGCCCATCAGTCCCAACAGAGGCGTGAAGCCTCCAACGACCTATTCACTAATGGTCTGAACATGCCTTGATAATAATCTGCTGCTCTAGACCATTTTATCCATCTCAGCCATGCATTCAAACCATCTCTCTCCAAACTTACAACCTTTACCGGGAGCAGACTCATGAGTTACGGGTAAGGCATGGAAGACAGGCACCAATTAAGATTCCTTCATGACAAACACAGGAAGGAATGAAATTCTGATCCAACAATAATAAAAAAAAAAAGGAATCTCACATTCCCTGACATACTCTTTGAAGACTGTTGAGGAGGGGGGGAAAAAAAAGAAAAAAAGAACGCAGACATTTTCTCTTAACATGCCAAACACATGTTGAGGCGGTGACAAAGCAAGAGGAATCCGGTTCCTGCCTTTAATTGGTTGCCTTTGATGGAAATCAGAAATGTAATTCAACGTTGATTGATATTATCTTTGCAATTCAAAAGCAATTTTCGGAGCTTTTGTTCTTCCTCCTCGCCGTGCCGGTGATTGTCTCTCCCCGCAAACTATCTACCGTGTATGTTAGCGTCTCTGCACATGAGGGAACTCCACCAATGGGAAAGGTCATTTCAGCCAAAGGCCTCTGTTTCATTACATTCTGAGCCGAGGAGATTGGTGAGCGGACTAGTAATGACTTCCACTGTAGCAGGCGGCCCACTTCATTTGCATTGCGCATAGGAGAAAATAAATAGATTCCCCCCTGTGCATTTCTCACCTTTGTCTCCGCAATATCAAACATGCTATGCATCTCTAATTCAACTTATTGGGCTTTTTGGTTTTTTCTCTTCGAAGACGCTTAAAACGCTTTATTACAGGGAATATTAATGGTTTACCCACACTGTTTTAGAGAAACAAAACATAACTGTTCCTTTCGCAGATCAGCGCACAGCTTTTTTAAAATGTTTTTTTTTTCATAACTTTGGATCGGCCTGCCTATCCTCGGAGAGAGATTTCAGGTTGAGCAGCCTTCCTCGCATTGATCAAAAAGATTCCAGCCCAAAGTGGGAAATAACATCAAAGTGTCTCCTTGCCTTAAAAAAAAAGAAGCACAATATCAAATAGATTAGGAGAAAGTCAAGAAACACTGGATGAACTCCGTGTAAAATCACAGCGAAGGAAAGGAGAGGCAATAGAAGCTCAAGTGGAACGAAGCAACAAAGGGAGGAGTGAAACAAGAAAGAGATTGTATTTGGGTTGACATTCCGTCGGGGTTGGATCATTAGCAGTTATGGGCCTGGTAGACTATGAAAGAGTTGCACTGCTACACTTAATTTCAACTCTTTAATAAGGCGCTTTATGAATTCAGTCATGTTTGCAGCCCCTCAGCACGAGACGCAGCGTGAGAGACATCGGTGGATCTCATTTCAGGCCAACAAGATTTCAGATTCAATTAACTCCATCGCGCAGTTCCACCTCTGTTCTCACAAGAACACACACACACACACACACCCCTACTCTCCGTGCTTCTAGGTCTATCTTGGAGCACTGCATGCAGCATTCCAAACCCAATTACTCCAGAGCCGTCTGACGGAGGTCCAGTGCTGCCCAATCATATTTGCACTTAGTGGCCAAAAGGAGAGAAGTCCCAACAAGACAAAACTGTCTCTCATTTTTCTACGGTGGGTTAAATCAGCCTCCCTTCCTCCCCTCCCATCCCACCACTTTGATTCACCCCATGTCTAAATCGCTTAGCCGTCACCCCCCAGTCCTGAAGCCCTGCAACAATCTGATGGTTACATTCAATTATTTAACACTAGACAAAGACATTTGTGTTTGCTTTAATATGCCGCACTCTGGAGTTTAGTTACTTAACTGGCTTGTTTTGGAGTCGCTAATCTTCTCAGTGGGGGGATGTATTGTTACTAATTTGCCCCCCCATGCTGCATTCTTGGCCTCTTTATAACTTACATGGCACGTGTTAATGTGTTGTGCCAGTCTTTGGGGATCACCAAAAATACAGTTCTGGTGTTTGTTTTCATTGACGACCCATTTAATCACATTGATACTTACTGCATATTTTTATCCAGGCTTTTCTGCTGCTGCTCTGACTGAATGCTTGGTGACATTGCCCCGCTGGAAGGTGAAACTGCGCCTCAGTCTGGAGTCTTTCACGCCCTCTAACAGGTGTTCTTCCTGGACCAGCTTATGGTTCTACAACGGCTTTTTCCCTGCCTCTCTTCTCTAAAGGTTAGATTTGTAAAGTATTTTAATAAACACTAGCTATGTTCCAATCGTCACGCGAATTTTGAGCGAACTTTGGAAATGTCACACACAACAGTGGAGGCAGCTGATCCGACATGAGGTAAATGTTCGCAATGTCAGAATTTATTTGGCAAATGTGTTTCCTTCACCCCTTTAGATCATCAAGTTTTCTTCACCAGAACCAAAACCATCTCAAGCGAGGGTATAAACGTTCTTGCGAAATTGAGGAATTTATTTCAAAAGATGTCGTTTCCATCATATTTCGAAAATACACATACATGGAAACAGTTTTAGTAACGTGAAAACCGATTCTCCAACCTGAGATTTGTTCTCTGTAGCTCCTCCAGACAAGCCATGGACATGTTGGCTACTTCATTAGTCAATACTTTTCTTGTCTGTCCTGGTCAGTCTAGCGGCACACTAGAAAAGTTTTTAGGTGTGCCGTAAACCTTCAATGCAAGAAAAACAAAATCCAGTTTCTAGTGTTCATTTCTTAGTACACTTGAAATAAAACAAAACTAACTTAAAAGTAACTTTTCAGCAAGATATATCGCTGAAAAGTCCTCAATATTAATTGAAAAGAAAATACTACCTTCCCAGGCAGATTATTTCACTTATAATTATTTTTTTTAATAAGTGAAATACTCGGTAAGATTTTATGCTTTTGCAGTGTTCCACTTCTGAAGGCATTTCACTGGACTAAAGTTTGTTTTATTGGTGTGCGAGTAAGTTGGGCGTAAACACAAGTGCATGTCACATTGCTTAACTGTTTATTTGAAAAACTGACCTAACATTAAGTTCACTACTTTGTTTTGTTCGAACTTTAAAAGTCTACATTGAAACTGAGGCAAAAAATGAAAAAGTTCAAGAAATAGTCAAAACGAAACTAATTTCCCTCAATTTACTTTATTTAATCTTATCCAAATACGAGTTTCTGTTTATGCTCACTTCACCATCCACATTAAAAATGTGGTTTTTTTTAATGACTTCTTATATAATTACTCTTTTGTTCAGATAACTCCACATGACACTCATTGCTACACAGAGGCTCCAGCTTGACGCTGCGCCTCACGCTTGCCTTTAATACCTCAGCCCAGACATTGTGATAAGTGAGGCGGGGGAAAAAAAAAAAAGCAGGACAATTATCATTTTCTCTCAGATTACATTCAGCAGATGTCAGGGCTCTCATGTGGAGGCGTCTAATTGCTGTCTTCAAATCAAATGTGGCACAATATTACAATATGCGAGCGCGTGTCGAAGGGAAGCGGAGAGGCTTGCGTGTTAAACCGAGAGAGTGTGTGTGCAGGAAACCAACACTTGTGTCACTGCGGTGTAGTAATGATGAACCAAGCTTGTTCATCGTTGGTTTTTAACAACATGAGCAGAGAAGAGTCGTGGAGGAACATGCTACACTGCAAAAACACAAAATCTTACCTATCTTCTTTTTTTTTTAAGTCTAGTTTCTCGTGCAAATATCTCAGTACACTTGAAATAAGACGGGATTAACTTAACTTAAACGTAACATTTCAACAAGATGTAGGAGCTTGTTTTATATCAATAATTCCTGAATGTTGATTTTTTTTTTTTTAAGTACTAGCTCCACTGGCAGATTATTTCACTTATAAAAAGTGGAAAAGGTCTTGTTATAAGTGAAATATACAACAGAACCAGGACGTTTTAATCAACATTCAAGAATCATGGACTTGGAAGAGGTCCATATCTTGCACTACAAATTAGACCGAAAAATAGGTGGTAAGATTTTGTGTGAAAAATGTCTCCTTATGAGTAATAATACTTTTACTTTTTCATTAATATTAAGGAAATATTTACTTTTCACAAGCTCTTATATCTTTCTGAAAAGTTACATGCAACTTACTTTTGTCTCATTTAAAGTGTACTATGATACTTGAACTAACCACTAGACAAAAGAAATACCTGGCAAGATGAAATGTGAACATTATCATTATAAGTTATATAATCTTCCAATAAAACTAGTACTTAAAAAAAAAAAAAAATAATATTAAGGAAATATTGACTTAAAACGAATTCCTATATCTTGTTGAAAAGTTACTTATAAGATAGTTGTGCCTTATTTAAAGTGTACTAAGACGTCCACACTAGAAACTAGACCAGAAATACTTGGTGAGGTTTTGTGTATTTGCAGTAATATACACGGACAAGCTGGTCACGCTTTTTGTAATATGTTATCCATATTCCAGGCAGCACTAGTGCATGCACAGAAAAACACACACGCTTCAGTCCTGCTCTGGTCCAGTCCCCGACACTTCAGCCGTGCTCCTTCACCGCGTAAGAATAATAGGGGGCTGAAGGACAGAAAGCATCCTTCCTCTCCGGCTTTCACCACTCTTCCTTTCCTGCCCGACGCCCGGGCCCTCCCGAGTCCCCCTGCGCAGCCTTGAGTGGGTCTGCGCATTGGTGGGGGAGAAGGGGGCTGACACAAATGGGGGGCAGAGGGGGGTCGCGACTGTCACACTAAGCTCCAGTGTCGGCTGATGGCTCTGCATGAGGCATGCCACTTATCAGATTGGTGGGGAGGGTAGTAAAAATCAAGAAAAAAAAAAACTGAGCGTGTGTGTGTGTGCATGCATGCATGAGCATGTGTGTGTCTGTGTCGGTGAGAATACACAGGGGAGGAAGGGTTGAAGTTGATGCCAGAGCCTATTAAAGCAATCTTTTTCATTTCCACACACGCAGACGGGCACTATACACGCGAGCAGACACGTGGATCTACATGCGCCTCGCAGCTCGCTCGCCCAACATCCTGCATTAAGATGTACAAAAACCTCCACAGATCCCCCAAACCTTCCTGCAGGCAGGCAGACAGTGGCGTGATGGCTTGACTGTAAAAAAAAAAAAAAGGCTCCCCTCTTCTCTCATCCCTCTCTCCTTCCCCCGTCTCCCTTTGCTTTTCATCCTTGGTTTCCATTCTCCCTCGGTGCCCCAGTTCACTTCAGTGCACACGCTCCCTGTCTCCCTCCACCCCCCACCTCCTCTCTGTGGAACCCATTTCCCTTCCCAGCTCTTCTTTGCATTTTCCCTGGCTTCACCTTCCTGTCTCCCCACTGCTGTTCTGATGTATCAAAGTGAGAAAAAAAAAAGAAGGAACAAAAAAAAAAGTTAAAGACAAAATGTTTGAATGCATATTAATGCATACAAGTCTAATCTTCATAAATATATATTAGTCTCACAGATAGGATGTGTATTATGATTTTACCCACACTGCAACGCTAACACTGCGCTTCAAAAACATACAAATTTGCCAAGTATTTTTTCCTGTCTAGTTTCTAGTGTAAATGTGTTGGTGAACCTGAAATAAAAATGTACAAGTAACCTTTCAGCAAGTTATAGGAGTCAATAATTCTTGAATATCGATAAAGTTCTAGTTCCACTGGCAGATTATTTCAAGACATTTTCACCATATTAGTGAAATATTCTACCAGAGGACCTAGTACTTTCTCAACAATACTAAGGAATTGTTGCCTTACAATAGGCTCATATCTTTTATTTCAATATTGCACGAGAAGCTAGTGTGCACAAATACGTTTTGTGTTTTTGCAGTGTAGCGTTAGCTGTGTAGCTTGGGTAAACTTACATATATATCATTTGACTTACAACGATACATTTTTCCCATGTTTTAGTAAAATAATCCGCCACTGAAACTAGAACAATATTCAGCAATTACTGACTTAAAAGAAGCTCATATGCTGCTGGAGAGTGACTGGTAAGTTAGTTTTGTCTTATTTCAAGCACACTAAGATATTTACTAGAAACTGTACCAAAAATATTCGGTTAGGTTTTGCGTTTTTGCAGGGTGCATGCTCCGCACGGCCATTTGTTTCCTTGATTCGGTGCATGTTCGTAGACGTGACACACTTTCACACCGAGTGATGGAGTTTGGGGCTCTGATGGAAGAGGTCAGTCAGTTGCAGAGCAGATAAACAACACCTCATTAGTCCCGTTGAAGGAAGTTATAGAGGCATTGTTGTGCGATAGCATGCCAACGCGGCCCTGGGCTAAGCTGCGGACATGGAAACAATCCTGATCGGACTGGAAGGTAACGATCACGTGTTATCCACTAGAAAGGACATAAATAATAAAGCATAGTGGTTAGGGGGGATAATGTGTCCCCGTGTGGCCCCTATAGCCTAATGAATACAGACATGTACACTGGGACAACATGCATGTAACGGGAATTCTTAGAACAACACTGATGCATCGCTGCCCAGGGCTGTTTTTATCTTCTGCACGCAAACGTGGAGAGTCCAGCCCATTCATAAGATTATAGAGCAGTCTACTGGATCGCTTACATTGCAAAAATGTCTACACTCCTTGGAAAAAAAGTGAAAGAAACATAATGGAAGTGTTAAACTTAAAAAAAAAAAAAAAGCAACTCCATTTATTCTGATAACCCTCATTCGCCTTCGGAGGTCATTGTTTCATTTATTCCAAGAGCAAATGTTCAGTCAAACAGCTGTTATGTGAAAAGTTGACAGATTAATTAAGAGAAAACAGAAACTAGCAGTGCGCTGGAAAACTGGCATCATTCTGAGATTTCTCACCGTGAAGCATGGTGGAGGCAGCGTCATGCTCTGGGAGAGCGTTTTTCATGCAATCACAACAGTTGATTATGTTTAGTGGGAAGGAAGATAGAGATCAATGCACCGTCCAGGATATTCCTGTGCTAAATTGGTAAACTGTCACCATGTTGTGACAGTTTGTCACAAGACAGATAATCTGTGAAAAGATCCATCTCCTCCACATCCACAGTTGCCGTCTGAAAAAAACGCACCCCTTCTGGTAAAAAAAGAACAACCAATCAGAGCAAGGGGGAGGGCCTTAATGCTGTCAATCATGTGTACGTGTACAACGGTGGAAAAACAACTCACCGTTGCAGGAATATTGTTTATCTGATGTCACCAGTGGCCATGCTGACAAGTCTTAGCATTCATGGCAGACTCCATTGTGGTGGACCGGCAAAGAAGAGGGCGGTAGGAGCTTGTACACGAGCATGAGTGACAGTGCTAAGACCCTCCTCATGCCTCTGATTGGTTGTTTCTAGTAGGAACACGGGGAGAAGGAAGAGGAGCTCGACTTTCTCCGGT
The DNA here is from genome assembly GCA_010277075.1 of Poeciliopsis retropinna. NCBI lineage: Eukaryota > Metazoa > Chordata > Actinopteri > Cyprinodontiformes > Poeciliidae > Poeciliopsis > Poeciliopsis retropinna. Next base: position 18,237,281 of record VMRM01000011.1, on the reverse strand, counting down.
GTCTCATAATGTACTTTCACGACATCGTATGTAAAAAGACAAATATGTCATTTTTTGAAGTAAAAGTTTCATAATGCAAATCACACACTCTGAGAAGTTTAAAATCTGTGTTTAGTAAAACACTACAGCGTACATGTTTCACTTTTTGAGTCAAACTACTTTTTGACTACCTGTAATGTAAACTATTGAGAAGAGAAGGAAGGACTCCAGAAAGGCCCAGTGTGACTTTCAGCTCTCTTTCTGAACAACACAACTTTATACATTCTTGCACTCAACTCTTTCTTTTTCTTTTTTGTTTTTTTTTTGCATTCCACCTCTTCCCCTGAACTCCTATATGTTAGGCGGCCCTCCTTCTCTCCTGGCACCGATGTTAATGCACTCCCAATCAGCCTGTCTATTAGGCGGACGTGGCCAACACGTTCATCAGGCCGTCCAAGAAGGCCTGCATGCAAATGAGCTCAAACTGCAGCGTCCTGCAAAACGCCTTGAAAATCCTGAGAGGCTGAGCGTGTGGAAGACGTGCATCCGGGAGACGCGGCGGGCTGTCCAATTCATGCTGAGGAGACGAGCAGCACAAAGGATTAACCTAATCAGGATGTCTTTTTGATGTTTTGATGCAACGCTGAGACACCCGAACGCGAAAATCACCGCTATGAATTCCGTCCGCGAAGCGCGAGCCTTCAAGGAGCGTTTTCCTTCCCCTGTCAGCCGGAGCCTTTGTCATGAGCAGCGCAACTTTCTCCTCCCCGAAATGAAACAAAACTTTCGCCGGAATTGCTAAAAGCGAGACACACAACAGACAGATATGACACTTTGATTCTCTATCCTCCCTCCTGACCGCCAGGCATTTCACAGCACTTAGTGTTTTGCTGTTGCACCCGGTGAGACGCTTATTTATTTCAGTTTATTTTCACCTCAGTTCTTTGCCGTTGTTAAGTTTTTTAAAACTGTCAGGTGGAATGGGAGAAAAACGAAGAGAAGACATTAAGACGGCGTGAGGCGTTTTAAGGGATTTAAGCTGAAAACTGACATGAAGTAGAAGCTGTTGAGAGACGACGCCAAAACTTTGAGGCCAAGTCAGGCTGGTTCGCTATGAGTCATCGAAGATAGGAGAAAACACAAGAGACAAATTTTGGGAATTGATCTAAGAAATTTCTTTGAAAAAACTAAAAGTTTTAGATTGATCTCAGAAATTTTCCAGAAAAAAGGAAAAATACTCAGACTCAAAGCATAATAATTGCAAGAAAAAATGTTGATACTGATCTAGGGAATTCTTTTAGAACAAACTTGAAACTCAAGTCAAAAATGTTCCGAGTACCGACATTCAGAAAATTTCCAAAAGTCAAAAATGTTCAACTTTTCAAACTCAGAAATTTCCATTTCTTTTCCAGAATTTTTAAAGTTTTTTTTTTTTGTAGAAAATTTCTGATTAATCTCCAAATTTTTGATTTCTTCCAAGCAAATTTGTAACTTTCAAGAGAAAAATACTTAAAAAAAAAAAAAACAAGACACAATTTCTGCTTTTTTTGAGTTTTCAAACTCAGAAATTTCTAAGATTTGCTTGGAAAATCTAGGAAATTTGGAGATCAAAGCGAATTTGCAACGTTTCACACCCAGACATTTCCACATTTTTTCACACAGTGGCCTTGATGCTCTGTCGTCGGTTCCTACCTCTTTGTATTCAGGAGGCGCGGGGCCTGCCGTTAAACCCACAGAGCAGTGGGAGTGTCAGAGCGGCCCGCAGCATGCCAACTCTTAAGTGACTGTGGCACTCAAAGATAATGAAGAACGATGATGAGGCCAAGGAGGGCATGTACCGGGCCCACATGCGCAGGGAAAATCACCAGCAGCACAAAGCTACTCAGAAAGATTTAAGCTTTGCCCACAGCACTGATTGCATGTCAGAGTGTCAGACCTCTGGCTCAAATTGCTGCCTCTATTCAAATGTTCTGCAGTTCCTAAAAAAATAAAATAAACATCTCTGCGTGTTTGTGCTTTTGCCTGGTGTGTGACTTGTATATTGTTGCCAAACCTTGAAATGACAACTGAGCAACCATAAAAAAACAAAAATAAAAAACATGAAACGTGCTAAACTGAAATCATTCAAAACAAACAATCCCCCACCCCCACACGTTCGTCAGTTGTGACCTGGAAACACGCTTGTCATCTTTTGTTCAGAGTTCTGCGCCTTTCCCAGTGATATGCTAACTAATCCTATTAAGGTAATCCACATGAAAACAACTTACGGCGCGATAACGGTGGGGAGCGCCTTCGCCGTTAATTTATGCCCGATTAAAATGTGCAGAAACCGAAATAATTAATGAAACTCCATTGGAAGTTTTTTATGCGACGGGAATGCTGAATTGATACCTGCAGGATGTGAGTTTTTATTCGAGTGCAAGTCTGGGAATGCATCTGCGTCGGTAGTCGGTCTGTGATTGAAAGCAAATGTTTTTAATGTGCACAATTCATATAAAGCATCCTGTGTGGTTGGATAATAGCAGCAAGAAGATTCAGAGAGAAGAAGTAAAATATATGCTTTTGCTGGAATCCTGCAGTTCCGTGTTGAAACAGAAGCTGCTCGTGTCAGGAAGAGGCTACAGTGCTAACTGATTCAAAGTCGATTTTACCATCTCCAAAGGTCTTTAATTCCCCAAGCGACGTTCGGGCCCCTCCCCATGAGCACTCTGAACAACGTCTGCTGGTTAACCAATGCTGAGCGATGTGGAAAGAAGGCCCGCGCACATGGGATTATGAATAAAACATGTTGCCCTTATTAAAAATAATCTGGCTCTAAAGTGCCAAAGGCCCTTGAGGTCGATAACAACTCCCCTTCCCCTCGCTCCATCACTCCAGCATCTCGCAGGGTTCAAGGAAAAGGGTCCCTGATTAGCGCTGATGACATCCAGAGAATGTATTCAGTCTGTATGATCCACTGCTGAACGTGTTTTGTGGAATTAAACAAAACAGCGATTGGTGCTCAGGGCAACGCAAACGGAGTGTGTCGGGGTGTCGGTGTAGCGGGAGCACAGCGTCGGCCCTCCGGTGCTCCTACCTGAACATCTCACCCAGGCCCTTCAGCACACCCTTCTTTGGTTTGTTCTTGTCTTTCTCCTTGTCCACGCTCTTGGTTTCCTTCAGCCCGCCCAGCGCACCGTCTTTCTGTTTGTCGTCAACCAGCCCGCCGCCGAGGCTGAGGTCGTCACTCGTGGACATCGACTCGAGGCCTGACCGGTAGCTCCCCTCTGTGTCTTCATCCACTGCACAGAAAAAAGTCAGATGGAGTGTTAAATGTACAGTAATGGTACAGACTTGCTGTGCAGTCACAATTCAGTGGGTGAGGATCATCAAAAAAAAGTAACGGTCCTCCTTTGATTTAACCCTAGTAAAGTATATTTCTGGAAACTTGATTTCAATTTTACCAGCCACACCAAGGCCTAGTTACTCCCAGGATGAAGATATTGCTTAAAGAGAACCTGTCCGACAACATGAAGCAAGCAGAAAGACCCCATAAAGCACTACATTACATCTTGACCTATCTAAGCCTTACCCTACCCAGCTCCTCTAGAGCTTACAAACAGGGAACAAAACAATGATAGAACTGTTTGGAGGATATGGATCCCATTACATAGCGTGTTGGACTTGAAGGCATCAAGTCTTCAGGACCGGGAAGATGTAAACAACTGAACCGAGATTTCCCTCAACCAGAAAATCTCAACAAGGGAGCGTTGTCTCGAGATAAAGCATGCTTGGGCTTTGCAGCGAGAAAGTTATCCCTAGCGTTCCGTCAAGCGAACAGAAGGGTCTTGGATTGGCCTGGTTAAAGTCTGGAAAAAAAAAATCCAATGGAAAACCTTGTGGCATGATATGGAACATTCTTGAACACTCCAATTAAAACAATTTTCCAGAAGAACAGGCCAAAATTCCTCCACTCATTGTTAATGCAGACATTGTGGCCAATTGGAGTGACCAAGCCATTAGAGGATTACTTTTTCACATAGAGCTTAGCTGATTTGGATGGATTTTCCCTTTATACACTAACTTAAAAAAAAAAGCAGTTCATTCAAACTCCTGTTTTTGTCTCACAATGTTTGTTGATCTGTAACATTTAAGGCACAAAGAGCAAAAGAAGGAAATATTTGATCACAGCACTTCCACATTGTGAGGAACTTTTACACAAGCCGACGCAGCTTGGAACATAAAGTGTATCTAAATGAACTTTAACTTCCAGCCGACTTCCTGCAGATCAATGAAGCTGTATTTGAAATCAGCAGACAGCGCCAGTTTTCTTTTATCAGTTGCAGTGCATAACGTCTTTCTTTTAGCAACATCAGAAGAGCCATGGAAAAAAAAAAAACTGTGTCCCAAAAGGTATAGCAAGCTCTGAACAAAACACACTGAATTCATTCGCCTCATTAGAGCAGAATATATTTACATTGCACACCCACTGAGAGTAGCGTGCACTGGAACAGATTTTCACTTAGCTCAGACGCTCAAGTTATTTCAGTTGTGTGTATTTCACATGGATCACAGAAAGAAAGGAAAAAAAAACCAAAAAAACTCTTCTTCTGCTGTATTTTACACATAACAAAAAAAAAGCCTTCACGCAAGCGTAAGCAGTAATGATAGTCATGCGAATCTGATTTTTAATTATGTCTGAACTAATTTTAAACCCGACATCAAACTCAAACCGAACTCCTTAGGTGCTGCAAGGTTGATTAAACCCAAAGTTTTCATCACATCTAATCAGAATCAATGTAGAAAATGTAATTAATCCGTCACTAATTATGCATTTAAATAATCTTGAAGAAGGCTTCTGGGGATCATAATTGCAAATACGACGTGCGCCGAGCTTGGCACGGCTCCCGTCTGCGCTCTGAGGTATGAAGTGGATGTCCCTTAGATTACAATGTATTACAGCCATGCATGTCATTGTTCAACTTCTGCCTCTCATATATATGTATATATATAGAGAGAGAAAGAAAGAGCGAGAAAAAAGTGCTTATCATGTGGAAAGAAGAGGGAGGCGAGACAAAGATATTTAGCAGCCTGAGGAAGGGGAGAGTATGCTGGAATCAGATTTGAAGGATGATCGGGTTTGGCTTTCTTCTTGTGATCTGTGCGGCTATCAGCCTTTTGTTTCAGCTGCCACCTCAAAGGAAACCACCGAAACGCAATGTGAACACAGAGCCCCGAACGGCGAGAACACAAAGGAGATTAGTGTCTTAAATCTGCGAGATTATGCAGCTGGTCTCTGCACACGGCCTCTCGGCTCTGTTTGCTCAGGTGCCTCCGCACCACATTACAATGTCTCCGAAAACTCAGTTCATTTCAACAATTCGATTCAAAAAGTGATTATTGAAACAAGATGAGCTACTTCATGTGTGTGTGTGATATTGACAGGTTCAATAACAATTGCCTGCTACAATAATAACAAATTGTTTTGGAATATAGAACTGCAGTGCTATGCTCATGTCATGGCTCACTTAATTACGAGAACGAGTATTGATCTAAGATCGGTCGAGCGTGTGGTGTCCAAGTATATTAATCAGGGTTTGTGCAGGTTCCACCAACTTAAATGTAAGACTTTTTAACATATTTGATATAGTGGCAGTGTCCAGCTGTTTTGCCCAGAATGCATGTAGCATTGTGTGAGTTTGTAAAAGAAGTGAGTCAGTGGCAAAGACACAAGTCATCCAGCATTTCCACTTACCAACACACGAAAAAATTACCTAGCTAGCTAGCAGTAGGCTTTTTAATACCTTATAAAGATCATGAGTCATTTCTCATACCAGCACTAGATACGGTAGTTTGTTTTGGTTGTGTTTACTGTTGGAGACGATTCTTCCTCCAGCTGGGTTCGTGATGTAAAATCTTGGATTTTTGAATTCCATTTATTAAAACTAAAATGCAACGCTGATCCACTGTCATGGTTTTCTTATGGGGAAGCAAAAATGACACCTAACAGTTTCTGATTCCTTCAGTAGGCCTCTATGTGAACCAGGTCCTAAAGAGAGGGCGTTCCCTAGTGTGTGAGCATGTGTGTATACAGGAGCATGCAAGTAGCTAAAACAGACAGAGGAACACACAGAATTCTTTATTCCCAACTTTACCCAGAATGCCTTGCGCTGTAGTTCCCTCTTTTTGGAGCGGTCGCTGGTTGGAACTCAATTTGAGACCCAGATTTTGCTTTTTCAATCCGTGCCAGATTTCAATTGAGCATTCACACCTCCCTGAACGAACCGGACTTTCTTCGCAAATGAATTGGGAGTTGGATTTAAGCAGACTAAACGGGGCTGGTGTGATCACCTGAGATGAACCCGGGCGCCTGCACACATTCGTATGCGGCTTCTGGATAGGGATCTGCTTGATCCCTTTGTCTGCCGCCTGCTTATCATCCACTTAAGAACAATGGCGCTGAGTAGCAGCTGTGAGCTGTATCTGGCTAGTTAAATGAATGAGATTAGCAGTGGTGCTAATGTTCCTACCACTGCTTAATGATGCTGAGCTGCAGATAACACTCTGAATATTTTAATCCAGAACTTCCCAGAGGGCGGCGGATGAACGCGTCTTTCTGCGCACACCTGCATCTGCAGGTTTTTGTTCATGTTCAAGCTGATTTGAGCTCAATATATACACACATTTATACACTATTAAACATGACATTAAATGAGAGGAGTTGGATTTTTTTAAAAAGCAGAAAAAAAGCCTTCGCCGTCAGACATCAGAAGGTGAGGCCGGGTAGACTGATTTGATGCGTCTCAAGAAGAAGAAAAAGCTCGACATTCTTGACTGACGGCGGAAGCCTTGACGACAGTGTCAGGAAGCTCAACGATAATTTGCGGCAGGCGACAATCGCCTGAAACATTTTGTCACTTCTCTGAAATCAGCCATTAAACATTTCTCCCTTAATAATCATAGACCTTTAAGACGGCCTGTCAGCGAAGGTTATGAAAGACAAAGAAAATTGCAATTCATTCCCCCCCCACAACAGATAAAAGACGTGAGAGACGATTTTACTTTCTCTATCGTATTCCTTCAAAAAAGTACAACACGAAAGCGGCACAAGGGGAAGTGCATTTTGTTTTTTTTGCTGTTTTTTTTAATTTTTTGTTTTTGTCCAGCAGAATATCTTGTGGGGACACATTTTCTTTCCGCGTTGTTGCCCCCTCCACACCCATTCCTCCGTTTTTATTTTATGTAAATACAAGTCTGGGAGCATGTGGAAGGCAGCGGCTTATCTGTCAACTCTGACTATTAACCTTAGTGACGAGCGCAGGCTGGCTGCTTTTATCTAAATTGAAAAACAGAGTTATTTGAATATCATGGGGAGAATGCAATATACTGCAGCAGGGGAAATCGGTTGCTTTCCCCATTTTTCTTTGCAGAGATAAGACTGTATTTAGTGGCTTGCCGACAGAGCTTATGAGAACAAAGCGTTTCAGGCAAATAATTCCTTCTTTTTCAAATGTCCCCCAGCTCTTTTAATGGAATCCTTTAATGGTGAAAGGAAATTTATATCGAGTGATTACTCTTGTGGTGTTGCAGTGTTATTACCTGTCGGAAACTGTAACACGGCTGTCTCTCCGCGTCCTGCGTGTGTGTGTGTGTGCGTGTGTCATCGCCTGACAACTACAGTCACGTGCAGAAATATTCACACCCCTTGAACTTTTTAGCGTTTTGTCACACACGTCACGGTGTTCCAATGGGATTTTATGAGACAGACAAACACAATGCAGGATTTTGGGGAGTTGTTGGTGTCATTTTCCAACAAAAGAACTGAAAAGTGTTGACATACGTGTTTAACTTCTTCAGTGTAACACCCCGAAATAAAAATCTTGTGCAACAAACTCCCTTTAGAAGAGGCTTTGCTCAATCCACCAGGTGTCACTCTGGAGGTTATGTGTTACTCTGTTTTCACTTTTTGCTGAAAAATTACTTATAAATTAATTTTGTGTGTGATAAGATATTTGCAGTAGAAACTAGAACAAAAATAGAATTGTTAAGCGGAAATATAGAAATACTCACATGTCTCCACGCTGTTTTCTTCCCGTGGTATGAGACCGGCTTTCACATACGACTTGTCGATTGCCGCCCGGAAGCTCTCGTTGCAGCCTCGCCCCCTGATGATGCGCGGATGGATCCTCTGGACGTTGAGCTCGTCGCCCGCGACGACGTCGGCGGCATCTTTCTGGAGACTCTCCATCGAGCTGGACTTTTTTAGACGCGGGGCAGAGACGACTTGTCGCTCTTCAAAACCTGCAAAAACGAGTGTGGAGTGGAGACGTAGTCGTGAGATTTTTGGATTTTAGTAGCACGCAAGCAGGATTTAGTTTGTCTAAATTATGGAAGTGGGTCACTTAAATAAATCCTTCATATTTTCAACAAAGACTCTAAGTCATTGGAAAAAAGAAAATCAATCAAAATCAGAACGAGATACCTTAATATAGAGGGCAACGAGTGACATAATTCAATAAATCCTTATAATAGTATATTAAATCATAGTCAATAAATTAGTATATACATTCTGATGAGACTTGCTTGTTAGATTAAAAGCATCTTTAAAAATAACCTTTAATTAAACTCTTTCTAGATAATGTAATATTCTAATCTTAAGTGTCACGTCTTCATCGGCTGACAGCGAAATAAAGGCGTGAAAAGAATCAGTCTGTGTGACTGCAATGTGCTTCACTTGAGAATTGATTCCTAAAATAAACTTTATCAATCTATTTTTTTATTTGCTCTGTAAATATGTGAGAATCCAACTCAATTACAGATGAAATAATTAATAAATAAATAAGATTTGAATTGAAGAGTTGTTCAAACAATCTACAGTTCAGGATAAAATGATTAGTAGGTTGTTACAGACCATGTGATTGGTCTGGAGTTAAAGTACCAATCAGAGCTAAGCACACAGATTGTTTTTTTTTGTTTTGTTGTTTTTTTAATGATGGATTGCAGCACTACTGAAATGACTAAATTGTCTATGACTCTATGCATGATTTAAACATATAATGACTTCAAGTTATAATCTAGTATTTGCATTTTTTTGGCCTGTTTTAATGTGTATTTACTTTTACTGGTTCAATTAAACTATGTTGTCTTTGGAGGGTTTGGGAAATTTGGGGTTGGGGGTGGTTAAAAATCACATAAATATATATTCCCAAAGACTATTTAGGGTTACAAATTACACTTTACTTTGTATCATTGTTGCTGATTCAACCCTACCCCAAACTGTAAAGGAAAGTATTTACTGTACCGCAGCAGTACAGACAACTTCCTTCGATTCCATATACTGTAATAACTTTAAAAATGTTTAAATAGACCTAAAATTATATTTTAGTGTTTTTATTTATTTATTTATTTTCTTAACTTCTTAGAGATACATAATAGACTATATGGGAATCTCACGGCTGTATCAGAGTTTTTACTTCTGAAAGCTACAGACTTGAAGCTACGACGACAACAAACCAGTGCAGGAAATAGATATCGGGCCTCGTGTTGGTTAACTAACTTTTAGCATTGAACCGCCACAAAATGTACAATTTCACAGAATATTACAATCATTTATATAAACCGTAGCAATGTCTGAGCAAGGCATTGGGGCTATTATGAGCACTCGTGTTTGTTGGAAAGGGATCGCTTTGTCACCCCGTATTTATGCGACTACTGAAGTTTGCACGGCAACGCAAATAAACAGTCAACATGAACTATAAATTGTTAACGCGATACAACGACAGAAAGCATTCTGCCTCTTATACCGCCGAGATGTGTTCCAGACTGCTGTATTTTTTATTTTTTTTAAGCAATACTTTCGAGAGGTTTGTTTAGCTTATGTAAGCAGAGCTACACTTGGGTATTGGTGTTTCATTTTGTCAGGGAGCATCCATCAGCTACCCCACTTCTCTCCTTATCCCGTGGCTGGTAAACAAGTAGATCTGCTTTCGATTTTCAGTCCCTTCTTCTCCTATTTGACTCAGGGTGCAGCAGGTTACTGTCCAAATAGCATGCACAAGTAAAGCTATTTTTTAAAAAAAAACTTTCAATAATAATAGTAACAGTTGTTAGACTTATTGATTCAGAGGCCATGGCATATGCTGAGAAAATGTATCCATAAAGGACGTGTGTCCCGTTAAAATTAGATTAGATTATGAAGGTTTTTGTGTTTTCGACAGCAAATAGCACTATGTGATTTAGTTTCTATCGCACACATGCAAACAATTTCAGGGACCCGAAAGGAGCAGTAACATTTAACTGATATGAACAGGATCCACGTCACGTTTAAAGCAGCCTAAATGAGGCGTGTTCGACCACTGCCGGTGATCACATGGAGCTCTTGGCAAACAAAACAAACACTCTAAATGAAAGAAAACTATTTGTTGCTCAGGAAAGCCGCCCTCTAAACATAAAAAAAAAAAAAGCAATTCCAGCTGAAAGAATTTGCAGGGTACGTCTCTGCCAGGTTTGCACATTCAAAGACTTTGGCTCATTCTTCTTCACTGAATGGTTTTAATATGACCATATGGTGTTGATATATGCTGCTCTAAACATTATGTTTGACTCCTGCTTTCAGTGGCGCTTGTGGAAATTAGAGGTTAGCTGATCTGGATGGAGCAGCTTTCACAACAACTTCTTTGTTAAATTTGTCATTTTTAGAATCTGCTTTTTTGCATATTTGTTAAAACTGTATGTATGTATGTTATGAGACAGATAATGTGTGAAGAGAAAAGACTGATGTCCTCTACATTCTCCCTGACCTGGCATTGCAGTCTGAAGAAATGCACCGGTCCCAACCAAAAACAACCAATCAGAGCCGGGAGGAGGGTCTTAGTGCTGTCAATCAATCTCAGTTGCTGGTAAATGTGTTACTGTTACAGGAAAACTGTTCATCTACGGTCATGGGTGGCCATGCTAAGTGGCCTAGCATTGAAAACATGCTATGCTAGCAGCAGCATAATGGAGAGCAAGTGTAATGTCACATCCTTAACACCCGCCTCCTGGATGTGATTGGTTGTTTCCAGGGAGAAGGCAGAGAACCTTGTTTTTTTCAGAGATGATCTGTTTTATACCAAACTGTGACAACATAGCGGCAGGTTCTACAAATATGTAACACAATATTTTTTTCACAAAAATTCCATATTGCAGCTTTAAAGACAAAATTAATAAGTTAAACTAGTGAGATCAAGGCATTGGTTTGTAGGGATGCTAAAGTACGATGAAGTAAAGCTACCCATAATAGTATTTTTTTTTTCTCACCCCACAAAAGTACTCGAGTAAATGTAACTGAGATTTCTAACTTCATCCTACTTAAAACTCAACTTTCTCCTTTGACGTGTCTGTTGAGTTCTGTGCTGTTTGGTCATTAATCTTCCCTAACAAACTTTGGATAAACTGAGACTAAACTAAACTAAACAAAAGATGGTTATATTTACTAACTAGATGACTACTGGAAGCCGTTGGTTGCACTAGATTTGGGGTATCTGGGAGAACAAAAATTCTTCCCCTTTCACAGTTACCTCTGGAGTTGTGTCGGTTATCAGTCAAAAAATACACAGAAATTTTGGGTTGTAGTTTTGGTCGACAAAAAATGTGGAAAACTTCAATCTCATGTATTTCATAAGGGTATAATCATCTTGATATATTTTACACTTACATTCTAAACTATATTGGCAAATCCTTGCACATAAGGCAGAGAGTCCTTCTCTGCTATGTTAGCAACTAACACACAGGTCCTCACTGAGTGCTTCACTGTCATGAGTGCCAGGTATGGATTTAAGTGGCAAACAAATCAAATAGGCTCAAAGGTCAGCTGCCAGTCACGGGAGTAAACATCGTAATACTGTACATCATTAACACAACCTTTCTCCCTTTTTGGTCAATGCTAATTAGACCATGCAATCGATGCCAAAAGCATATAGCAAAGCACAAAGCTGTACCACTGCACCTGTTTAGGTCAGGAGATGTCCTACATGCGCCTTTATTGACAAAATGCTCAGTAGATCAGGATTACTGCTGCTTCATACTAAAAGTTTTTTGTTTTTTTTGGAAGGACGTAGTATTTATTTGAATGCTGTTATGGCAAATATGAATGCCAACAGAGAATAAACAGATTTACAGCACTAACAGAAAAAAAATCAAGCCTCTCTAACTCACAGACTGTGTAATGTCGTTGTATGAAGGACAAGAGAGAAGAACGTTCAATTTAATAGAAAAAAAAATAGAAAGAAAGAAAAGAAAAACCACAGCCATACAAAATGTCCCAGCTTAATGGTTCAAACACAAATTACTTTGAAATGTTAAAACCATTTTTTTTTCTATTAAAAAAAAAAATATATATATATATATATATATATATAAAGGTTGCCAATTGCGAATTCCAGAGAGTTCACTCAGTGCCTGTTCAAAGAAACCCAAATGACATCTGCTGTACTTGTACAGGGAATTATCCCCCTGCTTGGTATTCTGCCCTACAATCCTACTCATCATTGTTTCTAGTCAACGCTCTGGATGACTGAGAGGCGCAAAGACCCAAAGAGAATGGGTGAGCGAAGCAAAAGGAGAGAGAGACAGTTTGCACACAGACCCAAATGACTCCAACCTGCCTTTGTTTTGGCAGGTTGGCTCTCCTGGGAGACTTTGACGGACAGCTCTCTGTATACCGGTCTATTATGTGATTCCTATCACACAACGGGAGCCCCAGTGCTCCGCTGCTCATCGCCTTCGTATTCAGAGGGAAGAAAATACAAATTCCCCCATTTGCATACAGACACGGGTTTGCCACTCCCAACACGTCTGGGGGAGAAATTAAAATGATCAGAATAAGAAAAGAAGACAATCAAATTAAACTGAGAGGAAGTACACCTTGAAACTCATCATGGCTGCAAACAAAACTGGCCAACGTGACGAGCTATACACCGTGATTAAGGCCAAGGACAACTAATCGGAGACAACCTATTGCTATTAAGGACTATCAAGGAGATGTGGCAAACTCTATGAATAAATAAGAAGCAGTTATTACAGTGACAGAAGCCCATGGTATGATTAGAGTGGCCGAAACTATGCTTACCGACCATTATTCACCACAGGTCCTTGCATTCAAAGATCTGTGTACAGACAGGTTTTCCATTACACATAATTTATTCAGAGAGTTAGCGCTTTACACTGGGCGTTAAAAGGGTAATTAGGGTAAAAATAGCTTCTAAAGGGGTAGTGTAAAGGCCGTGCGCTTGTATCCTGATGGAAATAAGGTGTCTTCGGGTCAGATATGCTATTAGGTCTATCCTAGTGGTGGATCAGTAACCCGAAGGAGTATGTCCTGTGGAGGCTTGTACAAGACACACAACATTTGCCATTACGACCTGAACCTATGCCTGCTATATAAATGTGTAGTGTACGCTTCAGTAGCTTGTCGCATCTGTGAAATATGTGTGTCACTTCTGATGTACTCCTGTTCTAAACAGTACATGTATATTGGTATCAAGGGCGTGGAATTTAGTGCATCAGAAAAGGTTAGTTTCTGAAGGATTGGCTGACTATCAAGGAAGAAAGTTCTTGGGGAATGCTCAGAGAATTCCCCAAAGGTCAGATATTTGCTACTCAGTCTAACCAGAATGAAGGTTGGATATTTATTTTTACTTCCAACTGGCATCGGAAATTAGGTAGTTTGAGTACACTAACAATTCTAGAGAAGTAGCATGTTAGACAAAAAATAAATAAAAAATCCAGATCAACCTGACTAATTTAGTGATCAAGATGTGAATAACTCAGTTTTTGGAGTATGGAGAAGCAGAACTGCTTTTAAGAGCTACAGTATCTGGTCCTTGCAGAACTGAAGAAAGAGCTGAACCCAAAAGCAAAAATGTTGATTTACAAATCCTTGTATCAACCTTCACCCATCGTTGCAAAACACAGCTCGTGATTGAAAGATTGAAAGTACAATAAGCTTCCGCTGCAGGGTGGATGGGTTTTACCTTAGGCAAAGGCTTAAGAGTTTCATCAATCATGTTGTCAAAGTAGATCCCCTTCTCCTCCGCGTCGAGAGGACTGAGTTGAGATAATTTGGGTAATTGGTGTGGATTCTTTTCAAGGCAGGTCCCATTGGCTGAAGTGTCATGAAATCTCTGAAGGTGGATTGTGTTTTTTGTAACCAACTGTTTTAACTGCACCGTTGTCAGGACACTCTTGTAGAAGAGCTCTTTGATCTCAAAGAGTTTTATTCTGGTTAAACAAAGGTATTTTATATACTTTCTGGCCCAGCAGGGTTTAGGGATCCCCAGAATACACTGGAGAGAATTGGACAGAAGGTTATACAGACAGATGGACAAAGCTAAAAATGTTTTTTTATAGCTGACATGATGAACTCCACCATTAAGACCAACTTTTCATTACAAATATCCGTGTGTTAAAAACTGTCTGTGTTAATGTAATGCGTTAAATTCTGAAGAATAAAGAGTCTGATTATGAGGGATCAATTGCAAGAGCTGAGGAGGCCAACCGGCTAAGAATATCTACTTGCAGAAAAAGCCTCTCCACTGCCTGGCTCTCTTTGGCCTTCCATACTTCTATGAGCATTAAGTGTTTTTTTTTTTTTTTTTTTTTTTTTGCACCCAGAATGAGCACAATGGTGCTGGCATCGGTTGCCCGTTCTGTACTCAATACCACAAAAGTCTCTCTCAGCAATATGAAAAGAAAAAAAAATAATAATAATTTGACTATGAGGCAATTACATCAACACTCTTCTCTGTGAGAGAGTAAAGGGGCCACAATCCCACATCCAATAAATAGATATTTCTGATCTGGTTATGAAAAAACAGAATAAGCCTGTTTTTCCACCATTCTCTTCTTGACCTACAGACCCACCAGAACGATTGTCTGAAATAATGACGACAGTGCATCAAGCGTTAGCTGCTGGCTCCCAGTGATCCCTGTGTTGCAGCTCATCTCATCTGTTTGTACTTAACAACCCGCCACCTTATTAGTTCGTGCACTTGATGCCACGTTCCAAGCACAAGCAAAGCAAAAGAAGGCCGAGTCAGTAAGTGAAGGATGGATTCAATTATCCAAATAGAAAAGATCTTACACCTGATGTAAAAACCTGTCCATCATGAGGCTTACATTATCTGCGATGAGATACTGGATGACGGCCCATCTCACATCTTTCTTTCTTTATTTTCCCCCTTCTTCGCTTAATCTTGACAGATATAAAGCAGCAGGGAGTCTGGCAAGTTTAACATATTTTAGTAAAGGCAGGCCTCAAAGTCATGTGATCTGTATGCCGATTGAATATGGAGACTTCAAACGTGGAAGGAGGGAAACAAAACGGGGGGGAAAACTAAAAGTCGTGGATTGACTATATGAGGAGCGCTTAAAAACCGTAGGACTTGCAGTGAATTCCAACAAAATCAGAGAAAAATCCAAAATATCTACAGCAGCTCGCAAAATTATATATACATATTGAGCTTTGTCAAATTTAGTTAAGTTACAGTGAGGTAACGCAGGTTTTTATTAGGGTTCTTATGTGATAGTTTAACAGCAAATGAAGTAAAATGAAGGAAATATGCAATTTTTATTGGTTGTTTTTACATAAAGAAAAATGTGAAAGGTGTGCCAGACAATTTTATTCCCCTCCACCCCAACAAAAACGTTCAGAATCACCTTTTTATTACAATAAAGCAGCAACTTTTGAAGTAAAATTAAGAAAAATCACTTTATAATAGAAAAATCATTCTTCACCTAGTACAAGTGTACCAGCTAAACTTTGTACATATGGTGTTTCCTAACTTCTATCGTCAAGATTGATTTACAATATTTGAATCTCTTTTGCATTTTTTAATTTCATTGTCGTCTTATGTGTTTTAATTGATTTGGTGCAAATGTTGTTCTTCTTGTGTAAGTTATGATGTTTTTCATTTAATTTATTTAATATAAAGCACTTTATAATGTGCTCAAAAGGGTGTACATCTCTATCATGTTACACATATACAAAGGTCAGTACATTATTAATACACTTTTAGACAATGACTATCCTTTGAATAACTTTTTTCTGCTTTAATAGAGAAATCAATCAATCAGTCACGTTTTTTTGTGTCGCTAATTTTAGCAACGAGGCAGTTCACAGTGCTTTACATGATAAAATCAGAAAAATAGAAAGTCATCAAAAAAAAACACCTAGTCATCAACTGAGAAACCAGTAACAAGCATTGCATTTTGTTGAGTGCCTTCATCCAAATCATCGATACACATCAGATGTTTTGGTCAGTGATCCAATAGCTATGGTTCCAAAGCAACTCGAAACATCTAAAACGAGGACTTTTAATAAGGTAAAAGTTGGTACTTATTCAACTTAAATGAAATATTTCAGAAATTCAAAATGTGACTGCAACACACTGTTTTTTTTTTTGTTGTTGTTTGTTTGTTTTTTTCTTTTTTACTCTCATCTGAATTTAAAAGCCAGTTATGGTAAACTGAAGTCTGAGTTTGAGAGATAGAATGAAAGCCTCAAGCTATGCATGCCTCATAAGGGACACCAACAATAAATTAACAACGAGAAGCACCTTCACCAAATAAAAACACAAATAAAACAGATTTTATGCATGTTGCACGCTAAAGAATTCCTGGTATTAATATAGATATGTATTAAAGTACAATTATTTGCTGTTTCGTCACGTAAAGTTGTAGTCAAATACTTCAAGCGGTAAGGGCTTAAAACCTTTTCACGAAAAAATACGTTTTCTTACAAACTTTAAATGAATAGCAGAACAGCTATCATAACACAAACGAGAACGGAGGAGCGCTGCTTAGAGTTTCTTCTAGTGACACACCCGTATAATGATAATTCAACAACTGTAGATCAATAAGATTGGTTATAAGATGAGACAGGCACCACAGCGTGAGCAGATGACCCAGTTTCAGAAGAAAGACACCCTGCCGGCTTCGGCTAATCAAATTGACGAATAAATGGCGGCTCCAGTTTGGTACAATTATGGATCTTTTTTTTGATTAAATGTGTTGATAAAATATGCATTTGCGCTGAAGACAAACAGCGTCATTTCGGTGAGTTATCTCAGCATCCTGTCCTTTCTGCTCCCTTCCTGTTCTCAGGAGCGACAGTCAATTACATTTTCAACACACAAAGCGCATAATGGAAACCAATTTAATGCTCCGAGTGAAACCAACCCGGTGACCTTTTATTAACATCTTCCTAAGCAGCTTTTTGTTAGAAACCCGTTCCCTGAACTTGATGGAGGAACCTGCAGACTGCTGACTGATATAATTATACACGAATCGGAGGAATCCGCAGGGAAAAGTTCTGTGCAATTACCGTCTTCATAGTGAAAGCTCACCTAACAGGAACAGTTAAGATTTAAATTCATTCTAAACACATGAAACAGCAAACAGTTTGACATAAATCCTTTGTTTTAAGCAGATTGTTCTCAATAAAAGCTTGTCTCTTAAGGAGGCTCCAGTGTGTCAATTTCCAAGCATGGAGTTCTAAATAATGAATTATGACTTAGGAAACATGAAGATGAATAAATCATGGCGGCTAAAAAATGTCAGATTCTTAGGTCAACAAGATCAACTTGTTGGGAAATGAAAAATATCTCCTACTTTTGAATTGAATTGAATGTCAGATGCATATTAGCTACCAGGCTAAGCTCACATCAACACTCTTTGGTCTGGAAGCAGATGCAACAAGAACAGAGATGAAATATTTAACCGCTCAACATGATTAAGATTAAAAGAGAAAGCCAGAAGAAACAACAGCTGCCTTGAAAGGCTGACCGTATTTTTTATGGAGGCATTTCAATTGTTGAATCCGAGGTGCACAAAGGAGCGTTATCACATATACTTCCTTCATGATGCTGTTAGAATGTTATAACTATCACAGCTCCCAAGAAACTCAAGCATCAATGACGAGATCCATCCACCAAGACTATCTGTATTGTTGGTATTATTGGGTTTACTTTTTTTTTTTCACTTTTATATTTAACTTTTTATTTATTTCACCTTTTATTTATTTCACTTTTATCAAAATCAAAATATTGTGATAAAACATTAAGTCCATATTGCCAGTTCCTACTATCATTTTCTCCATTATTTATAAACAGTCTGTGTACTCAAAGCACTAAAAACATACAGTATATATTTTTCAAATTATCCTAATCAACTGCACATTTCTTTGAATCTCTGTATGCTATTTTTATAACTAGTATTGTTTTATCTTATGTTGTAATTTCACCCTCATTGAACATCATGTTTTTGGTTTTTCATATTTTAATCTAAGTGAGAATCTAATGCGGGGCAATAATTTACATTTGTACTCTATTCTATTAGACGGAAAACTATTAAATCCCTCAGGGAATGCAAAGGCAAAATGTGCTGCGTCAGTCGATCAAAAGCTGCAAGTATCAAGTGCCTTAAAACTCACCAAGATCCATGCTTTTGGACTTGCGGTTCTTGATGATGTCCAGATGAGCCGGGCTGTCGTACTGCTTGGTGCGCTTCTCTGACATACTCTGGCGGGCGAAGCCTTCCCTCTGGAAGGAAACATCGGGCTCTGCGTCCGGACTCAGAGAGCTGTGGCCCATCGGGACAACAACGGGAAGAAACAGAGGGGCAGATTAAACATGACGTTAATGCAGTTTACTTGATTGCAGCACAAACATCTTTAAATTTGCATCATGTACTTCACGTTTCGCAGCCGTGACTGCGGCCTCTCCTGCCATACGACCGAGGAATAAAACTGACCTATTAATATTTACACAACCACAAACCTCAGCCCAGACACCATCAGATAATGAACATCGACATTCAGTGCTCACACTTGCATATATATGTATACACACTGTTTAATCTTTCATTTCAGTGACTCTTTTTAATGAAGAACACCTCCACCTCTGCCTACGTTTGGAATAATTAGAAAAGAGGAGGCTGTGTGGCACCCTAGTGAGGTGAGAGAGCTCCAGGGTCAAGGCCACTCAATTTCCATCCATCCCACTCCCCATCACCACCAGCACCTCCACCCTCTAAACGTGTATGTCTGGAGCGTGACAGAACCCAACCCGCTTCAGAGAACTCCCTTTAAGATCTTCAGTATCTCTGTCTGGATCTTAATTAAAAGAAAATCAGAAGGGAGTTTAAAAAAAAAAAAAGGAGGTAGTGAGAGGAAGGAGTATAATGATGTTGCCATTTGCTCAGAGACAAAATAATTGATAACAAATGGTGCATATGCCTTAGATGACTAGAGCTGTGCTTTCGATTCTTTCAGTGATAATATGCAGAACATGTCGGAGGTTTACATACATTCATTCATTCAGTCAATTTTGCATGTTCACCTAGTACGACATGAGGGAGGTATAATTATAAAGCATACACTTTCAATTATTCTGGAAAAGAAAAATTGGGTGTAATATCTGAATTTCCTGAATGCTTTAAATTGAAAACAGGGTCAACATTACACATATTTGCCTAAATATACACATAAAACTCCATTGTTGTGGTCACTTTGCAGAAAAACCAGACTTATTTTGAAGTGGGTTTTAATTCCGACTGGATATTTTACCACTACTCATTATCAGAATATGAAAAGCTTATTTAAATCTGTTACTTTCCTGGCACAGCCCAAGGTTTTATCCACAGGGTTGAGTTCAGGGTAATTCTACAGCTTAATGTTTTCCAACTCATGATGTGTTATGATGTGTGTTGTACGATCATGATCCAGTTAGAGACACCAGTTGTGACCAAGTTTCAACCATCCAACTGCAGTTCGTCTTTATTCCACAGGCTTTGTGAAAAGGAGCCGGTCCATGTGGGAAGTTGCAAAATTTACAAGGTGCCGCTTTTAGGGAAAGGTGTTTCTGTTTAGGTCAGCACCCTCTCAATCTATGCTGATTTTCAACTCGCATAACTGTTTCAGCGCCTTTCGGTTGATAATCAGCTCCAGCCTCAGTGATTCCTGGATTTTTGGTTTCTTTAAAAAGCATCCCCACAAATTTCCTTTCATCTGAGGGTGCCAGTTGAAGTCAGATGGTTGGAACTTAGACATAAGTCATAAAACACAGTTGGCGTGCCCAACAGGAAAATGTTGCCAAACATGTCAAAGCTGGTTTTGGAATATAATATATAAGCAGGCTATCATTAGGAGTCTGGAATGTTCCTATAACCTCAATTCTATATAGGAACTACTTTTTATAAAAACCAAGTGTGTGCCAGAAAAAGATGTATTGAAACAAACTTTATCAATTTGCCAAGAAAAATTCAGCAAGAATTATGGCTGGATGGATTGAATTTCTACGGTCCTTCTCTACCAATCACTTAATGCATTTTACATTACAGTTACATTCACCCAATGGCAATTTATGGTTAAGTTGCCTTGCTTCGGGGCATATCAACACGAGGAAGCTGGAATTAAATCTGCAGCTTTCAGACGGTGAGATGACAACTCTTTCCAACTAAGCCACGGTTACAAAGGCAGCTGTTTTTGCCAGACATCTGACCAAATATTACTGGTTAAGCATGTGAATATGACTTTAAACCTGCATCAATTAGAATAGGAACTTTAACTATTTACAACATTGGCTTTGTGGTGGGCATTTCTTCAGACTTTCTATGTGTTCATGTATGGTAAACATAATATCCTGTCCTTGTGCTTTCACCCATTTCAAAGATACTCTTTAACCTGTCTTTCCTATCTCTTTTACAGGTGAATGTCTGTTCTCCAAGTCAGGGTGGTCAGGAACTACTCAGCTCTGCCGGTGAAATGCACAGCGGAGCGGAGACACATGAAGTATAAATAACGGGTGGTAGAGAGGTTGTTGCGTTGCATGAAGCAGAAATACCAAGAAAACCCGACAGTATAGACATTTATATTCATCTCCATGGCAACGACCAATAGGCGTAACTGTATCACACGTTCTTCAATCATCAATCAGAGGACTTGTTCCCCCCTGTTCTGGCCTTACAGCTTTCAAGCCCGTGATCAGCTTTTCTCGCAGCTGCAGAAGGTCACGTCAATCAATACAAATTAACATTTACTGCATCACTCAAAAAATGCATCATGAAGACGGGAAAAACATATAAGCCGCAATTTGACTGAGTCACAAGGCCAACAGAAATGAAAAAGAAATGCTACTTATAGTTTGGAAAATACGGTACGTCTAAAATGTCTTGTGAAGGTGTAAAATATTAGAAATGTGTTTTTGAAGTAAACCCTCTTAGAGCAGCCTTTGTTCTGAGCTTTTTCCCCATCAGAACTGATGGCACTTGTTTGCATTTAAATCATTCTTTTTAAGGATGTCAACCCTATTTAACAAAATACCTGTCTTGTGTGTAACAGAGGGACTGGTGTCAACTTGTCACTCCGCCATCGACCATACCTGACAATTCTAACTAAGATCAGACTGTCTCGCAGGGCCAACTCCAGATGACACAGGGAGAGAGTGAGGCGGAGCGGGGAGAGGGGAATGACAGCACAGATGTATTATTCATTTATTCATCATCTTTCGCTTTTTTCTCCTGTCATCATTCCGGGGGCTCACAAAATCAGCTTGCCCTCTATTTTCCGACTTCCACAAATGTCATTTGTCAGAGCATGACTGAGACAGCGCCGGCTAGAAAGTGACACATTTTCACCCCGCATTTAGGATTAATTCACTCTTACTCCTGCTGTTTTACCGGAACAATCGAACACGCGCAAAGGACGAGGACAAAATAAGAGGCCCGCAGACGCACTGCTGCTGCTCAGTTACAGAGACTTGATGAATGTGTGACCATTTGGGGGAGTAATTATGCAGACAAATGGTCAGCATCCAGCGTGTCTGGGTGAAACTGGTGAGAAATATGTGGGCAGTAGGAGTGAAGTTCAGTGAGAGAGCTCTGCAGTGGTGTCAATTCGCTTAGTGGGGAATCAAATTTAAGCTGGCAACTGTTTTAGCGCCGCTTTTGATTGAATATGAAACACACAGAGGAATGACTAAATGCACAGCGTGAGAGCCTTCAACAACCTGATGAGAAAAAAGGCAATTGTATTATCAGAACCACCAGCTGTCTCGGCTCCCACTGATTGTTTTTTGGCATTGTGGTGCCAATTCCGCTAAACAGCTTTGATCAGAAGATGCATAAATCTTTCGGGGGTGGGAGGTATTATGCAAAAATCGACTTTTTTCGAGCTTGATATCTTAATGATCTCTTTCCCTCATCAAACACATACCTGGAGTGTTGCTTCCACTCTTTCATGCGTGTTTCAGGATCCTTGAGTCTCCCCTGGCAACCATTAAATGACTGTTCATATAATATGTCACCAATGTGCTCCACCTTGGAGCTTCAGTCCACAGTTCCACCAGACTAGCAGCAGCAACAATTAGCAAACACCTGGTGGAACTCATCATGTGAATTACAATGTCCTTAAGAACGGTTGGAAACAGCATCACTGGAGAACTACTGTGAGAGAGCCACCTGAAGGGGGCGTGTTCAAAGAGGTAGGAGGTTCTTAAAGAGACGGAGGTAAATTTCATGTTGCCGGATATGGGTATGACGCAAAGTCAAATTTCTTTCAACATGTTTTGGATCTGTACAGCTTTTTTATTTATAACAACTGAAGGTAACATTGTTATTTGTGGTTGTGCTATAAAAACGGCACTAGGTGACTGGCTGGAAAATACATAATGCCCCTTTTTAAATGGTAAATTGTAAAAGTAATATTTTCTACATACTGTAAGTAAAGCCCCTGACTCCAACAGATTCAGCACTCTACTTGGTTTATTTCTAGAACAAAAATGTCACTGACCCTTAAGCAGCCAAACATTTGCAGGTGCAGCAGAGTAATTAACTGCAGACTACATATTTCCCTATAGAGGTGGCTTCTTGGAAATAGATTAAATACTTAAGTAGACTTGGAATATCTGTGCCACAACCCTGAAACATGCTTCCTATTATACCCTGAGAATAAAAAGAAATCTATTGGAAAAAAATAATGATAACAGGACCTTGACCATATAGCTAATTCTCACATGAGTTAGATCATTTAGATACTGACACAATGTCACTGGATGGTTGGTCCCCCACATGCCTCTAGCCCATTTTTAATAGGCTGCCAAAGCTAGATAGATCATACATTTTCCAAATTTCTCCTTCCATAAGCAGAATTTAAAAGCATCTTTTGCCAATTCTGAGCAGATGGTTTCCTCTCCATTTAAAGTTCACCCATCATCTAAAATTAACCAGAGCTGAGTATTGCTCACAGGCAAAACCACAACTTCCACTTGCATTTTGCATTAGCGTTCCCATCTCTGCCTTCCTCGCAGGAAACGAAAATGTGTCAAACTGCACACTGGCCTTGTCTTAGCAAAGCGGCGCTTGCTAAAAAGCTCTCTGCGCTGACGATCACCTTATAGTGACTTTACCTATAATTAGCTTATGTGCAAAATAAGAACTTGATTAAAAGATATATATATATATATATATATATGCATAGAAAACTCATCTTATTGTGAATAAAAGGTAAAAGTCCTGGAAAATATTTACATGCGTCAAAACCAGGATAGGAGAGAAACCAGAGAAATGTTCTCCAGAGGTTTGAGTGCTCTGATTCAGCTGACTGGATGGCTGAGCTGCTGATCGCTGGGCTGCCTTCAGTGCATAAGGCATTACATGTGAAGTTGCTACAGATGTGCACCAGAGGACAACCAGAAAAAAAAAAAAAAACACTTTTCATTCACCTTCAGGAAACGGTGACCTGATTCAGACCGTTTTCAAACTGACTAGCGCTGAAGTGGGACAGACTGGTGACAGGATAATAAAAATAATAGTTGTTCTTCTCAACGGCGAATGCCGACGACAACATTCTTTTGTGTAGAAGTCGTTACTAAAGGAAGAAGACTTAGCTATAAATACTTTGTAGATGTGTTTTTTATTTTTGTCTGGGTGGATAAGTGGGTTTTCTGCTGGTACTCTGGTTTTCAGTGGGTGCATAAATGCATGCATTTGTTTTGTTCGGTGATTCCACCGATTATATAGTTGTGCAATTTGACATTTTGAAAATAAATCTGCTGAATGGAAAAAAATGCCAAATGAAAAAAAAACACTGGAGCAAATCTCAAGGAAGATGGTAACAGGAAGAGGTCTGAGGATGATGTTTTTTAATGACTCCATTTACGTACGCTTTTAATTGCGCTTCTTATTTGACGGAATCGCCGCAATTGCGAAATTGTGGTTTTTCGACATTAGCGGAATATTGACAAAGTTTTGTACACATTTGTAATGGAAACAGCTTTTGTGGCCTAAATACCTCCTTCAATGACTCCTGGAGACGAACATCGAACATAGGCAGAAAGCCAAACCTCTTTGCTACTCTGAATGTACAGAAGAGCACAGATGATATTAAATGGGGATTAAAGATGTCTGCATGTCATCCAAGTTGCAAGAAAGCAAGAGAAAGACTTAAATTGACAACAGAAAGGATAGACTGAATACAGGAAAGTTGCTCTATTATCCTATTAAGATTCCAACCTCTGTCAAAGGTTTGCAGAAGACACACACCAAGCCAACTGTTTTCGTAAAGCTAGCTTTGCCAACAGCCGTAACCCCCCCAAAAAACTATTCACTAACACTAGATACTCACTACTAATTATATCTCTTGTCTCTTGTTTTGAATGTCAGAAATGCTGCAAATCTAATTCCACGTCTTCTTATGCTGTAGTTCCTAAACAGAACCCAGCGTTGCCAGAAATCACTCCGCATAAAAAAAATCCTTAGCGAACAGGTTGCATTATCACAAATATTGAGATTCAGCTGCAGCACAATCAAAGAGGCACAGTGTGCCACATGTCGTCGCCACACCCCGAGCATTGTGCAGCGAGCTGGAGATAAACACAGGGAGGGGGAGTGAAGGAATGAGAACATTCATGACATGTTTCTAGTGGCGGCGTCCCAGTGAAACCTACTCAGTATGCACACAGCTACAGGGCACTTGTGGCAATTCTGGAAAAAAAAAAAAAAAAAAAGAATGGATGTGTGGAAATGTGCGTTACCTGACAAATACAGTCACGCCCCAACCTACGTGAACTTTTCAGATTAGTCAAATAGCACGCATGTGTGTGTGTGTGTGTGTGTGTGCGCACTACAGGCCTTTTTTGCATTTCTATGTCATTATGTTGATAACTTGATGAGAAAAGCATGAGCTTAATGGAGCACTAGGGGATCTTAGTTACTCTGCTGATTATAGAGACTATTAGGGAGTCAACCCAAGTAGGCAGTCTGCCTGCAAAGTTTGTTTGCTCGGGTCTGTGTGGACCTTTTTTCCACTTTATATGTTAATTTGTGAAATTGTTTACCAGCCACTGTGTATCTAAACACTCGCGAGACTGAGCGCGTCTGTGTGTTTGTGGGTGTGGGAAAAAAGAAAAAAAAAAAAAAAAAAATGTCTGCCTGTATGTTTGACTGGGATCCTTTTCCATTCTGGCTGGTTGACAGCCTGTGTCAGGGCTGCCTGCGAAATGATGTCTCCACCTGTGACATCTCAGAGACCGAGGAGAACACAGTCTAGTTCACTCTCCTTCTCTCTCTCTCTCTCTCACACCGTCTCCCTGGTTGTCCGATTCGCCGCTCTCTTAACTTAATAGGAGCTGACACCAGCGTCAGCTGCGTCCAGGAGGAAGGTCCAGACCGCACTAACCGCTGCTGCAGAGCTCCCACTTGTTTTTTATTGTTTCGGATTATTTTATTATTTATTTCATATTATTTATTTCATGATAATCTCTTTTATTTTATTTATTTTTTTGTAAACGATTTGCTTCTATTCGCGTTTCGGTATGTTCCGAAGCCTGGATATATTTACCAATCGATATAAATCAGTACACACAAATAATGAAACAAGACAGGCTGCTTACACAGTGAAAGCCTGTCAAAAACTTACTGAGTATTTTTTGTCTCTTTTTTTTGTGTGTGTGTGTGTGTGTGTAAATATCTTAGCACACTTGAAATGAGACAAACGTAACTCTCAACTAACATTTCAACAAGACATGGGAGTTTTGTTTTTAAGTCCGTAATTCCTTCATATTTACTAAACAGTAATAGTTCCACTGGCAGATTAGTTCATAATGATGCATCTTCCCCATGTTATAAGTGAAATAATCTGCCTATGGAAATACCGCTTTTTTAAAATCAACATAAAGAAATTATTGATTTAAAACAACTTCCAATGCCTTGCTAAAAAGACATTTGTAAGTTAGCCTTATTTGCTAAGATATTTGCAAACATCTAATATTTCCAAATATCAGGGGTTAGAGGTTTCTCATTAAAGTCCAGACCTTAAGTCCTGTCAAGAATCTGTAGTAAGACGTGAAATGACAGGAATGGATACTCCACATACAACATATTTGTTTAGAAAGCATGAAAGCCTCTAGATGACTGTGACTGTTCCTAAATATTCAACAAAGCATTGATTTTGGAGGGAAATTTTCAAATCCATGCCACACTTCTCAGGTTTTAGTCATAAAAGACATTTTAAAAAAAAAGGTATTGTGTTTATGCCACCTCATAATAATTTGCTACTTTGTAATAACATATCAACTAAAATCTTAAGAATCTACACTGAAGTTTGTAGTTTTAAAATGGCAAATGGGAAAAAAATGCAAAGGTGATGAAAGCTGCAGCTTGAGCAATTAAAATGTTAGTTTGTGTTGCAAACTAATGTTTTTGTCTTCACTCTGAATATGTCTCTATTTTTTAAATAGGACAATGCGTTTTAGCGAAGGTACAATGTTGGCGTAAATATACCAAGTTTAGAAAAATGCTAATTTCCATCCACAGCCCTATAAAATTAAACAAAATTCAAGCATTCATACAATTTAATAGATACAAATAAGAGAATAAAAAGAATAACTGTACATAGTCAGGAAAACCTATTTTAGGAGCATTATATTAAAATTATGATAATCTTTTACAACTCCAAAGCTTTGTGTGCCACAAAAATAATGACCAAAAACACAAGCATAAGTCCTTGAGTTCTAGACTATAATACGGTCTTTAAAAGTTAATGATTTATCAGAACTCTGCCCTTGGCACAAAGTTTGTTGTGTTCAGCATCAAAACTGGGAGAAGCTTAAGAAAAGAACAAAGATCACTGTGAGTTCATAGACGAAAGGGAGAGTATGAATTTCTGAGAAGAGAGACGCTTTCATTCCTCCCTCAATCAAAGCCAGGATGCTGCAGCGC
The DNA here is from genome assembly GCA_010277075.1 of Poeciliopsis retropinna. Taxonomy (NCBI): domain Eukaryota; kingdom Metazoa; phylum Chordata; class Actinopteri; order Cyprinodontiformes; family Poeciliidae; genus Poeciliopsis; species Poeciliopsis retropinna. The sequence continues at coordinate 18,210,071 of VMRM01000011.1, read as the reverse complement.
TCCTTTTGTCTCTAAAACTTCTCCTGAGCACACACTGGTGCATATTTTGTCACAGAGAAGCTGAAAAGTCTTTTGATTTTATTATTCCTTAAAGACAAAGTAGGTGGCGTTTCAGTAAAAGTCACATATAATGCGGCGACTTCCGTAAAAGGAAAACGGGAACGGGTCGAGACGCCGAAAACACTAGATTCAACGCGGTTCGCTGCACACCTGACGGGACAGACACTCTGAGTACCCTCGACTCAAATGTTTTTCCTAGATCTTGATTTAGGATTTAGGACATTTAGACAGCGAGGGTCTGAGAAAACACACACGCCCTTATGAAAGCACAACTGCACTAAATCAGCTCCTGAGACAGAAACCAGGCGGAGAAAAGAAGCATTCCTATTTTTCCTGTTTTACTCGACTAAATCTGCCATAAATATGAAAAGTCGTCCAGTTCCAATGAACTAATCCTTTTATCTCTTTGTTTATTCCCATTATTTGGACACTGAATCTAGCCGTGTGTTGTGTATGTCTTGCTTAATATCACTTCGACATGGTTCTTCCTGTTTGGCTGTCCATTGAAGCTCATGCAGGAGGATGAGGAGGAGGGAGACACGGCCGAGGAAATTAATGTGGAGGGCCGGGACCCGGTGTTGAGCAACCTTTGGTGCTGATATGCAAAGTAATAATTTAAAGCCTTTATTTATCCAGTGAAACCCAGGAGATAGCACATGCTGGATTCCATCAGCATCCTGCTCTGCATCAGCTTCACAAACTCCTCAACACCCGTGCAACAACCAAGCTCAGACTTTTAGACGAAAGCATTGAGGCTCTGACTTTTAAAGCTAGTTTGAAGAGAAACACACTGCTCCTAACATTTATTACACAAAAAAGGACTGGTAAAAATGTGCATTCTAACTTTATTCGCTTCCTACAAAAACTGACTCATTCAGCAGCTCTTTATGGGATAGGCTACATGGGATTAGCGAAGGACATTGAGGAAATATAGTTTGTTTTCCTGTAAGTCTCAAAACACTACGAAAGAAAAGAAAGTAAAGCGGTGCCAGAGATCTTCCGGGTGTTTACATTACAATTACAATACACACATTCGATTATGTGCTAAACTAACTAATACATTTGAGAATATATACATGTCAATAAAGAAAATCTAGCTTGGCAAGCGGAAATAGCAAGGAGCACTGCTTCTTGAGATGCTGTTGGCTGGCATATCCAAAACAACCAGTACAGGAGAATCATTTATTTGATTGGCTGTAACCATCAAGACTGGAGAGGAAGAAGATTGTGATTGTTAGATTCTGCGGTAGAGCTAAGACAGTGTGCATTAATGCATGTTAAGGTATATGTGATGTTTTAACTATTAAAACAGGCAGCTTTAATGTTGTTATGGAGGTTCTTAAGTATTTACAGGACTCTACTGTACCTGAACTGTATATTTCTGTAGAGATAAGGGTGGCTGAATACAAATGTACATCATGCTTTTCTACTTTTTTATTTGTAATAGATTGCGAAATCAGGCATCATTCTTCCTCGACTTTACAGTCAGGCACTGCCTCGAGTTGGTCTGCCATGAAATCCCAATTAAATACATTCAGGTCTGAGGTTGTCTAAACCTCATTGGGTGCGTATGCGTTTTCCAAGGCGTTATATCTGGAACCTGGTGGAACAAAAAGAATTAGAGGTACGAGATGGAAAATACTAATTTGTCCAATTGTAATGACAGTAAGGAGGACAAGAGGGAGAGTCTAAAAACACACTGATTTAACAAGCCGTCCAGCCACTCTTGCCTATGCACAGCATGTTCATAGCAGTGGCCTTGGCCAGGTACTCCCTGGAGGACAGAAGGCTGGATAATAATAGAGGGCAAAGGTGAGTCTCTCCCAGCTCTGCACAATACATATTCAATCTACACAGACCCTTGACTTCAACTATAGCAAGAGCTTAATTAAAAAGCAACAGTTCCAGTACACTGGACTCTGGCTGACCCACGGCTCCCCTCCTCACTGGATGTTTTTTTTTTGTTGTTTTTTTTCCAATGGGATATTGGAAGAAAAATGAGAAACGGTGTAAGTAAGTCAGAAAGATGTTGCACTCTTACTGTTTATAGCCAGCTGTTAGCTGGTGAGTAAAAGCCAATGTGTGCCTGATGTGTGTCTGTGACTTCAAAACATAAATTATTCAGAATAACCCCAGGCTCCGGTATGCGGTAAAACTCCAGCCCTGTGCGCGTCGACACACCGTGGCTGTGTGTGGGCAGCACGGGTCCGCGTGCGGGTGTGGGTGAGTGTGTGTGTGTGTGTGTGTGTAGCCGGGGCATGAGGAAGTCTGAGTGCATTTCAGACATATGCTGTAGACCTAATCCGCTATGACAAACCTCTGACATCATGAACAGCAGGCATGCTGAGCAAATCCACTCATCCATAATAAATGAGTCAGAGGAAGAGAAGAATAGAGGGAAAAATGGGGGGGAGACTTTAGGGAAAGGAAAACTTTGAATTGTGAAAAAAAAAAAAAAAAATTGACTCAGCAAGTCTATCTTTGGTGGAAAGTCTAAGATTGTCACGCAAAAACCCCCCCCAAAAAACATACACAGCTTAAGAAAACCAACAAAAGAATATATTAAAGCATTAAGGTGAATGCCTGTGCTATCTTAGACCTACTGAACTGCTAAAATGTCTGCCCTTTCTTTTTTTTCTTTTTTTTTTTTAACAAGCCTGGCGTAAAAAGGGTTCCTCAGCTTAAGCGGTCCATTCCCAACAGAGACTTCGTGTTCTGACAAGGTTGATGAGCCTTGGCTTCATTTTATTACAAGGGTGCTGCAGCCGGGCCTGTGGTCGGCACGCCGAGTCGGGCACTAAAATCCCATGGGTGGTTGGAGTTGAGGAGGTGGAGGAACTCTGAGCCCCAGAGAGTCTTTTTACTTACAGTTTGACTTCTACTGCTAATCAATTATTTAACAAACGCCCTTACACAGCACACACACCAACACACCTTTACAAAAGTTTATACTAAAAGCCGCATAGACATTTGAGTTCAGATATAACCTTCATGCAACATAAAATCACAATCCTGTATCTCTTTCTTTTGGTTGCTATGGAGTCGTTTGGTTGACCTGCTCCAATTCAGACCGTAAATTACACTGTACAACACAGTGCCAGTGTAACACTGTTCACATTTTGACATGTTACAATGACTAACTTCAAATTATTTACATTTAGATTTTATGTGACAGATCAACACCAAGAGAATAATTTTGACATGTAAAGAAATTTAACATTTTCAAATGGGAGTTATGTATTTGTATCAGCCCCCCTTCAGTCAATACTTATATAAAACCATCTTTTTGCTGTAAGTATAGTTGCAAGTTCTTTGGTTTATATCTCTACTGGCTAAAAACTCTCATGCACTCTAATTATGAACTACTTTGTATAAAAGGTAATGCCATAGTTTAAATAATACTATAGTTTTCAATTTTATAGTGTATGTGCAATATCATGTAGGGGTGTCCAACCTATGGCCCCGGGGCCATGTATGGCCCATAGAGTGATTCTGTTCAGCCTCTGACCACAGGTCTGGAATAGTAAGTTTTGGCCAACAAAACAAGTTAAAAATAAATTTTTTTTAGCATTTTTAATTTAATGAGTATTATCGGCCAGTAATTTAAATTTGTCAGTTTTAACAATCAGTGCTAAACGTTTGGACACCACTCATGTGGTGAAATGGTTATCTTGTTTAATTGGGTTGTCCCTAGCATCATGGTCAACCATAATGTTTTTTTTTGTTTTTTTTTAAGGTTTTATTGGCTCTAGTGGTCTTTATTTGATAGTGAATTGACAGGAAAGTGGGTAATGAGAAAAGGGGGAAGACATGTGGCAACGGTCGCCAGGCCGGGAATCGAACCTGCGACAGCCGCGTCGAGGACTACGGCCTCCATAATAAAAATTTTAAAACACCCACCATCCTGCTTCTCTCCACCAAGGGTTACCTAGAGTTCAATGATACATGAAAAATTTAGCCAGTTCTAAAGAACAACTTGCAACATACCATTCATTATGACTGGGCATCTCACGTATCCAGGCAACCGGGTTTTCTCCCACAAAGCCCATGTCGTCGTGGGAACTGGAGGACGACCGGTCAGACAGGTGGGGAGGAAGCAGGGGCGGCCTATCGTCCTCAATCATCACCGTGTCGTCTTGTGGCATGTTCACGGTTGGAGAGAGCTGGTAGAGGCCTGCAAAAGAAACAAAACGGCTAAGCAGGAGGCATTTACAGACGTTTCTTCTAAAGTGTGACTTTCAAACTTTTAAAACTCCATCAATATTCAATTCCCTACAGTCAGAGAGGCCTGATAGCACAATATTTGACAAATATGGGATCATACTGAGGCAACTTCAGACTCCGCTTCCTTCAAAGACGCTGTGTGATAAACATAATAATATCTTGCTTCACAAATTGCTAAGATAAAGCATCCAGCCAACAGATAACTTCAGACAAGAACAGCAACGCTGTGTGACTGCACAATGAACATTTCCTATAAGCCTACTTCAAGGACACTGGTGTAAAAAAGGTTAAAACAAGCGCTAATCAGGGGAACGTTGGCAATGCGAAGCTCACAGGAAACTGGTACATATTTGTAAAAAAGCAGACTGATTATCAGAAAATAATTTTTATTCTCGAGAAAGGCAAAGACACACAGAAACCATTCGGAAACTGAAAAATTCACTCTTTTTCTGACCACTAAACATAGCATATTGGCAAAACAATTTGTTGCAACATTATATAGCAATAAAGTCGTGTGGCACATGGTGTCAAAACTTTCATGAGATACACATGACTAGAAGTGAAGACATTTAACTGTTAATTCTACATATATCAAGTGTTAAATTGTTGGCAGCCATCTTGGACTTAAAGGTTGAAGTTGGAGAGAATCTCCTAATTTTCAGATGTGAAATTCTTATGTCATTTTCCCCCCTAAGATTAAGATCTGAACATTTGACTTCAAGATACAAATGCAGTGCATATTAAGCTGCATCTAATATGTAGCCTAAAAGAACAACAACCAAAACAAAAACACAAAATGTCCCACACTGGCTGGTAAATGACTAAAAAGAAGATCAAAAGTAAAAGATCTGCAGGACATTGGACGGCTCAGTTGGAAGAGCTAGCATGGAAGCTAGCAGAGGCTGCAGTCCTCAACATTTCCCACTTGTGTTCCATTTTGTACATGTCTTTTTTCTCTCTACTTTCTTTCATGTCACATTATTTTTCAATAAAGCCACTTGAGCCGGATTAATGCAAAAAAAAAAAAAAAAAGTAAATTGTCTTCATTCCATTGAAATATCCATGGAGAACATTTTCTTTGCAATGCTAGCAGTGCTAACTAGGCTAATTTCAGATGTAAACTTCTGAAATGACTTTCTTTTCCATTGTATCACAGCGACATGATGTCACCTCTATAAATTATTAATGACTACTTACAGCAGAAAAACTAGACAAAAAAAAAAAAGAATGCCGTTTTCATGTAGTCATTTTAGTTCTTCAAATCAAATCGGAATTAGCTAAAATTGATCCTGACAGGACGAAATTCTTCCAACGACAAAGACTGGAAACTGGCAACAAATTACTCTTGGGTATATCGCTGAGGAACACAAACATTCTGGGTTGTTTTTTATCCCTCTTTGTCTCATAACCCCTTTAATGAGCTGACCGATACAAAGACAAACAAATTCTGATTGTACTCAAGTACACCTGCCAAATAGCAGCCAGCAACTGGCAACCACAAAATGGACATTATGAGTTATAAGGGAAGCTTAAAAGACCTGCCATCCAGAATCAAGTCTACTATTCCTACGGACTAAACTTTCTTGACACAAGTCGCTTCAGCCATTTTCAAGGACAAATGCCGAGGAGAGCCTCCCTGATCTGTATTCTGTCTGTCCCGACCCTCCCTGCTGAGGACATCCACAATTGCTCCTTTGCTGCTCCTCAGGAATCAAAGTCAATGGGGAATGTTCTGGCACTCGGCACCAAGGGCAGAGGAGGAGCCGCTCGGCTGCATGAGAAGTGGAATTACAACGCTCGGCCGGACGATTCACTCAGGCTATGACACACGCATCAGCCCAAAGTCAAGACCCATTACAAGATCACCTGCTCGCCATTAAAGGGAAGGCTTTTCAGAACTTCCTGTGGCCTTTGCTTTTGTTTCCATTATAAAAATGGAGTAATTTTCCAAAATCTAATAGCTTAGGAACAATTGTACTTAATCACTAACAGCAGACAACAATATTTACCCTGGCGTGAGTCCAACGAGAGAGTTCTTAATTTGACGGGGGTCGGGGCAAGACGTGCACATGATGAATGAACACGGCAGAGGAAGATGTGAGCAGCAATCAGCGCAGCAGTGAAATGTATCGCTGAGTATAAGGATTCACTCAAGCAAAACAAAGAGGAGAAAACCTCTTTGTTGGTTTTAAAACAAACATCTCATATACGTGTGTGGAAAAAAAAAGTAATATAATTACAAGAAGGGTTGGATTGGTGCATTGTTACAAAGGTTTAAAGTACATAACTTTTACTATTTGGTGACAGGAAAAATATAAAGTTTTTAGCAGTACTCATCTTTTGAGAGATACCTCTCTCATTTCCAATCAGACAAAAAAAAAAAAAAAAAAAAACATGAAATGAATTTTAGGTTTAACTGCATGTCGAGTCTGGTTATGTTAGGAAACATGGCTGCCCTACAGGAACTCCTGTGGAAATAAAAGAAGAAAAGCTCTCTCTACAATGTAAGAAAATGAAATGGAAAACAATCCGAATGCTAATACATACCACAGGTTATTGATCGCATTTAATTCACTACAAGTTAAAGCATCAAATATTTAAGCATGTTCAATTCAGTTACATTTCAAATATTAAATAACTAATCTCAAAGGAAAATTGAATAAACTTGTAACTCATTTGTCCAACGGCAGTAGCAGGGCTACGTCAAGAGCTGCTAACACATTTAGCTGCATGGTACTGAACTAAAATCAGAAACAAAGGCTGAATGCCTCCTCTTAAATAATTCAGATTTGTAAGAGGGACAAAAAATAATTTGGTTATTTCAACCCTTGTTGCTAAGCTTAGGCGTCTCATTGCACTAAAAATGTCATGGCTCCAACCTGGAGTAGCGCAGCAGTTTTTGCCGTCATACAAAAGGTTGTTTTGGGGGGGGTTTGTCACTTACACGCCCAAGAATGTAGCATTTGCTTGTGTTCACACAATGTCCTCTTCAGGACAATAAATTACAAATAATCACCTCGTATTCTTTCATGACGGCCTGGCACTTGGCAAAGGACAGCTTTAATTGGAAGCTGGGAGCCTCATAAAAAATTTTCCAGCCACGAACTCTTGACACAAGACGTAGAAGTGCAGATGAGGCATTGTTAAACTCCTTCACTTTTGCACACACGCACACAAATTAGACGGCTAGTGGAAAGCCACAGCCGGGCCGGCGGTGATGCTCGGAAAGGTGAAAACAATTAAAGAATCCGGAGCACTTTGTGTTCTGCAGTTGTCGGCATAATGAAGCAAAGCGGCCAACCCGCAAACCGACCCTTCTTATCCTCGTTACACTTGACTCGTCGCTGCCGATGTGACCATGTAACCGGGGGAAACCAAAAGAGGCGCAGAAAGGTCAAACGGTGCAAACAAGCACGGAGATCTGTGGGGACGGGCTCTCGAGTTCATAAAAAGCTGGGCTGAACAGGAAGCAACACTGCGGTTCAAATCAAGCCACCAAGTAGGCAGTTTTACCACCGCTGACTTTTACCAGCTGCTCACAGCCTCGGCGGTGAGAACGGCAAATCCGATCTAGAGGTTTTCACATCCATCACCCGTCCAGATGTACATTTGCAGCTGTTTGGTATTGTAAAAATGTTCTTTTCTAACCTTTTTTTATTGGTATAAAGACTTAATAGAGGATATTCTGATTTATTTCATGCATATGGAATGTTGTGCCAGCTGTTGGCTCCATAAAAATTGACTCTCGCGATTATTGTGGGGTTGTTTTTGTTTCTTATTTTATTTATTTATTTTTTATCCAAAGCTGTTCCTTATCTAAAAGCACCAGAGCAAAAATAACCTCAAAAACCTGAGCGCTGTGAATGCAATTATTGTTTTCTACCCGACCCCAGAACTCATATCTTGGCTAAAAATCTGAAAAATGTTGTTATTTAGCTTTTTATGACCTCAACAATCCTGATTAAATAAAAACAAACACAAGAACCTTTCATTCTTTTTTTTTTATCTTTTTGTTTTGCAGCATAAATAGAGGAGAGAAAAAACATGAATATTATGAAGCTACTGGGAATAATCAGCACAATTCTAAAATGAGTTCACATGGGAATAAATATTACCAATTATGATAAATAGTCCACAGAAAACCGGTCCTCTCACAAAAGGGGTTATTCAGTGTTTTTGCGCGGAAGGCTCTGATTGGCAGGAGATTTTCCCGCTAACACGACCGTGTCGCCGCGACCTGATGGTCTCACTGTTATTAGAAATGGCCACTTATGGACCGCCTCGTCCCGAGGCAGATAAACACCGCCTTATCCCAGTTAGCGTCCTGCTAACAAAACACGGAGCAGAAGTTGTTGGTCGGCGTGTGCCAAGTAGCAGTAATGTAATAAGTAAGCCGAAATGTTAGAGCTTAACAGAATTACAGTTAACAGCTGAAACACATTAAAGTCAATTCGATTATGTTGATCATTAATTACAGTGTTGGAACACAGAATTTCATTGGGATTCTGCCTGAGAGAAAATTAGTTTAAAAAAAAAATAAAGAAAGAAATAAACTAATAATCAGAGATACAGTAGGTTTTAGTTTTAATGTTCTAACCTTAGCAAAAAATATTTGCACCCTTTGAACGTGATCATAAACTAACGTTTGTAGTGCATTAATTATGAAGTTGACAATCAGATCATAGGTGTTTGATTATGTCATGCTGTTTATTGAACTCATGTTCTCTTTCTGAGAACGTCACAAAACTGATGGATGTTTTCTAAGATAAAACAAGGCAGAGCTGAACTCTAGTCGGTATGGACTGTGGTGTTTTTAAGGAGGTGGTATAAGAGGCTAAATGCAAATACATTGATTTATAATAAAAATTAAAACCAATTACTGACTTCACAATCACACCCTAGTTTGTGTTAGGGAGTATAATGTACGCTCCAGGCACAAAGTGCCATTTTATAGCACCGTCAAGTGTTTATGTTACCTTCAGTTGTTATAAAAAAGCTCTCTATATAAATATATCAAATGTGACTCAAAATACATTTGACTTTGTAATTTAACACCTTGAAATTGGGCCTCTGTCTTTTTAAAAACCCAGGCTCTTTCATCACAGCAACACTCTGCTATTAACCCTTTGAGAACAATTTTATCAGCATTTCACTGAGAAGGAGCTTGTACTACGAGCTCAGCAGACAAGCAGTTCCACCGGGTGTTTGCTAATTGGTGCTGGCTAGTCTGAAGGAGCTGAGTGGGGGGGGGCTGTTCTGAGGGTGGAAGTTTGGAAACTTGGAAACTACAGCTCCAAGGAGGAGATTCGTCGCAAAGGCGAAGCCAGGTCCACCCAGGTGTTCTGCACAGCTGAATGGTTGCCACGGAGATTAAAGGACTACTCAAATACGCATGAAAGAATCAGGTCAACACTCCAGGTTTGCTTTTGATGAGGGAATGACATTATAATATGATGTCAAGCTCAAAAAAGTCAATTTTACGTAACACTGCCCCTACAAATGAAAACCCACTGACAGACATTCATGTTTGTGCTTGACAAAAAAGTGAAAAAAATTCGATCTTAATTGTTGAAATTTGAGGAAAAGAAGATAAACTGCTTCCAAGATCCTGTGTAAGTGCACCCCTCTCTGGTGCTGAACTCATGGAAACCCTCTTACACTATTGAAGCGGCGGTGTTCTTCCTCCCTCATCCGCAGACTGATGAGCTCTCAGACCTACAGTGCCACCTGGCTGCATTCATCCCAACAGACCAGCACCTGACTCCTCTCTCTCTGTCCGTCTGTCTGTCTGCTGACCAGGCTTTGCCCCTTCAAACCCTGAACTGTGAGGTGAGAGGACACACTAATAGCCCCACACAATCTCCCTTCTCCTTTATGATTTCTCCTCTGTGTTCTCTCACGTCCTCCTTCCCTCTCTGACACTTTGGCCTATTGATTTGACTGGAGGAGAGATCATTAGTTGATCCCTGCTGCCCAAACCCACACACGGACTGCAGCAGGTAATCACTTTAAGTACACACAGGTGAAAACCATTGTCTTTATGCACACTGGGTGGGTGGGGGGGGGGGGGGGGGGGGGGAGAGTCTGGGACATTTTTTCCAGCAGGTTTCCACCATGTGACAGAACCCATTCCCACATCAGCACAATTGATCTGGACATTTATTAAAAAGGGATTCGATGACAATGGCTTACTTCTGCAAGGAAGACATATTTAAGATGCATTAACGTAATTAGTGACTACTTCCTGCAAGCTTGGAAAAAGTGAGTTTTATTATGAATTGCTTCACCGTGAAAATGTGAAGATTTTATCGCTCCACCTTCTAAAATGACTCACCGCATCCTATTTAACCAAACTCCTATTGACGGAGTTAATCATGACAGATTGTTCCAGTAAAGCTTTGAAAACGGTAAAGGTTTGGGACACTGTCATTTTCATGACTGTCACATTTCTCTATGGGACCGGGGGGAATGACCCTTAGATATTCTGGATCCAAAGTTAAGAAAGGTCATGCTTCCTCACAAAGCAGCCCACATGTTTAAAAACAAACAAAAAAAGCCATAAATCTGTATGGAAGAGGATAGAAGGGTCAGCTGGTCTCCTGGAGACCAATTGGAACAACTTAAATGTCGAATGGTCCAAAAACTAATCCTTGTGGCACACCATCAGGAAATGCACCATTACCATAATGTCCTGACAGCAGGTTATTCACTTTGGAGCTTGTTGTGTATACAGTTAATGTCGGCATCAGTCAGGTATTGAAATCATGTCATAGAAGCATAGATGTATAATTAAAAGGAAAATTTATATTGTTTTCCTCCAACAGCTCACTATTCACTAAGGCTGCAAGAGAGAAAAGGAGAGAAAGTAAGGCCCCAAAAAATAACAAGAAAACAGAATTTTTACCTCCGAGTTGCTGTTTTATCTTTTTGAGTTTTCAGCTTGTGTGTGTCATGAAATGTGCAAGATCTGGAAATGTGGAAGGTAAAAATTGGGAGGATAAGAGTTGAGGTTAAAAAGACTGGAAAAAACTAACTATAAAAAAAAAAAAAAAAAAAAAAAAAAAAAAACAGGTGTAAAGATGTTGCTCCGTAAACATTTTATCACCTTAGTGTGAAATGCATCATTTTTGGTATATGAGGATTAGGGGGTAATCCATTTGTGCCATAATGTGGACTTGCCAACTGAATTGTATTTCAAATTGTGGTACTCTACAATGTGCAAATATCTCAAATTCGCTCCTCGCTTTGACACGAGATATTTGTGATATTTGTGAGTAATCAAACATTGTTTGATTACCCTCAATACAAAAACTTGTAATTTCTTGAAAACCTTTTTAGAGAATAGAAACATCTTTTTGGTTGTCATAAAGAAACAATACATTACAATATTTCTGATCGTTTCTACCATCGGAACAGTCCTATCACATTTTTTTAAAATTGTTTTTGGCTGTGCCAAAACACTGACTGCAGGATTTTGCACCTTAAGCTCTACAGTACACATTACAACAAACATTTTCTTTTTCTTTTTTTTTTTTCACAATCAAACAAGTCCAGCACTGTGGTTCCGAAACTCTGGTCCAAATCTAGGCGTTAGTAAGGCACCAATTTTCACCCCAGCATGTGAAACCCATACCTCATGATGCTTTTCTATTACAGAGAATCCAAGTGAAGCTGTGTGTGATCCAAATGACCTTGGAATAAAAATCTGATCATGTTTAACATATTCTTTCCCTGGAAATGTTTTTTTTATACCCTAAATCTCCATGTAATTTCCCCTTTTGAGGGGAAAATGGAGTGTATTGACATATTCTTCATCAATTCAACATCAGAGACCATATTGGAGGAGAAGGCATCAAGAGCAATTAAAACAAAATAAAATATTGTTTAATACACTATTGCACATGGTGTACAAATGCGTAATGTAAGCACATGTGAAACTGAAGCCGTCAATGACTCGGAACACCAGACCGTAAGAGGCAACTCCCACAGTTCAAGGAAAATTATTATTACCGTCAATATGACGCCACTGAACCAGCTTTAAAGCAAATGTCACTTAATCAATATCTATGGTGTCGCTATGTAAATCACGATTCCCATTTTAAACCAGCTGCATAATTACAAAAAAAGGACTGTCTTCAAGAAAAAAAGAAAAAAAAAAATCAAACACTGTATGTTAAATGTCGGAACATTCAGGTCAGAGCACGGCGTCTGTTAGCTGACAACACAGGACAGAAACTACTCATGGCTGGGCAGGAACAAGTTTACATTTTTGCTATATTGATTTGCCGCCAACTCTGATAACTCACGATTAAAGCCAGGTCTTAATTTCTCAGCATCAAAACCTTTCCATTTCATTTAGCTCTGAGTCTCGGTTCATTTATGGAAGCAGAAGCTGCATAATGGAGCCGAGTGAAAGAGGAAAAAAAAAACAGCTGATTTGATTAAGGGACTCTCTCCTTGATCTTCCTAAAGACTAAAAAAAAGAAAAAATCCACTAAGTTCTGATAGCACTAAATGTTCGCATTTGTCCGTAGCTGCGTCTGTGTGACACGTGCAAGGTGTGCGCGGCGCCACAACTCAAACTCCGACGTCTAACCTTCATGATTCAGTAATTTAGCGGGTTTAGATACACTCCACATCAAGCTGTCAGTCAAGCCCCGGCGGCTGTGTGTTTCCTGACCTCGCTGAGCCCGTCTCAACATCTGTCCTCTAACCACAACTGTCACGTCTCGCGCACCAGGCAATATGTCTGAGTCCGTCTGAAATAACGCCCAGAAAAAGACGGAGGGGAGCCGGCTACTCGCTGTCAAAGACCGCAGACATTTACCATCAAGTATCTCGTGTCAGAGCGAGAAGCCAAATTGAGATATTCGCACATTGTAGAGCACCGCAATTTGAAATACAATTCAGTTGGCAAGTCCACATTATGGCACAATGTATCTATTGAATTTAAATACAAACATCAGAAGGTGTTTTTATGTAATGAACCAACATAAAATGGTAGAAGAAAATTGTTTGAGCTTTGGCATTTATGCCCTTTGACTCAAAAACGACACCGGCAGTCGGTAATCAGAGCATATACTGATTATGCCTGGCATAAAAAGGCCACAAAGACTAACATACTTAAGAAAGGACCCAACCAACCAATCAGCATGATGGACAAATCAAGACCAAGGTTGACTTAGTAAGATATTCTGCCTATCCTTCAAGGCACTCTCTGAATGAATATGACTTTGGCGAATGTCATAACAGAACAACTAACCTTGGTACAAGAAAATGTCATTTATTAGAGAGGCAGAAAAAAAATACACCAATGAGGCTTCAAAAGGTTAAAATGGACAAAAGAGCTGATCAGATTTCTGGTTCTGGTTTGATGAGACGACTTCTATCATTTCTTTATGGAAAGTAGTCATTGTTCAAGCAATACACAACATTTGACACTCAGCAAAACTTCAATTTCAACAAATGCAGAAGGAGGTGATGTAGGTTAAATAAGACTAAAGGTGCATCCAGATCTGCTTTGTTTAATCAAGCTCTAGTTTGTTTGAAGAGAAAACCCTGTTCATTTGGGAAGGTGAAAATATTTAATCAAACTCTGATATGGACCAAAAAAGTGAACTCTGCTCTACCTAAAAACCTAGGAACCAGTTTGGTTAAAGTGAACAAAGTTGCACTTCAATGTCAAGCGAAGTGAACTGCAGCGCAGGGCATTCTGGGTAAAGACAACCAAAACAAATGTACGGCTCTAGCGATAGTTGGAGAAATGGCTTGTGGTCTTTTTCCAAAAACAATAGAGAACTCCTTTAACCGCTAAAATCTGATGCTACTCCATTTTTGTTTACATTTTGTGGTGAAGGAAATATGATACTGATGTCTCATGTCTTCTTCAGACGCTTTCATGCCATTTTCTTTAGGAGTTCTTGGTGCAGCACCAACACAGGCCACTGGGTGAACAGGTTTTTCAATAGTTTGGATGGTTCCACAGTTCAGTGAGAAAGCAAAAAACACCAGCTGAAAATGTAACATCGCAATTTTGGTCCCCAACTGAACTGAGTTGACTGGAATATCAGGTATGAAAATATTTCAGCATCACACGGCATTGTTTTTTCCAGTTGTGCCAGGAATTTTGTCAGAATTAAAGGAATAATAGATGTGTATATATAGAGAGACAACTACATACTTTCTGATGTGTATGCAGATGCATTACGGATGCCCCAAATGACTCAAAAAAAAAAATCTCTCAAAGGGATGCACTGTTGGGGATATATGGAGTAGATATATGCAGATATATTCAGTACCTCAAGGAAAAGAAACTGCATTTACACATCTAACTGCATGCTGCATGTAGAATTCCCGTCTAATAACTTGACATTTTCAAAGCCGTTGGCACTTATATGAGAATTGTTTGAAATTTGACCAATTGTGCTCAAGAGTCAATTTCTCTAAATGTTTCTACTCTCAAATACCATACTCTATCACTTAAATACATTCTATTAAAAAAACCAAAGACGAATATTTGACCTTCAGAGTCAAAATGCCACTTCATTCATCTTTAGTTCAACAAAGTCCAAAATTCTGTGCACTCATAAGAAAGTGCGGAACATTGTTAAGAAGTTCTAGAAGCAATATATATCTGAATAACACATGAATTGCAAAATAAACGGCGCCTCAAATTAAGTCATTAAGTCAAGGAAGTTCCAACCAATCGGCTGGACAAAAACTGAACAATCCACCAATTCGATTTCAGCTGCTGAATATCAGCCGTGTGTCGGACCTATAAATACAAACCCAACCTCTGCTACACACAGGAGAAGTGTGTCAGTTTAAAAGATGAAGACCTGTCAAAGAACCTCGACGCAGGTTAATAACGGAATAACTCGGGAGGCAGACCGAAGACGTGGAGGGAAAATATTCCGACATTTTCTCGCAGCGAGACGAGACAGGCGAGACGGAGATCTGAGAGTGCCGAGCTTCAGCTGTGAAAGCTTACCGCATTGGCAGCCGCTCCACCCACATCCCCAAAACTTTTCCACTTGCCTCGTTTGACATCTACTCTGCAGGCAGAGACAGATGCCCTTGAAGCTTCAATAGGGTATGAAAAAAGATAAAAATTCTTTATAGCAACCCCTAGTTATAGTTGATCAGAACATCATTTTGAAAAGCCAGTGGTGTAAATAAACATAGCTGTGTAAAACCAAAAAATAAATAAATAAAACTGAGATAATTTTAGTAACAGAACGAAGAGAAGAGAGGAAAGATGGGGAGAGAAACGGGGCTCAGATGGAGGTAAAGTGTCAGGACCAAACCTTATTGATCTGGAGTCTTAATTAACCGTCGGATGCCTCTGACTCAGTGTGTGATCTTCCATGATCAGTGGCAGAGTGGCATCGCTCTTGGGGGAGTAGGCAGAGAGTGGATGGAAATGAAACAGGAGAGTGGGCGGGCGAAGGGCAGAAGGACAACACTACATTAAAAAAAAAAAACCACTACAAATTCACTCAAATTGCTCTAAAGCAAATGTTCGACTTGAATAAAATCTGTAAAGAGAACCAACCCCATTTAGCAATTTCTCAAGAACCTCCTGAATTCCCGGGAAGGGAGAAGGGGATAGCCTCTTGCCACGCTCTGTCGTCCCTTGCACTGATGCAATCACCTTCAGCCTCTGAACGTGGATATGTGAACGGTTCTGTCAACGTTGAGATGACAGCGGTGACTGCTTGAGGATTGAATTGCCAATTCTAATCTACCTAAGAAGCCAAGATCTTGGCCCGCTGATTTAATTCGGGCCAGAATTGGAATTGACCCAAATGAAACTGGTGGAGTGGAGTGAAGGTAGGGGGGATTGGGGCTGACGTTAATCCCTGGAGGGTGGGGGATGGTGTGGGGGTGGTTCAACAGCGAAATTGTGCTTTGTGGAATGTGAAGAGGAGATATCAAGCTTTTGAGGATGATGTCGCTCGAGACCTGGAAGGAAGGAGGTGGAGTGCGCATTTTATGAGCGCAGTTATTAATGTCAGGCAACGGGTTCACGAGGTTAGCCGCTCAAGTACATATTCTATCGATCTAAAAAGAAAAGCCTATAGAAAGTACTCAGTGCTTCCCATAGGCTACAATAAGACTTTTTTGACACAAAAGAATGACTAAAAAACTCTTTAATGTCAAAGTAAAAACTAATATCCAATGACAAGTCAAAATACTGAACATAAAATATGTGTTTGCATTGATATTCACCACCTTTGAAGGGAGAGTATTAGGTAAAAAGGACCTGTTTGAGCTTTACATTCTTTTTATTTCTTTTATTCTTTTGATTCTTTTATGCATGTTTGAGAAATTCTTTAATCTCCCCAGGCAACCATTCAGTTTTGCAAAACACCTGGGTGAATCCAGCCCCGCCTTAGAGGTACAGCTCCTTCTCAGAGATGCAGTTTCAGGACTTCCGATTCCCGCAATCAGCTCCTTCAGACTAGCCAGCAACAATTAGCAAACACCTGGTGGAACTGTCCATCCTCTGAGCTCATTATACAAGACACTTCTGGTGAAATGTTTTTACGCTGGTAAAAAATTAAAAGATTTAATAGAGGAGCCATGTTGTGATGACTTCCTGGAGGAGGAGCAGGAGTTTTTAAAGAGATAGCAATTTCAAGGTGTTAAATTAAGATGTCAAATTTCTTTTACGTCCTACTATATAAAAAATTCCCTTCTCACCCACCGCGGGCGATTCTTATCCTCTGAGCTCGGGTCCTCTACCAGAGGCCTGGGAGCTTGAGGGTTCTGCGTAGTATCTTTGCTGTGTCTAGAACTGCACATTTCTGGACTGAGATGTCTGATGTTGTTCCTGGGATCTGTTGTAGCCACTGCTGCAGTGTGGGGGTGACTGCCCCGAGGGCCCCGATGACCACAGGCACCACTGTGGTCTTCACCTTCCAGGCCCTCTCCAGTTCCTCCCTGAGGCCCTGGTATTTCTCCAGTTTCTCCTTTTTCCTGATGTTGCAATCACTCGGTATTGCTACATCCACCACAACGGCTTTCCTCTGTTGTTTATCCACTACGACAATGCCCGGTTGGTTCGACCTTACCATTTTGTCTGTCTGGATCTGGAAGTCCCACAGGATCTTAGCTTGGCCATTCTCCACCACCTTTGGGGGTGTTTCCCACTTTGATCTCGGGGCTTCCAGTCCATATTCTGCACAGATGTTTCTGTACACTATGCCTGCCACTTGGTTATGTCGTTCCATGTACTCTTTCCCTGCCAGTATCTTGCACCCTGTTGTTATGTGCTGGACTGTCTCAGGGGCCTCCTTGCACAACCTACACCTTGGGTCTTGCCTGGTGTGGTAGATCTGGGCCTCTATTGCTCTGGTGTTTATGGCCTGTTCCTGGGCGGCCAGGATGAGGGCCTCTGTGCTGTCCTTGAGTCCAGCTTTTTCCAGCCATTGGTAGGACTTTCTGATATCAGCCACTTCAGTTATTTGCCGGTGGTACATCCCATGTAGCGGTTTGTCCTCCCATGATGGTACCTCCAGCACCTCAACTTCTGTTCCCCATTGTCTGAGACATTCACTGAGCAGATTGTCTGTTGAGGCTTTGTCCCTGATGTATCTATGGATCTTGGATGTTTCGTCCTGGACAGTGGTTCTCACACTCACTAGTCCTCTGCCTCCTTCCTTGCGGCTCGTGTACAGTCTCAGGGTGCTGGATTTGGGGTGGAACCCTCCATGCATTGTTAGTAGTTTTCGTGTCTTAACATCTGTGGCCTGTATCTCCTCCAGCTAATTATTCCTGCAGGGTATCTGATTACTGGCAAGGCGTAGCTGTTTATTGCCTGGATCTTGTTCTTGCCATTGAGCTGGCTTCTCAGGACTTGCCTTATTCGTTGGAGGTATTTGGCTCTGGCTGTTTTCCTTGTGACCTCATCGAGGTTGCCATTTGCTTGTGGTATTCCCAGGTACTTGTAACTGTCCTCTATGTCTGCTATTGTTCCTTCTGGGAGTGAGACCCCTTCCGTGCGAATGACCTTCCCTCTCTTTGTGACCATCCGACCACACTTCTCTAGTCCGAATGACATCCCAATGTCCGTGCTGTAGATCCTGGTGGTGTGGATCAGTGAGTCGATGTCTCGCTCACTCTTGGCGTACAGCTTGTGAGCTTCTTTAGCCAGTAGGTATGGATCATGTCAGGCCCTGGTGCTGTCCAGTTTTTCATACCTGAGACTCTTTCTTGGACATCTGCCACAGTGATGGTTACCGGGGCTTGCTCAGGGAGGTTGCTATGGTCGTCTCGTAGAGAGATCAGCCACTGTGCAATGCTGTTGTGGGACGCCTCTCTTTCCCATATGCCTTTCCAGTATTGTTCAGTCTCCAGCCTTGGTGGGTCTGCTCTGTTGTTATTACCCTGTCATTGAGAGTACACTTTAGCTGGTTGGGTGGAGAAGAGCCGGTTTATCCTTCTGGCTTCATTCTCCCTTGTGTATCTCTTTAGGCGACTGGCCAAGGCTTGGATCCTCCGTTTGGCAGTTTCAAGTGCTTCAGGTATGGGCATCTGGCTGTACTTCTTGGGTACTGGTCCTTTCATTGCACCCCTATGGAGCTCTGATAGTTGGCTCACTTCCCTCCTTGTCACATTGATTTTATTCTCTAGCCGTCTTTTCCATGGGGGGTACTGTCTCTCATGGTTGCTCTTATAGCCAAGCAGCTCAAGGATCACTGATGCTGAGTTGTAAATCAGCTAATTGGTTTCCGTTATGGTGTTGCTAGGGATCGTTCTCAATGCTGCATTCACATCTTCAATGAGGCTTTCTGATGGTACTTCACTCAGCCGTTGTAATTGGCGCCGAGGAGATTTGGTTGTCATTCGTGCCATGATCCTATCTCTCAGGTCAGCTGCAGCCTTATTCAGCTCCGATTCCTTCATTGTGGCTGCATACTCCCTCTCTGGGCGGGGGCTTGTAGTTAAGCCCCGGCCATCCTGACATCCAGGTTCCTCCTCTTTGCCGTAGCATTTGTGTTGTACCTCGTCAATCTCAAGTTTACTGAAGGTAACAGTTACTTGATTATACTTTAAATCGCCATAAGTGCGATTTCATATGTATAGACACTGTACATATGAGGGTGACCAGGTTTAACAACCGATCAAAACTCACCATTGCGTGCATGTATGCTAGTGCGTGATGCAGGCATGTTGTCCGGGCAGTCAATCGTTTCGTAGAGTGACTGAGAGAGTTGATCTTCGTCGTCGTCCAAAGGCGCGTTCACAGAAAGCTCCGACATTCCTGAGCTGTCCTATCAATGGACAGACAAGAGCGCATGTTATTCTAAATGTTATTCTAAAATCTCATCGCTAATAACTGGACTTAGCTGGTGTCTTGGAACACCGCAACATTCATCCAAATTATATGAAAAAAATAAATAAGCAAACTAGGAACAAGAAAAATCAAAAATCACACCCCTTTAACCATTTCAAACATTTTCATTTTCCCACCACAAGTTTTAATGCATTTTATTGGAATTTTATTTTTTTTGGTAAACAGAACATAACTTGTAAGTGTAAAAAAATGTACAAATGGAATACTATAAAGATCTGAAAAGTGTGGCATGCATCTGTATTCAGCCCATTTTATTGTGAAGCACCTGAATAAAAAGTATTAAATCGACTACCCCTTATATTCTATACATGTCACAATTTCATCTCGGTACAATTAGAGCTGCTAAATTTCTTGTCATGGTTTTCTGGTTTGCATTTGTGAAAAAAAACAAAAAAACATCTGTGTTCCCGTCCTCTCACTTCAAAATTATGCACCACACCGTAATGGTTGTCTCAGTGTATGGAAACTCGCAAAGCATTGTGTGTAAGTTAATTTATAATGATATTTCTCTGCTAAGAGATGTTTGTGTTCAAACAGAAACAGCAAAAACACTTGGGACAAAGCTGCACTGAGAAAATGGCCTAAACTATAATCTGTCATAACAAAAATGAAAAGTGAAATGTCAACCTTAAATTGCAAAATTACACTTTACAACATGCTAAACAGAGTTTTAATTGAACAACAACATAAGCAACGTGCATGAGGATGGACTGTATTCACACAAAAGGACAGAAAAACTCCGATGTCGCATGGTTCTAAAGTTGTGTCATCAATATTCAGGAACGACGGAACCAAGGCCTGAGAGTATCCATCTCAGCTTAGCTCAGTATTTTCCGGTTCAGCAGTGTGAAACAGGTCCAGCAGGGAGTCCAAGCTGGATAAAGCTCCATGGATTTCCCACAGGCCAGCAGACAGCTGTCGCTAACAATGAGCTTGAGTAAAGGGACCAGTGACATTTGCCATGTGGTCGATGTTCTGCACTGCTGGTCTCTGAGCCCACCGCACACTTATTCCATGAGCCACTCCTTGTATGGGGACATGTCTGGTTTGGATACCACTGATGTTGAGCAAACGTTGAGCCTTAACTGACAATAGTTTATCAACCATTTCATTTCAGGATAAATCTCATGGAGTTGCAAATGTGCAAAAGTGAGTTCAAGGTGCATTCATACCAGTCCTGTTTAGTCTGCTTTAATTAAGGTATAGTTTGTTTGACTAGAAAGTTTGGTTCGTTTCATAATCAAACTCTGATTAGGACCAATAAAGCAAACTCTGGTCTGCCTAAAAACCTAAGTCTCAGTTCAGATGAAGTGAACTCTGATGTGGTTTGAATGCCAAGAGGACCAGAGAGCGATCCAAGAGCTGGCAGTGGACTTTAGCACAGGGCATTCTGGGTAACTACAACCAAAACTAACATGCGAGTCAGGCGCTAGCAGGACAATGGTTGTGCTGATGTTTCCGTCTGAACTTTTGTGTCACTTCCTTCAGCAGTTCTTGGTGCAGCGCCATCACAGGCGAGGGGAGGGGTGACACCAAAAGGTTTGGGTTGCTTGACACAGAGCAGCTAAAAATGTGACAAATGTAGCAATTCTGGTTCCCAATCAAACCCACTGAAAACACCTTTCATTCCTTGTTTGTTTATCACACTTCTGTATCATAAGCTTAAATCCATAACATCCTGACTAGTATTGCATAGGCACAACACTCTGTTAGGTTCATCACAAAGAAGAAAGAGCAAACATTTGGAATAAAGAGTAAAATGGAGGAAAATTAAGACTTTTGCGTAAACAAAGAAAAGAGTCGTGCGGGTGTTGGAGCCGAGGCCCCAGAGCAGCGAGGGTGCTGCCAAGCGGTCTCGAAGTGCGCGCAATATGCCGGGCTACAGGGTCAGGGGTACTTATTGGCTGTTTAATATAAATAAGAGGTTTAATGTGGTTGAAAGCACAAAATCTTATCAGAACAGCGTGTTGATAAGGGCGAGACGGGAGAGGAGCGGTGCCTGTGCACGGCTGGGTCAACACAATTACAATCAGAGTCATGGCTGCAGCCAGCCTTTTAATGAAAACCATCTCCCAGGAAAAATTAGACTCAGTAAGGTTCAGATTGCTGAAATGAAGACTTGTTTAACTTGCGTTCTCACTTTTGCTCCACTCCCGTCTGCAGTTTTTTAATAGGCACTGAACTTTGCGTAGAGGAGAGATGTCGGGGTTTGGGTGTTTTCTTGTTTAAGTCGGAAATTATATACCAAAACCCTCACTTGACATTTAGCATACATCTCAGAAAACAGATAAGGTGCAATAGTGTCTGTATCTCGTTGACCTTTTCACATATTAGAGTGTTACAATCAAAAAGCAGAAAAAGATACATAACTTTCAGTGAAGAAAAATATGTAGTGCATATGTAGTGTACTCCCTTTACTGTACTATCCTTGCAAAAAAATTCACCATGCGTAACTTTTCAAATGAAATTTTTAGCCAACACGTGCAATGCCATGTGTGGTGAGAAACTTTATTTATTTAAACAGATGATGTTCATATTATATACAATCCTAATAATTCATTACTCTTTCCATTTTGGATGATAGTTCAATGATATTAGGACCTGACTGATTACACAAGTCGGACCCTTGAATCTGGAACCACACAGAAGAAGAGGAAGAAAAACCCAGAAACGAAGAAAGCCTCATCTTGGAATGAGAGAATGGTCAAGAAAAATAAGAGCACTGCTTTGGCAATACTTGCCAGTTGGTGCAGAGAAAAGTGTAAAAAGTTTTTAAAAATTATACTACTATTTCCCACTTCCATGTTGGCGCATGCGCAGTATGAGACATTCAGGTGAATTTGGTCCAAATCTGCAAGCTGTAACAGACACATCCTAAAAGTCTGTAAATGACAACTTTTATTTGTAAACAGTTTGAAAAACAGTAATTATTTTTAGTTGTTTTTGGGGTTTTTTATAAATATGTGATACTTATTGGTCAATTCAAAAATCATTGCAGATTGTATGCTATATGTGCAATGAAAAAAAAACCTAACAAGATTTACTTTTAAAAATTCCTTGAATCAAAGTGCACTAATATTTTTAAGTAAATTTAAATACTATAAATTAATGTATTCCTTACATATTTATATCTTGTAAATAATACAAGCAAAAAGAAAAATATTTTTGGTGCATTATTTATAGATTTCTTTTCTAACAAAATATTTTTTTTTCTAAAATATTACGAGTATTTTACATTTTTCTTCTCATTTTTATTTAGATGTTTTACTTTTTCAAAGAAATATTGTGCTCAATTTACTTTGATATACAAACATTGTGTATATACACACACACAATGTATATATATGTGTGTATATACTTGGAGACAGTGTGTTTGTTGAGCTGTGACATTTCCGTAAAAAAATAAAAGATAAAATATAACTGCTGCCAACTGTAAGCTTGGTGTTTCTCAAGGAGTTGTCTTTCCAAGCAACATGCTGGTTAAACTGAAGCATTTGGTTCTTGAAATAAAAACATGTGAAGAGTGTTTTAGGTGCAAACCACCATAGTGGAGAACACAAAATTAAGAAAAAAAAAAAACTTCAAATCGAATAGAAATGAGTGGAATAAATAGAAAAAACCTCACTCTGCTTGGTAGTACCAAAGTGTTTTCAATTCTGCCCAACAAAATAACTTGATTAAGGAGCTTTGGTCCACAATTAGACTTGTTTTCGAGTGATATTTTCATCTATTCTCACCACAGCTTTACTTTATGCATTTAAACCATCTTAATCTAGTCATTTTCTAGACTAGAAAATGACCCACTGATTGAGGGGATTATCCCACTGATTGAGGGCAAGGACAGAGCAGCGCGACTCAGAAAGACTCCAAAATGTCTCGTTATCCAAGTATTTTTATTCATCAGAGTGAAAGAGTGTAAATATCTTGTGCACGTTTTACTGCACTGAGAAGTTATTTGTGGTAAATGCAGCATCATATACACGTGTTGTTTGGGATCAGGGTCTACCTGACCTTGAGTAATCAGTGAGGCAGTGTGTTAAAAGGTTCGGTCTTAAGCTTTCAAGCACTGCTGATAATGTCTCCTCCGTGGTCATTTCCGAACCCTCTATCCTGGTCTCAGTCGGTTGCCATAACCCTAATCCAGTCTATCTCCGCCATAATGCCGTAATTACATTCTCTAAGCTGCTGCATTCCACCCAGGGCACAACTCGCCTCTCCTCTTCCCGCTCGATGCCGGGGCTTTCATTAGCCAAACACATCCAGGCGGAGCCTCGGCTAATGCCGACGCTTCAAAAAGTGAGATGTTATGGTCTTTCCGGAGTTCCACGCAAGACTTCAATTTCACCAAACCACAACAGAAAAAGGAGCAACGCATCAATGTCCGCGAATGGCTTTGGTTGAAACGTTTTTTGAATCTCCATGTGTGGTTCTTGAAGTCTGAAAATGATTTCTACGACTGGCTTACCTGAAAGCTGATAAGCTGAGTATAATTCAGTAACTTGAAGCGAGTGTGTTTAGGTAGAGACACACAACACCATGAAGAGACGTTCATTCACTACTTGGATTTTAATTCGACACACCACCACCAACGTGGCGTAGAATTGTGGAGTAAAATGAAAGATGTAAATGGTCGTGTTTTACCTTATTTCCACAATAAACAATAAAAACAAAAGCCTCGTGAGAATTAGGGCTGGGCAATAAGTCAATAATATAGATCACAGTAGACATGTGATTAATGTCAACAGGTAATATCTGACAGAATATATAATAAGTTCACTGAACTCCAATCAACAACCGCACAGCAGAGGTGCTGTGGTGGAGCAGGGGTGAAGCATAACCTTAGTCCTCGACCCAAATGTCACAGGTGAGAGTCCTGCATATTTTCCCCCCTCTCTCATTTTCCACTTTACTGACAATTTACTGTTAAATAAAAGTTTAATAACATCTTAAAAGTCAAAGAACGGGCATGTAAGCAGAGGAAAGGCTTTAGCCGTTCAAAGATTCTCATTGTTGAGCAGCAAAGATGAGCTATGTTGGTGGCATCAACTAATTCACGGTTTGGGTTCATTTACTAACATATTTGCTTTTACCAACATGCCTTACATTGATGGCATGTTATCTTGTCTATCACACGTCAAGGAGTGGTGATGGTGGTGTGTGTTCCATCATATTAATGCCCCAGTGAAACAGGAAATCGTGGATTACTAATTAAAAGTTCCTCATCACTGATGATTTAAAAAAAAAAAGTATCACATAAACTTGTTTTAGACAAACTAATGCTTATTCTCTATGTGACTTTCTTTTTTACCCCAGTAATGTAATCATGTTAAACGCTTGATCTTTTTTATTATGATTTTAAAAAGATGACATCTTTAGAAAGGGGTCGCGGTAAGAGTGCAGGGCATGGCCTAACTTTTAAACTACCATGTCATGCTACGTATGGATAAAAGGTTTGCGTGGTTTCCGCCTGCGAATGTTTTCCAATATTTATGTGCGTGTTTCTGAGCACCGCAACAATTCTCGAGCATGGAACGCGACACTCCAACTCCACAGTCCTCCACCGTGGTTCAAGCTGCCCACTCCACCTGCTAGATTCAATATATTATTCTCTCAATTGGTGCTATTGAGTTTCCCCTGCTGCTCCTAAATGAGTTAGTCCTTAGAGAGCCGGTCGGGAATGAGGGCCAGCAGCACTGGAATTGCATTTCTGCCGCTGTGTGATCTACTTCTCTCAATTTACTCGGCGCACCATCGCGAACTGCATTTCCCAGAGTGCTGCACTCCGCACACTCATTTTATCCCCTCCGCGTGAGTCGTTGGCGTTCGCTGTGAAAACAGCAGAGCTGCACATGTCATGATCCAAAGACACTTCAATCAGTCCACATTAAGTTGGGAGGCGGGAGGGGCAGGGGCCAAGCACAAATTTCCTTCTGCTTTCTCCTGCCTCTGTTGTGGGAAGCATCTCAGTGTTTTAAGGTCTCTCTCAGCAGTGGTCAGCTCAATACTAATAAAAGCATAATCTACTAGAGCGGGACTCTGATTGATAGCTCTCTCAAGGCTCTATCGATCAGCCCCACTCTCATCCGAGTTAGCGTCTTTTGTTCGAGCCAGCCACTTCCTTCCCCCCTTGTCTCTTTGCATAAAACCCTCTCAGGCTGACCAGCAACAATGCCGTTGGAATGGATCGCCAGCTGAGCAGCCAATGAGATCACCGTGCTGCTCTTTCCATCCACAGTAAGTTCTTCTGAAGTCAGAGTTAACTTTTGATTCTTTCTGCTGCCACAATGTAAAGTGTAACACAGAGAACAAAGTGCTGATGTTACTTTTTTTGTTTAATCCAATTTTTTTTTTTTTTTTTTTCCTCCTTTCGTCTCTACCTTCACATAGATTCAGATTGTCCAGCTCATTAGAAGACTCTAACAATAATATATGTAGAAAATTTGATTTTTTACATTTATTTATTTATTTTTTGCTGGTTAAAAAAAAGACATCCTAATGGATGCTGTAACCATGGAGTTCCAGAGTGATGCTCAGGATTGTCCGTTGTGTGGTTCTGCCGCCAGGCTTGTTAAGCTGACTCTACATTCAACTGCAAGTTGCACGTTTTAGCAGCAGCTCAGTTTATGCTGGTTCTGTTACTATTCACTGTTAAGGTGGAAAGTGCATGGAAATAACAGCTAGCATCTCTGTCTGGTATTGGTGTCTAATGGGAGACTAATAGGCAGCATTCTTATCACAGTAGCAACAACTATTAAGATTCACAATCGTTTCCATTGATATTACAAATTCACAATGCAAAAACAAAATCTTAGTAAGTATTTTTGGTCTAGTTTCTTAAATATCTTAGAACACTTGAAATATGATAAAACTGACTTACACGTAACTTAAGTCAATCATTCCTTATTATTAATAGAAAAAACTACTAGCTTCAGCAGTAGATTCTCTCACTTACAACGAAACATTTTTCCCAAATATTTCACCAGTGAAACTTGTAACCTTTGATCAATATTAAGGAATTATTGCCTTAAAACAAGCTCTGATTTCTTGCTGGAAAGTCATTTGTAAGTTAGTTTTGTCTTATTTCAAGTCCAGTCTGAGGCTGCTGAAGAAGTGATTTGTTTGTAACCCGAGTCACAAAGCTAGCAGGAAAAGCACAAGAAAAAAACAACTACACCACATTTATCCTTTCAATAAACACTAAAAATGAGTTCCACATAAAAAAAATCCCACCATAAAATGATCTGTGTGAAATCTGTGTAAACAGCCACCATTTTCCACATGGTACCATGTCAAATCATGCATCATATTTTCATAAGCCTGTCATATCTCTTCAGTTTAAAGCTCTAATGTTGACTAGCTGTCATGTAGCGTACATCAATATAAAGTCACTGCAGTAAGCAGTGGCAACGCTAACAGTTCATTTGTTCAGAATCAGAGGATCAGAGGACACAAGCAGAACTTTCTAAACATAAAATTAGTCTAAAAGGACAAGCTATGTGCCGGGACTTTTTTTTTTTTTTTTTGCACAGGTTTGTTCCCCGTATTTACATAATTGAGTTTGTTTGACTGGAAAATATTTCAAAAAGCCACGGGAAAATGGGCTCTATACGATCATGTCTTCAGGCCATTTCACATCGAGTCCTGGCTCAGACAACGTAGGCAGCATGATGCGGGCTAATGTGTGCTTCAATAAAGAAAACAAGAAAATCTCCTACAGATTAGCATCATTTTTATAATCTCTAATTACAGAGGCAAGCATGCGCATCAAGTGATGTGAAAGGAATGCAGAAATAAAACAGTGTCAGACACGCTCATCTGATTGTCTCCTTTCAGATGTTTATCTGATGAATAGCTCAGTAATATTGTGAGCTGTGACATATGTTGCAACACAAAGAAATGCACACTAAACACTGAACTGGAGCGCATCATCAGGACAAAAAAAGGGGGAGGTTTAATTTTTATTCTTACATAAGAAGACTGGTTTATAATCATAATAGGTAGCAAAAAAATACCCATAATTCCACAGAACATCCTTGTAGATATACTTTCAAATGGTGACATGTGGATAAAAGATAATTCAGGTAATATCTGAATTGTTACTAACAGATTTTTAGCATTATTAAGTTGTAGACAAGAGACAAATAATTTCTAATAACAGATCAGAATTTAGTCACAAGACTCTGGACTAAACCCCAAGACTAAGGGAATGCGGTTCCAAAAATAATGGGATTAAAATGACTTGTCGAAAATGTAATAGTTGAAACCCATGACGATGTATTAATAGAACTAAGATATGGATGTAGAGATTACACTGCTCCAGAAGCAGAGATGCAATTATAATGCTTCGAAACTAATTGACAGTGACCAATCATATCACAAGACAATCTGGGGCAGAACAGCAGTTCTTCAAACAAGCTGAGAACATAAAAAGATTTCTGTCATCTGACGTCAAACTCTGGTCATCACACCAACCAAATGTGACCAGGGTATTTTTTTTTTTTTTTCACCCCCCAACACCAAAAACACTGGTCATACACTTCAGGAACCACTGAACACTAGCATAACAATGAAATGTTCAAGAAAGGAGCATGGAGAGAGTACCAATCATACTTCTCTGGCCGACTGTAAAACCTTGTACGAAGGACTAGTGTGACTTTTATCCTGCATGTAGAACGGTGCACCATCTCTGCAACCTTGCAGAGTTGCTTGAGGAGATAACGCCAGTTTAATTGTTCTGTTCTCATGTGTTTTGTGAACTTGGTGAAAGTTTATATCCAACCATGCCTGTGCCTCAAGGATGGCGCCTCTCAAGATGGCTGCAGCTTCAGGCACTTGTCTTCCCATGTCTTATGCCGTTTGTCTTTTCTTGAGACGGGCTGTACTGAATGGAAATTTTGTTGTGTTTCTGTGCAGCGACAAGAAAGGAATTCTGATTCTGATCTGATTGGACTCTGTGGATGTTCCCATAAAAGTATGGGGTACAACTCTTAAGCAGGGTTGGGTGGAGCTGTGCCTGTCTCCAGCCCATGACGGCTGGAGACAGGCACCTCTACAGGGTGACCTCTACAGTGTACACCCTGTAGAGGTCACGAGTCCATCACAGGGCATTCTTAAGGATGATCTAGTTCATATAAAACCAAAGCAAAAACTGTGTCCAAATGGCTCGTTTCACATTTCCAGTAAGGTTTGTACAGCTGCAATCATATGTAAAAGAAAATCAAATTCTACCAGAAAACTGCAACTGAAAAAGTCACGTATGTGATGTGCTCAAGCATTTAACTAATATAAAACTTTAACTTACATTAATTTTAACCTACTAAAGATTTTGCGTTCTACAAAGGTCAAAATTATCTTAAAACCTTTTTTTTTTTTCCTTTTGTTACTAAATACGGTTGTATATGGTGGTCGCCAAGCCCCATCGTCAGACCTATCCTCCCCACCCCCACCCCCATATTTGATTCATTAGGCTGTGTTGCTTGGCTTCTTTCCCCTGCAGACAGTGATGGATCTGATTCATTTCATGGTGGTCATTTCTGGTAGCTTTCAGTACTCCCTCCCATTCAGCTGGGTGACAGAAGCAAACTGGTCTGCGCCCTCACTCCACCCCAAAACCCCACATATCCACCTCACCAGTGCAGCAAAGCAAAGAAGTGAGGTAAGAATCTCTGTTGAGATAACCTCGCTTTTCTTGCAGCAGTTTTTAATCTGAGCCCAGTTATGATAAAAGATTTTACCATTGGTAGCCTCTCTATATGTCGGGGGTTCTGCGTCTAAATGCATATTCAAAGTCAAGGCGGCCTCAATGCTATGGCTGATTTAAGATGATAACCCAAACCCAGATTAAGCAGAATATCACAGAAGGTTGCAATTGGCCAGTGGTTCCCAAAATGAGGCAATTTTCAAGTATTAGATCACTTGAAAATTGTCTCAAAACAACAATATTATTGTTTATTGCAACAACGTCTGGGGCAATTTATCATCCGGCAAATTTTGTTAATGTGACAGAGCTAGATCATGAATGGATGGAGGGACATGGAAATTAGTAGAATATAATATTGGACATTATCACTCCTACTTCTTTCATAGTTAATGCATAATACAGTCAACCTGTTGTATCATGGCAATTAGTGTTTCAATCAGCAAAATCTTTGTAAAGAGTAGTCAAAACCTCATGCTGTGGATCAAAGTAGAGAAATATGTTTTTAAAAAAATGTGTGGCTTTTCAGAAAGAATGATTTTATTTTTTCTTCTTTTTTTTTTTTCCTGCAGATTTAGGCGTAAATGTGTTCTCAGTGTCAGCCTCTCTACAGAGTCCCGTCAGGGATTAAAGTCGGCAGGAGACTGACTGGACTGGGGCGATAGGACTCGGTGAACCTTAGAACTGAGATCCCCAGGAGGGACACATGTCCTCTGCTTTGCGTCTGAAGGTGGAAGGAAGGACAGCGAGAGATGGAAAACAAAATACTCCACAGATAAAAAAAAAAAAAAAAAGAAAAAACTGTCAACACGCTGGCCAGTTTCTAATAAATTTAGCTGTAGTCAGTGGAGAATCACAAGATGGGGGTCAGAATTAGCTTTGAAACAAAGAGAAAAAAACAAGTGCGTGGCATGTGGCAAGTGTGTAAGAAGAGAGAGACGGCGCTTGAAGGATGAGAATTAGCAGGGAGGGGCACAGCGTGGTACTCCAAACTGACACATAGCCACAGGACACGGGCTCCAATTAGAGTCACAGCAACTCTAATCAAATCTGATCTACAACCACTGGCTGCAGGGTGACTCAATGTGCATGTGCATGTGTATGCATTCACACCTGCACTCCACAATGCTGCTCCATAATCAAGCTGTGCATCACAAAAAATGATTTCTGAATGAACTTCTTTTTTTATTGAAAGGTACAAAACACATTGGTTTGATTGTTAAATGTCACAGAGGGCGTTTATGAACTGAAACAAATGTAATGTTCTCCGCTGTTGCCTCATAACAAAAATTCTACTTGCAGTACATAATCTCATCTTTGTGTTGCTTCAATGGACAACAGACAAACAAAACTCAACTAAATGAGCCTTGATTATCATATAACTGTTCCACTGAGGCAGCGCTTCTCAATTCCAGTCCTCAGGCTCCCATGCTCTGCATGTTTTAGATGTTCCTCTATACCAGAACAGCTGATTCAAATGATTACATGATCTCTTCTGCAGCCATCAAGTACTGCAGAAGCCTGTTAATCACCCAAAGATTCAACCCAGGTGTGTGGCAGAAGGAAAGACCGAAAACATGCAGGGCGGCTTGAGGACCGGAATTGAGAAACACTGCACTGAGGTAAGACATAATGCTGTGGTCTCGCTTTAAAATTCTTTCTACATGTCACTGTTTTAAAGTTACAGATAAAAAGATTAGGACCAGTTGAGAATTGAAAATAAAAATGTGTCAAATTTGGCGGAATTTAAAAGTAGCAGTCCCCCATTTGCTTTTTAATCTGCTTCTTAGGAAGTAGGTTTCTGTCCTGTGGTAACGACTTTCACTCTGAGTGTTATTAGCAACCAAACCCAATAGCACTTAGGATTGTGTGTTCGTTAATCACAATGTGGACAAATTTATCTGGACCTGTAGGGAAGACAAACTGATGCATGAACTAACTCAAATTATTTTGACAGAAATTAGCCATGACACTTGACTTTCTGTTTGCTTACCTCGCTGTCTTTAATCAACCGCCGGGCCACGATGAGCTGAATCATCCCACGTTTGTTGCCCTCGACTGACATGGACTTCCGAAGCGCCTCCATCGCATCCTGATTGGTCATCCCGAGCAGCGACTCCCCATTGACTGCGATGAGTTGGTCATTGACTCGAAGACGTCTGTCCTGTACGCCAACATAGCATTCAGCATTCAATCTTTATCAGGTTCACTCAGTGTTTTCACTTAGAAAATCCCACCAGATTTTTTTTGCCCCCAAACATTTCTATCTAACTTTATCAAAATACTGCTCATCTTGATCAAACTCAAAAACATCAACACTGTAGATAAAAAAATACCACAGCAGGAGATGTGTGTACGATGTGCGCCATGGTTCCAATAAAGACAACATGTAAAATCAATGATGTCCATCAACATAATGGTTAGAGGATAAGTAGAAGGAAGAAGCTGCTACTTGCCTTGCTAGCAGCACCTCCATGAATTATGGATTTCACAAAGATGCCCAGATCAGCATGGTTCTCCTTGGAGCGGTTCCCCTTAACGCTGACCCCCAGGCCAGCGGAGCCCGAGTCATTCAGAGGGATCTCAAACGTCAGAAACTCTCGTGTTCCATCCGGGGTTAGCACCGTGTCATTGTCCTGTTTCTGATGTGGACATTGAACAAACAAAAGATATGATAAGATTGGGATCTACTTTATGTCAGTTCGGGTTTAGTAAGAATTTTGCGCCTTAATCAAAGCACAGACTGGTGTATTTCTTTGGTTACAGATCCGCAACCAAGAAGTCACAAAACCCGTATAATGGCTCAAGTGCATTGTCACCAGGCCAAGGTGAAAAACATTTCATAGTAATTTCAGCAGTCTTGACAGGTGGTGTTTTATTTTGAAAAACCAGCAAGTGCAAAGCCACTAGAGACAGCAAATCTGTTTGCAGAGATCAAAAGGTACAACACAACACAATAAACCTGGAATTTTATTACATTACTCACTTGCCTAAGTTGACAAAATGACGTTGAGGTCCACTGTTACATTAAGAAACAAAAGAGAAAACAGTGAACTGGGGAGCAGATATAGAAAGAACTGGAAAACCGACCGGAAATAGAAAACAGACAGAGGAAGCAGGAAATCAAAGACATAGAAAACATGTCACATAGATCAGGATTGCCATATGTCACATATGGCAATCCATCTTGTAAATCATAATGTTAGTAAGTCCATTCCAGTACAACTTTGTTGGAGATACAAGGCAACAACAATGAATTCTAACTCCTATGTAAAAACTCAGCACTTTTCAGAAGTTGATTCCTTAAAAAGAAACTTTCCCTCATGCTAACAACAAGAGCCCTCTTTCTAATTTAATGCAACATAATTTAAAACAAATAAATAAATTGTATTCTCAGAATACAGGAGCACACACCCGTACATAGTTGAGCTTTATTACTAACTCGATGGGGACAATAGTTTTGCAAAGTGACATCTGTCTGCTCATTAGAATAGAAGAAGAAAAGAACTGAGAAGAAAGATTAAAGTGATTTCTCACCAGGATACCACTGGAGTTTGGTGTCTTTGTGGTTCAAAAGTGTGAAAATGACCCAAATGGTAAAAAGTCAGTGTATTAACTACACTGTCTCTCAAAATAAGCATCATTGTTGTTTTCCTTTTTTCTTGATCTGAAAAACAGCTTTCTTCTAGCTGTTGTATATTTACTCTCATCCTTTATATGGGAGTTTTATTGTCAATCAGAGTAGTCACAAAGATTACAAAAAACCAAACTGACATGATTATTTTATCCTAAACCTATAGAGGTATAAGGATGCCATAATGCAGCACTTTGCACAAAACAGTTTGTCTTGGCTGTAAAAATGTAATATTATTAAAGATAATTGTAGAATACACACAATCTAATGGAAAATAGTTGAAGTAAGATAGATCATGCGCTTTTGCGACAATGTATATCAATGTCTAAAAAAAAAAACTCAAAAGAAAAGAAGACACTAGTCAGCATTAAACAAGTGGCAGATTCTTTTTAAGCACGTTTCTGTCTATTGAAAATCTTCTGTCGTCTCCAGGATCTTTTCATATAATTCATGATCAGCGGTTCACACCCTGTCAGAGGTGTCAGCACAGAAAATGAGCTGAAACAAAATTTTGTTTCACAGCTCTTTTTTTTTTTTTTGGTATAGCACAGTGCTCATGAAAGGAGAATCCACTTCTTTGAATTTTACTTCCATAACATTTCAAAGAAGAAGACAGCTCTGACATGATTCAGCCAAGATCTCTGTTCTCCCCATGCTCTGAACTACCAGGATTCAATAATCCAAATGAAACATTGGCCAAAATTAATGTTTTCTTTTCAGTCACTAAAAAATGCGTTTGTATCTAGATGGAGGAAGACGATCGTCTCATACTAGAGAACTCAGCAGAGGAGTTTGAGCAGTGAGAGGCTGGGATTGGCACGATTTTAGCTAACAGTCGAAGCAAAAACCAGAAAATATTCTTATGAACGACTTCATTAACCCCAAACATCAAGAAAAACAGATAAATGGTTGTCGTGTGGATAAGGAGGGAGCAGCAGAGAGAATGGAAAAACAGAATATAAGGTGTGTGTGTCTTTTTTTTGGTGCGCTGATGACTTATTAGGATGCAGCGGTGCATTCAGGTGGAGGCTCTTTTCAACACCATCTGACTGGGCCCCTATTCTCCATGTGGTGCCCCTACTATCTGCCCTCCATTCTTCTCTCCAGTCTCTTTCTTGCTTTTAAAATTGCTCTACACCTGTCCGTACAACTTGCCAAGACGGGAGTTTTTGTTTGAGACCGGACTCCTTCATCAATGCCGAC
Organism: Poeciliopsis retropinna; assembly: GCA_010277075.1. Classification (NCBI taxonomy): domain Eukaryota; kingdom Metazoa; phylum Chordata; class Actinopteri; order Cyprinodontiformes; family Poeciliidae; genus Poeciliopsis; species Poeciliopsis retropinna. Next base: position 18,175,892 of record VMRM01000011.1, on the reverse strand, counting down.
CACTGGAATCCATTTAATCGCGCTGGATTTCAACACCTGTGGTTCTAATACCAAAAATAAAAAATAAAAATCCCCAGGTCTTGGCAGGAAATGACTCTTTTATTTCCCTCCGACTGCTGACTGAGGCGGATAGGGGCCAGAAAAACAGACACTTTAAATAAATTCCTTCTCCACGCCAGGAGCAAATGTCATGCATCGATATTGTTTAAATTTCCATGGCTTGTCTGAGCTGGAGAGAAGAGGAAGGCTCTTAAACTGCAGTGAATTGCATTTGTACGATTTTCACCAAAAAATTAAGAGATTGACAAATGGCTAAAAACTCCTGGATAGAAATTGCAAAGTCACTATCCACAAAGGCGGGTGTCTGCAGAAAGGTGTGGCGTTCCCTCTGTGAATGTTTTTGTAAAAGTAAAATGGAGGATGCAGGGAGGAAGTGGGAATCTCAGTGGGTGTGGTGTGACGGATGATGAAGTGAAATAGGTGCCACCCGGGTGGTCTGCCAAGTCCGCAAACACACGACCAATGCAACATTGTTTGGCTTTGGAGGAAGTATGGAAGAGATAAAGACTCCTTGACTACCAGAGTCACAACTTTACCCCTGACCTGTCTGGTGTTTTCTTTGGTCTTCCCATGCAATTGTTCACTAACCATTTCAAGACTAATGGTCTTGAAAAACACTGTGAGAAGCTCAATTAATACCAAGATTAAATCACACAAAGGTTCGCTATATTTATGAGTTAGCTGACTTGTAGAAGCAAGTGGATACGCTGGATTTAAATCACTACAGTAAAAAGGATGGAATACAAATCTACGCTATTATACAAATTCACCAACTATTCAGCATGCTTTTGCAAGTATAATGAACATAAAAAGAATTTAAATCCTGGCATGTGAATTATTTACAAAAGAAACATGTTTAAATAGTGATGAAGGTATTCGAATGAAAATGGACACGCAGTGAATAGATGCTACGTCTTTGTATATGGTTTTAAAGTCAACCAGAAAGCAGCAGCTGGAAAAACCATGGTGGACAGACACGGTGTGAGCCTTTGGGCTACGCGCTAATGCTTGCGTCCAAAATGATGACAGAATAACCACCCACTCAGTGATGTGTTACGGGAAAAGAAGGCCGAGGCAAAGAATGAGACAGCGCTGTAACATTTTCGTCAGACAGGAACAAGAGCCGCCAGCCAGAAATGAGTTTGTCAAGCTGCCCGACAGCCGTTATTGCTCCAACTGAACTGAGGAAGAGTTGAACCTAACCACCCTCACGGAGGAGGAAATAAAACAAAGAGAGACCGTTTTTGTTCATTGTTCAAAGCTCAGCACTTATTTGAACTTGGGATAGAAAGCATGGGAAGTGACAATGTACCAAGTTACTGGAAGACGGAAAAGGGGCATCAGCTCAGGGAGGAACAGTCTGATTTATCACAACTAATATTTTTATTGTAATTAACATACTTACTGCATGCGTATCTAAATTTATTCAAACATTAAATAAAAGTGAAGTTATAGTCTTTGGACATAAAGAGGACTATCTAAAGTTGGCACACACTTGAACTAAAATCTGGGTATAGTAATGAATTCAGACCTGAACCTTCAGAGCCACATAAAGACAATTACAAAGTTGGTCTTCTATCACCTGAAGAACATTTCCAGGATTAAAGGACTAATGTCCCAACAAGATCTCGAGAAACTCATCTATGCGTTTACCTTTAGTTACACTGATTAATACAAAAGAGTCCTCTCAGGCAGGTGCAGCTGATCCAGAAAGCTGATGGCCACATTTTCACTAAAACCAAGAAGATGGAGCACATCGCCCCAGTTCTAAAATATTTACCCTGGCTCCCTCATAGCACAGATTTCTGTTAGGTTACAAATCAAAATCATCTAATCATCCTAAAAATCATCTAATGGCTTAGCACCACAATACCTCAACCTTCCAGATCTCTCAGGTCTTCTGGTTCTTGTTCTACTCTGCATCCCTAGGACCAGAACCAAAAATGTAGAAGCAACATTCAGCTTCTATGCACCACAAATCTAGAACAAATTTCCAGAAAACTGCAAAACAGCCGAAACAATGATCATTTTGACGATGGCATTTGACAAAATGACGTCAAAGTGTTTGACAAAGTGTAAAGCACTTTTAGCTGCTTTGTTACTGAAATGTGTTATACAAAAATTGTTCAAGGCTAGTTTAGATTCATAGTTTAAACTTTATAAATAAGCAGCTATGCATTCACAACAATACAGGATAATTACAATGTAGAGCAGCTGTAATATCATTATTTCCTGAGCTCAACAGTCTGTCTAACTGGTAGGCTAGACAACCAAAAAGGACAACCCTTTGCCTCCACTCGCTTTTATTCCTCCTCTTCACTCAGCTATAGTCATCGTCCATTACTCAATTAGGGCCTTTATTAATTAACAGTGTGGTGGGCTAACATCATTATCGGCAGGAGAGGGAAATAAAGGAAACATTTCCACAGAGATGTTGGCAGGAGAGTGAGGGTGGGCACAGACAGGAAAGAGTTAGACGATTGTTCTAACAAGACCCCGTCTGCCTGTCAGCCGTTTCTGTGGTGTTTATACAGCGTCTAACCTATTCTGTGCTGAAAAGAGATATGCCCACGTGTCTGTCAAAAATAAAAACACAGCAAGAAAAAAAAAAAAAACAAGGAAAACCAAGACAGAAAGAGAAAACGACAGAGCAAATGAACTGCAATTAAGTCTATTCACACGCACAAAAAAATTGGAGTTCTCCGCACATCAATGCCTAAAACAATTAACACTGTTGGAAGCTTCTTTCCACACTTGGCCCAATTTAGTGACATAAAGGTCATTGGAAATTAATCTAAAAGTGGATAAAAGAAATCAGCCATGGGTGTAATTATAAAAGAGGTGCACCCGTGCTAGGCATTGTAACACAAATTTCTTTGGCCGTGATTCTCCCCTGCAACATTTTCTGACAATAGAGGCGAATATCAAGTAACTCTAAACCACAAGAAAAAAAAAAAGGAAAAAAAACCCCAAATTCACAGAATCTGAGGGTGTGGAGTGAAAAGCTGATTGTGGAAGAGTTTGAATTACTAATAAACTAAAAATGGTAAGACTTTATATCAAAGGGTGTGCATGAGACTGACATGACACTGTCATAAACATAACACCTGGCATGAACATAAATATATATGACTGTTGTCATGAAGTGTTATTTGGTAAGCAATGACATTTCTAATGCAAAGTCCATTAAAATCGCCAACTTTGCATAAAAAGTGTCTCTATTTACAGACACTTCATGACAACAGTCAAACATTCATGAAGTTATAAAAAAAACATATACCGTCAGCAGTTCAACAAACATTACATTTTGCTGAGTGCCGTTGCCAAAGTCATACACATCAAATATGTTGGTCAATGTTTCATTTACGATGGTTCGACAACAACTCTAAACAGGTGAGTTTCAGTCCCAATTTAAAGGAACTCAGTGTTTTTAGAAGAAAATGACTTTTACTGCTTCAACGTTTCAGTTTATGTTAGATGGAGCAAGAATAATAAAATAGCGACTTTTTTTAGTGTGCTTGGAAGCTGTTCAAAAAAAGCATTTCAAAGAGGAGATTACACACCAAGAGACATACACATCTCACTCAGCATTATTGTAGGCTAAAAAGAGTTTTGATACATCCAAATGCAGACACACCAAGCCCGTAACATGATCCGAAAGCAGATGCCGAATCCCCTCCGGGAGAGTAACTTTGCCGCTGTAAGTGGCCTTTAACTACCTTGTTTATCAGCAATGCACAGCGCTGCACTGCACCATCCCATACTCCGCACCGCGCTGACAGCGAGTGTAATTATGGGAACAGCTGCTGGAAAAGTGCTAAACGAAAACAGGTGGCATCGGTGAGACTCGCTCAGAAAATGTTAACCGGGCTGGCATTGTCTTCGACCACGCTTGGCAGCTCCGGCTTTAATTATGACAGAGGATGTTTCAAAACTTCTCCCGTTTGATCAGGCAGCTATGCAGTTCTCAGACCGGCATTAAAAGGAAAAGTTTGATCAGCTTCTTTTAGGCTGTTTTATGAGCAGACAATTATACAGAAACAAACAAAAAAAGAAGAGGGAATGCTAGGTAAAGGAAAGGAAAGAGAATAGTGATGCTGAAATCAGAGTAAAATAAAAGTTCGTTAGTTCTGTTTTTGAACTAAAGTAGCATGCTGGATCCTTTACCTACTGAATCTAAACTAAATATTCTTCCAAATGTACATTTATGCTTAAAGTTAGAAATACACTGATTCGATATTAATATCTGGACATTGAAAAATATTCTACATTGGGTATCGGTGACAATGCTCCCAGTCCAGTAGAGCAGATCTATTTAGTCTTATTCTATGCTTTAATCGCCAAGTAAATTATGCTTTATAATTTATTTTATAATTGTATTACGAATTCCTAACTGCACTTTCTGAAAGAGGGTAGTCTATTTTTACATGTTTAACCAAGATAGTCCACCTATTATTTTAGTCAGTTTCAGTTTCTTTATTGGGGCCTGCCCATAGCAATGCATAAGGAGAGCAGTGGCTCACTTGCAAAGCAAGTGAGTCACTGCCTCCATGCATTGCATGGCAGGCACCTATTGTTCTTCACCCAATAGAATATCTCTTTATTATATATACTTCTTCCGTGACCGTTAATGCGGCTCGTACCGCTGCGCGCTCACCCACAAAAGTGGTATCGAAACGTGCGGCTCGATCCCGGCATTGGAGCTATTACTTTTGGTGGGATTCAGAGTTACGATGGCGACGTAAAAAGCAAAAAACGATCAAAAATTTTTGAAACGACAAACTAGAGTGTAACTGACATCTCGTTAGAGTTGAGCTCCGGTAAAATGTTTTCGAAATTTTCCTAGGGCTTACGGTTTTCTGTCATGGTGCTTTAGAGCGACGTCATGCGACAGGATTTTCACACCCTCAGCCACATTGACTTCCATGTATTTCTCAAAAATGTCAAACTTCAGCGCACAACCATTTTTATCTCGTCGCTGTTATTACTGTGAGTGATGTAGAGATATGAATCGCGGTACTATCGGAGACGAAAGATAGCCCTCTCATACGCTTCAAACCGTTTTCCGATACGTGTCACGGTTGCCCAACGGGAAGGAGTTGTTCGGACTGCTTTTTTCATTCAAACTGACTGGGTGTCTCACAAAGATAGAATTCTTTCTCCACCTTTCTGTCTCACACACATGGCAGTTTGCAGAGGATCCATTCCCATAGGAACGGAACACAGCAGGGCCGAGCAGCTGATTAGGACTACAACTACTCCATTTGTAGTTTTAAATAAAAATCAGTTAAAACAGAGGATATTAAATCAACCAGAGCAGCTCGGGTCATTTAACACAGCAGGGTTTGGTTACAGGTTTTGACACCGCATGCTGTGGTAGGTTTTGAGCTACCATGTCATTTTAACGCAAGCTAAGGGTGGAGTCAACAGAAAAGCCCCAACAAGCATTTCTAAATAAGTCATGAATGGGTTAAAAAGAATGATTCACCTTCTGTATAAGCTTTCACTACATGGTGAAAACCATAGCATTTACTAGTTCATATAGTTTTATTAGTTGTTGTAATCAAGTGAAGAACATGCAAGGTTCATGTCAGTTCATACAACTACTTTATGACTATTAAATTCAGCTAAATTTAGGAATGCAGCAATAAAGGGGGGATAACCATCCATAAAAAGATAATCATCATTTCTTTCTATAAAGTGCTTTAAATGAACAGTAAAACAAAACATTAAAAACAGAGGTTTTTAAAGCCTCTGTTTTGGTAGAGGGGAAACAAGCAACAGATGCAACAGTTGAGTATTTAAACTATCAGGGTCTTAGAGATGTTTTTTGAAAGGTTAATTGTTCAAATGTCTCTGTTGTGTATCCTTGGGTAGTTCCCCCCCACTACAGTTAACTCTCCAATTAACTGGAAATATCTAAAAATTTAACCAGGGCCTGCCAAAGTGTGCCCTTCAGTTGGAACCCAGCGTTCTGATACTAAAAATTAGCTTCAATGCTAAGCTTAGCTAACAATTACTAAATAGCATGTGGAGAACCACAAGCATGTTGACTAACATGGAGCTGTGCCATTCAGTATGTTGAAATTAGTGTTTTAGCTAAAATTAGCCAAAATGCTAATGTTAGCCTAAAGGCTGCTAGTGGCATGTTGGATATCACTAGCATGTTGTCTTACATCAGCGCTTCTCAATTCCAGACCTCAGGCCCCCCTGCTCTGAATGTTTTAGATGTACCTCTGTTCCAGAACATCAAGTGCTACAGAAGCCTGTTAATCACCCACATATTCAATCCAGGTGTGTGGCATAAGGGAAACACCTAAAACATGTAGGGCAGGGGGGAATGAGGACCGGAATTGAGAAACACTGTCATGGACTTCCTCCAGTCAGTGAACTAAACATGGCTAATAAGAAAAATATCTAAAAGCTTTTATCAAGAAAAAGGCTGATGATAATTAGCCTTAACAGATGCTAAGGCTAATTAGCATTTGATAATTAGCCTTTTCCTTTTTTCAAGAAAAAGGCTAATGAGAATTAGCATTACCGAATGCCACTAGTAGTGGGCGGTAGTGCACTGCTAATGTTTAGGCTAATGTTGATGACCTGAGAGAAGAAGATAGCAAAGGCTAATATTAGACAGTAGTAGCCCTGTCGCCACCCTTAAATACAAATGTAAATTAGTATAAACATACAGAAGTCTGCCACTACGTGAAGCCGTAACCATGGCAACGTCTCTGTAGCAGTATGAGTATTTATGATCACAACAATTCCATATTTTATGCGAAATGGGTTTTTAGGGCACAAGATCACCTCACACAAACAAAAATAATATCTTTTAGAGAAAAAAAATCCAAATTAAAAATAAATAAAATAAATAAAGAGATTGTGCAAATGCCTGTTAGAATGCCAGCAGGGATTTAAAGAATAACAGCGTGGGAATCTGGACATTTATTCTAAATAGTTGAATCATGTGCATAAGTTGTACATTTACAGAATAGAAATGCTTTCTGCAAAGCGGGCGGCTCAACTGAATGATGGCTACAGGTGGACCGGTACCAGTGCCGGCACAATTACACTGTGCCACGTAATTGTGACACAGCGCAAAGGTGTGCCCTGTTGCGCAGGAACTTATGTATGTGTGGTTGGATACACATCTTGATCACCTTAAAATAATCAAACATGTTTGAAATTAATCTGTTGATCCAACCCTGTTTTCTTTTTTCAGTGAGAATGAAATTACCCCATAGATGCATTTTGTGCACTTCGATGCATGGACCAAAGCTTTACATCTTCATGAGACAAAACCTGGTCCACGATTCTGTTATAAATAAAGTTAGGGAAAGAAATCCCTAATGACGAAAGTTTTATTTGCCAGTAACCTGGCATTTATAAACCAATCCTGGTAGAAATTGGTGGGTCTACACTATCAGCTGGCGTCCAGGACTCCCGGCAAAGAGGCAGCAGGTTGCTAGGATTCACCCTGCGTCTACAGGGCCGAGAAGCGCAGGGACCATAGGGCTGGAATACTCCATCTTGGCCTCCATCGACGGGTACCAGACAGGCGTCCACAGGATCCAATACATGGAATGGGCAGGAAAAGCAAGTCCTGCAGGACCCACCCACCCACCCACCCATCCATTGTCTTTCGCTTATCCGGGGTCGGGTCGCTGGGGTAACAGCTTAAGAAGGGAGGCCCAGACTTCCCTCTCCTAGCCACTTTTTTCAGCTCCTCCGGGCTAACCCCAAGGGGTTCCCAGGCCAGCCGGGAGACATAGTCCCTCCAGCGTACCCTGGGTCTTCCTTGGGGCCTCCTCCCGGTCGGACGTGCCTGAAACACCTGACCAGATGCCCGAGCCTCAACTGGATCCTCTCGATGTGGAGGAGCAGCGGCTCTACTCTGAGTCCCTCCCAGATGACCGAGCTTCTCACCCCATCTCTAAGGGAGAGGCCGGCCACCCTACAGAGAAAACCCCTTTCGGCCACTTGTATCCCTGATCTCGTTCTTTTGAGGGTAGGAACATAGATCGACCAGTAAATTGAGAGCTTCGCTTTTTGGCTCAGCTCTCTCTTCACCACGATGGACCAGTACAGCGCCTGCTTCACAGTAGATGCTGCACCAATCCGCCTGTCGATCTCCTGTTCCCTTCTTCCCTCATTTGTTAACAAGACCTGTGATAGACCCCTCCACTTGGGGCAGGACACCCCACCCCTCCTCCCGCACCCCGACCCGGAGAAGAACTCTACCCTCAAGACCATGGCCTCGGACTAGGAGGCACTGATTCTCATCCCGGTCGCTTCACAGTCGGCTGCGAACCGCTCCAGCGAGAGCTGCAGATCACGTCCTGATGGAGCCAATAGGACCACACCATCCGCAAAAAGCAGAGATGCGATCCTAAGGCCACCAAAACGGATCCCCTCAACACCTTGGCTGCGCCTAGAAATTCTGTCCATGAGTGATGAACAGAATCACTGACAAAGGGCAGCCCTGGCGGAGTCCAACTCTCACCGGAAACGAGCCCGACTTACTGCCAGCAATGCAGACCAGACTCTGACACCGGTCATACAGGGACCTGACAGCCCGTGTCAAAGGGCCCGTACCCCATACTCCCGGAGAACCCCCAACAGGGTTTCCTGAAGGACATGGTCGAACGCCCTCTCCAAGTCCACAAATACATGTAGACCGATTGGGCAAACTCCCATGCACCCTCCAGGACCCTGCTGAGGGTGTAGAACTGGTCCAGTGTTCCACGACCAGGACGAAAACCAAACTGCTCTTCCTGAATCCGAGGTTCGACAATCCGACGGACCCTCCTCTCCAGAACCCCTGAATAGACCTCTCCAGGGAGGCTTAAGAGTGTGACCCCTCTATAATTGGAGCACACCCTCCGGTCCCCCTTTTTGAACAGGGGGACCACCACCCCAATGTCCATGCAACATTGCAGAGTCATGTCAGCCAGCACAAGCCAACACAACCCTACAACATCCAGAGCTTTAAGAAACTCTGGGCGAATCTCATCCACCCCTGGGTTCCGGCCACTGAGGAGCTTTTTAACCACCTCAGCGACCTCATCCCCAGAGATTGGAGAGCCCAACCCAGAGTCCCCGGGCTCAGCTTCCTTAACAGAAGGCATGTTGGTGGGATTGAGGAGGTCTTCGAAGTACTCTGCCCACCGGCCCACAACGTCCCGAGTCGAGGTCAGCAGCACACCATCCCCACTATAAAACAGTGTTGGTGCTGCACTGCTTCCCCCTCCTGAGACGCCGGATGGTGGAACAGAATCGCCTCGAAGCCGTGCAGAAGTCTTTGTCCATGGTCTCTCCAAAGTCCTCATACGCCCGGGTTCTTGCCTCCGCAAACACCTCGAGCCGCATGCTGCTTTGCCCGCCAGTACCCGTCAGCTGCAGGACCCTGCCCCAAATACTGAGATTCTTCCTACATCTTTCTCAGATGCTATCATTCCATCAGTCATGCAGAAATAGCCACATCCTCTTACTTCTTTACTCAGTTCTTTCCATATGAACTCATTTGAATAGGCGGTAGATAAACAATGTTTCGGGGTTTCATTGTAGTCTTTAGTTCCGTGTCCTCAGGTTTCGGTTTGATATTGTTTGTCGGAATGGGCGGAAGTACATCTCTCTTTGAAAATGCGATATCAGTCAGCTTATTTTTCAACTTTTTGTTGTCGATTTGTTGCATTCTTATTTTTGTCACACATGCACTTATCTCTGCTTCTTGGGCTTGTATCTGTCTTTTGAGTACTCTAATGTTGGTCTCACTCTCCTGCACTATATCCAATGTATTTTCCGGCAGTTGTTCAAACTGAAACCTGAGATTGTGTGCCACACGCTGCAGTTTCTTACGCTCACACCTGAGATACTTAATTTCTGCCTCTCTCTTTTCCAGTTTTTCGGTCAATCTCTGGTTCTTGGCACGAAGCAGTCTGAGTTTTTGCTTTTTCCAGTCGTCGTTGTCTTCTGGGAGAATTAGAAAATCTCCTGTCTCTTCATCCAGCCCTAACTTTTCCACCTTAGAATAAGTTTCTTTCACCATTTTAAATTTCTGCGCATTCTTATGGAGTCGCAGAACTTCCCTAGATAGTTCTATAATCCTACTTTCCTGTTCGCGAATTATATCAGTTTGTATTCCAATCTTTCTTGCATTACAGTAGAGTGTTTCTGTGGCTCTTCTGTTTTTTTTCAGAGCGTCTTCTTTCTGCCTCTTCATTTTCATATAATCCACCTTTAGACGCAGGCGGTCTTTATCAAATTTGATCTCGTTTTCCTTGCCGTGCTGAATCGATCCAGACAGCTTTATCCTGACCTTCTGCATTCGATTCTTAAGAAACCGATTCTCTTGACGGGACCTTTGGAGGAGTGTCTGGGTTTCAGCAACCTCTCTATCAAGATTCGCTGTAGTAGTTTCCAGTGCTTGGTTTTTTTTCTGCAGGAGTGCAATTTCTGCCTGAGCTTTTTGATATTTGTCCTGGAGGATGTGGTGTCTCAACTCTTTTTTTGACAACTTCCTCTCAAACTCAAACACAGCCTTGTTTAGTGACGTGACTTCGTTTCGTAGGCTCAAATTTTCGTCATCTTTGTGCTTTAGTCGCTTCATTGATGCTTCTTCATTCTGCCGATTCCTTTTCGCCTCCAGTTCTATTTCCTGTGCAAGTTTGCTTTGTCTCTTAAGCTCCTCTTTCTGAACATCTATTTGCTTTTGTTTTACATCCAATGAAATCCTAAAAGCCGTAATCGTGTTCTCTCTATTTCTCAGGAGCTCTGACTGCTTTTTAAGCTCGGCTCTAAGGGCCTCTGATTCATTTCTAAATGAGGTTGTTTTTTGCTGAGATGTGTCTAGTTGTATTTTCAATCTTTGGCTGTCCTCCATAAGCTCTTTCAACGATTTTTCTGCATCCAGCGCTCGTTCTTTGTACACCTTCAGTGTTGTCACTTTGTCAGCCAGGTTGCGCCTCCGTGCCATTTCAGCCATTAGAGAATTTGTCTTCTCTGCGAGACCTCGTTCCATGGACTTTAACAGACCTTCTAGATCATGAATTCTAAGTTCACTTTCCTGAAGTTTGGTCTCAAGCCCTTTATTTTTGTTCGAAAGTTTAAAACATTTAGCCTCTTGCAGTTTCAGTTCCTTCTTCAGCTGACATATGCTGCCTTGCTGGACCCGCATATCTTTTCATTGCGTTGAACTTTGTCCTTGAAAGGAGGATTCTCTGTTTCGTTGTCCTCTTGCGGTTTCTTATGGGATTGGGGATCCTTCTCAGTTAACTGATCCGACCATTCCTTGGCCAGCGATCCTTCTGGTGAAATGCTCATTTTCGTCTTCTTTTACGTCGATCGTTTCACGTCTGCAAACGGATTATCACGGAAAGTAACCTTACCTTGGAACTCTTCGAACTCAATGACTTTGAGAGAGACTTTGACAGAGTCAAAGTTCTTGACTATGACATCACAATGTCATTGTTCTCTGTGACATCACTGTTCCAGCAGCAGTACCCTAAACAATGAGGGTCTCACTTGAAAAGTCAATAAAAAGACAACTCCCCCCTGACCAAAATCCACATGATTTGTCCCCACATGACCCAAACTCTGCACTGCAAAAAGCCCAGTGTTGATTGACCTCCCACAGAGTTGATTTTAACACTTTTTCAGGGTTTATACACCCTGGAAAAAAAAAACAAATTTAGCTTTTTTAAAAAATCGTTATTGCAGATTCCCATCAAACAAATGTAAGTAAATGTTGCTTTGTGACCAACTGACCAAAAAAGTAGCAATTCATGCTATTACATGATACACACTGTCCACTATTAAATTTTTAGGTCAATATTTTAAAAATAATTTTAATATTAAAAAATAGTGTTTTTCTTCATTGCCTTCTCTGAGTGTCTTTTTGTTGTTGTTAATTTATAATATATTATAATATTCGTAATATAATCACAGTCAGATTTTATAAAATATTCAAAGAAATGAAACATTTCTCTCGGGTGCTTCGTCTGATCCATGGGGAGTTATAGCACCCCCTAGCGCCTCCCTGGAGCCACCACAGCCACATCGTTGTCTGTCTTTTTTTCTGGCTGCTTCAAGTAAATTCGGCATTTTCAAAAACTCGCTTGGTTACGGCGGCCCCAAAATTACACCATACTTTAACTACAGTACCGATAAAAAAAATAATAATAATAATTATAAGAAAAAACGAAATGGACTTGAAACAGTTCAACTTGAAAGATTTTTCTTCAGTATTTCGCAGATTACCGCGAGTTCCAGTGGCGCAATCGGTTAGCGCGCGGTATTTATAGGACACTTGGAGCAATGCCGAGGTTGTGAGTTCAAGCCTCAGCTGGAGCATTTGTTTAAATCCGGGTGTATATTATTATGTAGAGACGGTGAGAATAACAGATAATGAACCTGCAGACTGCGGCAGTCATATTTATGTGCAGCTGTGGTTGCCAGAATTTAACCGTTAAAATTACAGTCAGACAATTTTTACAATTGCTGATTCTACAGTAATAAATGGTGTTTTATTTAACCTTTTACTGTAAAAATGGCAATTTTTACCATTGAAATTGATGAAGTTTTATCCTAAAATTTCCATTAAAACAATATTACAAATACAGTTAGAGCCATGAAATATGAAAGTATTTTTGCTGTCACAGCGAGCCACCAGAGTGTTTGCATGATGGTACAGGAACTTTACGCACAGATCGTTAACAGCCACATCGTTAACAGAGTGGTACACTCTGCTAATAGAGTGTACCACTCTATTAGCAGAGGTGAAATTATTCAGGGTTTTACTTCCTCGATCAAAAGGCAGGTTGATGTTCACAAGAGGTTAAAAAAAACAAAACAGTAAAGATTAGGCCTCTATTTTCCTGTTTATTGCATAACATTGGATTTGAAGTAAATCTTACTAATGCGCAGAGCTCTTATTGAAATTATGCATTGCATTGCATGGCAGGCACCTATTGTTCTTCACCCAATAGAATATCTCTTTATTATATATACTTCTTCCGTGACCGTTAATAAGATAGAATTCTTTCTCCACCTTTCTGTCTCACATACATGGCAGGTGTGTGAGACAGAAGAGGAGCCATTCCCATAGCAACGGAACACAGCAGGGCCGAGCAGCTGATTAGGACTACAAATTCTCCATATTTGTAGTTTTAAATCAAAATCAGTTCAAACAGAGGGCAGAACTGATATGTAGAACTACTTGCTGTTTTGACCAATAGGTAACTGATTTATCCCAAACACTGTTACTCATAGGATTAGTGTATCCCTTTAAAATAAAGCTTACTGAAAATTTCAAAATAAAAGCCTGAATATTCCTCTCAGGCCTTTCACAAAAACTAACTGCTTCAAACAGTTAGAATTATGTCTCTCCTTGTGTGTTTCAATCACATGACAGTTGAGCTGCTCTTTAGGACTACAATGACTGAATTTAAGAACTACAACATGGCGGAACTGTCACTTTCTACTGAGGAGGACTAAGCTGTCCTTTACAACTACTTGTGTTTTGGGAGTTTTAAAACTGAATTTAACCAACCGTTGTTACACATGGGATTACTGAAGCAATTTAAATTTAAGCTTAATGAAAATTTCAAAATAAAAGACCTGACAATTTTTAAGTGAGATAATTGCTCTTTGGATCAAAATGTAACTGATTTAACCCAATCACTGTTACACATGGGATTAGTTTGGCCCTTTGACATGAAGCTTCCTGAAAATTTCAAAATAAAAGCCTTTACATTTTTACATCAGATAATTGTTATTTTCGCAATTGCAAAACTGATTTCACCGAATCACTGTTACACATGGGATTAGTTGGGCCCTTAGAAACGATGATTTCTGAAAATTTCAAAATCAAAGCCCTGAAACTTTTACATCAGTTTATTTTTGTTTTGGGCATTTTATAACTCATTTAACCCAATGAATGTTAATCATGGGATTAGTTTGGACATTTAAAATTAAGCTTACTGAAAATTTCAAAATAAAAGCCTTAAGATTCGTCTGTGGCTAGGGCAGCGCTGCAGGCGCTGCAATGATATTATCTTACATTATCTTTTTCTCTCAGGTTAGGGCACTGTCTTGCGCAGCATGCTAGTGATGCCCCACATGCTACTGAAAGTATTCATGCTGACATTAGCATTTTGGCTAATTTTAGCGTATACACTTATTTTAACAGACTGAATGGTGAAAGTCCATGTTTGTCAACATTCTTGTGATTCTCCACATGATACTTTGTAATTTTTTAGCAAAGCTTTGCACTGATGCTAAGTTTTAGCATCAGAACGCTGGGTCCAATCCGACGGGCACACTTTGGCAGGCCCCGGTTAAATTTCTCCAGGAATTTTCTAGTTCTTTATTTTAATATTAACTGTTATACCCCTAACTGCCCTGACTAAACAAATTAAAATTGTCTTGTTTTTTATGTTTGACCAAGCTTGTGAAGCTATTAGTGTATTTAAGTCTGCCGCACTAGAGTTGTCCTATAAATTTGTTATTTGGTACAAAAAAAAAAAAAAGAAACATTTTCGGTGAAACAGCATTTTCTTCCGGAACGCATCGGGATCAGCCGATACCAAACCTCAGATATCGGTATCGGTTTCAGAAGTGTAAAAAGTGCATTGGCGCATCTCTAGTTAGAGTCTTTGGAGCCACTACAGTAAGCACAATGTTGTACAGAAGCTTCCAGAGTCAGACATATTTACATTGACAGAGTCTATATGCTGGAATTTAGCCTCACCTGAGCATAAACTATAAGTTACAAGCTAATTTACAGAGAAGCATTCAGTGGTGTGAAGAAATAAAGCAATCTGCTTATTACTCACAAATATATTCAACTGCAGGTCAGTTTTTAAGCTTCATCACACCTTAAATTGCAAATACCATCAAAAATGTTGCAGAATCTTTTTTACACCAAGAACTGACTCATCGCCTTGAGATGTTTGATCATTTCTCTTGCAGTAATATATCTGCCCGAACCACCTGCAGTAACATAAATAAACTGTTTAAAAGACCTGGCATGGAAAACTCTGTCATTCGCACATTATTTAGAAAAATTGTAACACATTACATCATCCTTGCAAGGAAGCATTACTCTAAAGAGACATCTAATTATATTAACTTGGAAGATGTCTTTTTTGGCTTGGCTGCCGATGGTGCACAGGTTCAGAAAGGCAGGCCGTTTATCATTGCTTCAGAGAAGTATGCCATAGCCGTTATCATTACCTACAGCAACACTTTTCAATCAGGGGCAGATGTGAACCGAGAAGAAGAACATATGTTTACGAAAGAAGAAAATTACTAGAACAGATAGCGTAAATCCATTCTTCCTTCTGCGACATGGAGATCAGCTGAACATCTAATCTTCATTTCGAACTTCAAAGCGGGGAAATTGTGAACGACAAAGTCAAAACCACGACAAATCCAGCCGTGTAAGTAAGCCAACACATTTCACGAATTCAGTGTTTTGTCTGCATAAATATCACAAGATGCTTCACACGTAAACTGGATATAATATTTGCATTTTTATTAGTAGCTTGACAGTAAGACGGGCAGAAAGATAAGGGAAAGACAAGCAATAAATGGTAAGGAGTTGGGAATCTACCTGGAACAGATGCATTAGTGAATTTAACCTCTGCATGTTGAGTGTCTGCTCTGCCACTGCCAAAATATATTGTGATGAACAAAATAAAAATAATAAAATACCAGTTAACAAGCAATGCTGACCAAATGCTTGCTTTAAGAGACAAATCTTCATGTCAGGCTCCCATGAAGAACTGATAAAAAGTCTAATATTGAAAAAAATGGCATAAGGAAAGTAAAAAAGAAAAAGATGTATAAGAAACCCCAGCAGATATTTAAACCTTTGATAACTTGGTATACTTATGAGCAACTAAATATGCTTTAAAGTTAAGTTTGAAAGAAGTGAGTGACAAATAAGAACCATAGATTAACCAGACATATATTGTTACTGTTTTGGGCAACCCACAACCCCCTGCCTCTGTGCTCCCTTTTTTTTCATAAACACATATTTATTTAGGTATGTTTGAATAATATCAACAGAGTCAAATGCATTTAAATCCAGGGGTGTTATGATAATGGCGTCTCCTGCATGCTTGTGTTAAAAGGCATTGGAGAATTTAAGGAGATCTGATTGAGAAGAGTGGATTCCACAGAAAATCAAACTTAATTTTGATGAAGGGGCTAAGATCATTGATAGCATCAAAAAGCTGTTGTGCTACAACTTCATGAATATTAGTAAGAAAAGTTTAGCCTTTTCCATTGAAAAGGACAAAAAAGAAAAACTACTTATAGCTGGATTCATGTGATCGAGTTTGGAAAGACGACTAAGCAAAATGAAGTGTAAGCTTAGTAGACATTGAGTTAGATGCTGTGCCATTTCTCTCAATTTCCACTTTAATAATAAAACCAAAGAAAATTCTCACAGCCGGTAGAGCAGCTGTCTTGCAATCGTAAATTTGTGGGTCCAATTCCAGCTTCCTTATGTCACGTCGGCCAGGTTACCTAACCAATCTTCCGAATGGTGCATTTATGAGTGTGACTGAGTGAATGTGTCTCTTAGTTGGTCTGAACAGAGTAGTGCTATATAAATTCACTTATGCCATTAAAAACAGATAGTTGGAGAAGTAAGTTGAGCAAATGTGCAACACTGATCCCATCCAGTTTTAAGGTAAATGTATTTATATAGGACATTTTCAGCAACAGTGTGAAAATGTGCTGAACATTTTCAGCACTTTCAACTGCTTTACTTTGAACATGTGAAGCAGTTCACAGTGCTTTACATGAATTAGAAGGACATACAAACAAAACAGCAAACCAAAAGAAAGACAAAAAGGTAAAAGCATAAAACTGCATATTGGTTCCTCATGTTTAATAAGAATAAGCAGTCCATAATTTATAAATTAGTCAGGGTTTCTCTGGATTCCTTTTCTGACAAAACTAGATGCTGGTTTTAGATGGGCAAACAGTGAAGAAGTTGTTTTAAACCTACATTTTTTATACTTCAGGGACTTAAAACACCAGGGTTCTCTTTCCAAAAAAAATTATTTTAATTAAATATCCCTGCCCCTGTGACTCAGCTACAGTCCAGGGGTAAAAAAATAAAAAAAATAAATACATACAAGGGGGATATTAAACCAGGCCGCTGGGCATGGCACTTATGAAACAGCCCATTACTCTATGATAATTGTCACCAATACTGTCACACACTTGCCTACCCTGTCCTCAGCATTCACACGATATAAATTTAACTGTCACATCAATCAGAGGCCTCAATTAATTGTGCAATTAAGATTCTCATTGCATGGCAGATACAGCTACTAATGGATCAGAGACAAGTGTGATACGATCATAAAGAGGGAATTTTAATGCAGTGCTTAATTGCTCTTACGCGGCCGTCAGTGTTCCAGCTCAGGCTATACGAGACCATATCTTTTCTGGGCCTATTGGAAATGAAATATTCTGCTCATGTAGGGCCATGGAGCGATGTAAGGGCAGTTACGGACAATCTTATTACACCACCCCAAAGCATGCGTAGTTAATCGGTGCCAGATTGCCGCGTGCGATTTTTACACGGAGCACATTAGTATGTTTAAAATATGCTCAGGATATGATTGGATATAAACTTCTGTGTGAGTGTGGGAAGTGAAATAACAAGCTGGCGCTACAGCAGTTGTTGCTGACGCAGCATTAACAACTGCTATTTTAAAGGATAATTTACACCCCAGGCTGGGTTCATATTTGCTCTCCGGAAGAGATGTTGAAGATTTTCCCCAAATTTTCCAAACTCATTGTTTTTATTTCTGATGACTAATACATACGTATGTTCTGCTTTTGTTTTGGGTGTGTCTGCCACACAGAGAGAATGGAGACTAAATGTGGAGGCTTTTAACTAGTAAGCAGGTGGAGGAAGGGGCAATTCTTGTCATTTTTAATATCTGCTTTTGCTCAGTAAAGCCTGGCTTCTGATTTTGTTACAAAGCTGGAAGATTAATCTTCACAATATGGAGCAAACAATGAATATAGCAAAAAGACAATTGTTGCAAGCTGGGAGATTAATGCCAACAGCATAAAACATCTATTGGATATGCCATGGTACAGTTTAGTGTTATGGATCTGTGTTAGATTCTCACATTGTGATGCTACATATGAAAGTTTAACTGTTTGTGGGCCTCTGACATCTTAGGAAATAATCTTTATTGCCCCACAAATTCAGGGGCAATATACCTTGTACATTGAGTGTATACTGGGATTAAGAATGAGGAATTCACAGTCGTAAAATATTATACCATAAAATATATATTACTTCTGACATAAGCTGTTTGGGGTAAACTGCTAATATGGGAATAAAAGCTCAGTGCAAGAACACCTGCATGAGGTCAAATAATTATTAGCTGAATTAGACAAAAGGTAGGACAGTTGTATTTGCCATTGGAGCCAATTCAATTATTCAACATGCACACCTAAGAAAATATTAGTGACAGAGTCAAAATAGCTTAGCGTTCGAATAATAACATTGTTTTGCATTGAATGCATTGATCTGTAGCAATGGTCGCTTTAAGTGTACATAGGGAGTCACAAATGTGTCATATTAATGCCACATAATTTTTAGCCTGACCCAAAAAGGCGATGTTGGAGGGTTGCTTCTTTTAAGCTGCATATCTTGCTGCATATTTATCATTTAAATGTAAGAAAGATATGCAATAGTGTGGTGGGGGTATAAGTTAATAAACTCATTTGGATTCTTTTCAACCTTATGGTTGATGGATTCGATTTTGAAGAAGTTGATGAGATCAGCGCTGAGTAAAGGTTAGAGCTTGCTAATGTTATTGTATAGGTTGTAATTTATCTATATGAAAATATTTGTTGATATCCTTGGTCTGCAGAGGGGAAAATGACAGACTGTAGAAACCACAAAGGGCAATGCCCTATTTTGCTCAATTAACATTTAACCTTTTCTCTTCCCTGAAAGTACATGTTTGTTAAAAGCTATTGAGAGCTGTTGCTGTAGCCTCCGAAAGCATGTCAAAACACACTCTGACCGTGTTAATTAAGGATGCGATGCAAACATGCTGGGAGAATAAATTAATTCCCCTGGGAGATGGTGTAGTGAACATGTAATGGAACAGCCAAACAAAAGGGGATGAGTGGGATTTATGACAAACATCAGTGGGAAAATGTCAACCACACAAAAAGGCCTGCTTTTTACTGCTGTCAACCCATCTGTCTGTGCGTGTGGGTGTGTGTACTCATTTAGCTAATCTATTTAAGACCTTCTCCAGCATTTTCACTAACTTTCTAAATACGGATATGGCGGCCAAAGCCTGGCCCTAATGTGGCGAGAATCCCTTCTGTGGTTTGTTGGTTAGGTTTACAGGTATGGTGTGAATTAAGTTTTGGTTAAGTTTAGGTTTAGGAGTATACTGGGAGCGGTGTGTGAGTGCATGCGTGTGTGTGCATAGTCTTGTATTTAATACATTGTAAGGCCCATCATTCCAACAAGCGCCATCTTGTGAAGACACTCTCCTCCAAGGGTCCCATAAATAGAAGTGTTGCTTTTGGGTTAGGGGTTAGTCTGAACTGAGTTTAGATTAAATTTAGGACTAAGCATGTACTGGTCATGGTTAGGCTATGGAAATGAGTAGAAAATGTACAGAAGTCAACACAAAGTCCCCATGAAGACAGAAAGACATATTGTGTGTCCGCGAATGTGTGAGTGTGTATATCATTCAAACCGCAATTCAAAACATCATTAGCTTGTCACTGAGGCAATTGGATGAATGACAGCCACTAAATGTTCATCTGTGTGCTTACATTCATGTGGATCTGAGCAACTGATCTGTAGAATATACACATGCAAACACACATTCATCTATCCACTATTTCTGGGACAGGAGGTAATTACCCGCTATGCTTTTCTATCATGCTTTATTAGTAATCACTGTCACAGTCAAAACATCAACCTCCCCATGACATTTTCTTTACCAGAAAGAAAAAAAACCAGTGAATTTCTGTGATATTGGTACTGAAAAAGATATGACGGCTCTAAGTCAAAACAAATATTACATGAGTTAAAAGAAAAAAGTAAAAAAAAAAAAAAAAAAAAAACTTAATTTCAGCAGAAAATGGTCCACTAAAAATTCATACTTACTGTCATGCTGGTCAAAATATTAATGATAAAAACATTTTCTGAGAAGTTAACAAAATCCAGCCAACAATTTCTACTACATTACTAGTGATGTGAAGCCACAGTTGCCACGGCATTTTAGTCACATTTGTCAGGTACTGTCAAGAACCATTAAATGAATTAGTTTGGTCCATAAAAAATTAAAGTAATATGTGTTTTGGAAAGCAACAGAGAAGAAGCCATTAGGAACTGCTAAAAGACAGAAAATTTAACATTGGTAGCATATTGAATATGAATGAGGCAATATGGCTCTTTCTTCATAAAATAAAAGTGTGACATGTATAGACTGGGGTTGCATTTCTTTTGTAAAATATGCCTTGAGTGTTCGGCAATGTACAGTTTTAACAGCTTCCTTGGCAGGGTTAGGAGCCTGGGTGCCAGGCTGAGGTTTATGGGAAGAAGTGAGGTTGGCATAAAGGGCTTCCTGGTCTGCTGAGGCGCTGTGAAGCCCACACCTGCTGTCAGAGACACTGAGAGCAGGCTGGACGAGGGCAGCAGCCCTGCCATCTGTTTCACGACAGCCAAAGTCACCCTGTGTACAGGCGCTGGTGTCTGAGCACAAGTCTGTGAGTTTGTATGCGTCTGTGTGCTTGTTTAATGTATGTGAATGTAATCGAAGCTGTATTTTTGGTGCACACTAAAGTCTGCCTTTTACCATCAACTTCTGGACTCTATTGTGTTCTGAGTTTACTCTCAGGAAAAAGATGCCACAACCTCGTTTAGTATTATTATTTTACATAACACATTTTAAAAAATCCAGAACTTTTTCTGTATTTAGCAGCAGCATATAGCTTTTATTAAAAAAAAAATAATAAAAAAAAATTCCCCACTTTTGTTAAAACGGTCCATACGTCATGACAGAATAATGTGAGACAGATGATCTGCCTTCTTGATCTGTCAGAAAAAAAACCAATCAGAAACAGGAGTGTTGTCAATCACTCGCGTACACACTGCTGTTAGCCTGTTATGAGTACTGAGGCTAGATAGCATGGTGACCAATTACAGCCGATAAACATGTTTTCTGAAGTGGTAAGTTTCTCTCCATTTAGCACCACATACATGAAGTTGATTGACTAAGCACTAAGACTCTCCTTCTGGCTCTGATTGGTTAATAGGAAATGAAGGAAGACCATCTGTCTCATACTGTCAACGACATAGGTATAGTTTTAACCAAAATGCTAAAAAAAACATGTTTTATAACAGTTATATGCGGCTATTTTAAGATAGATACAGAAAAGCTATGGATGATTTTTTTTTTTAAACTGTTATGTAAAATCATGATATTAAAAGAAGCTGTAGGATCTTTTTCCTGATTGCTTTTGTTTGGGAGCGGTGTATGCCTTCAGATGGAAAAGAAAACTTGGAGAAGGTGGAGGAGCTCATTCTTTTCAGATTATCTGTCTCAAATTATAATGTCACAACATGGTGACATTTTTAAAAAATATGTAAAAACATATTTTTGTAAAAGTTACATGCTGTGACTTTAAATGTACAAAACAAAGCAGAATCTACCATGTCGTTCCCTATAAAAAGGGAAATAAAGGGAAAATGTTGATGCAATAACAAAATTTTGATGTTCCTTGTGATTTGACACCTTTTACATCTATCTTTAGCACCAGTAACCTTGAGAAATATTCTTCAGTTTGAATGTTGTGGACACAGTTTGATTCACTATCCTTAAGAAACACTCCTATTAATTGTGTTCAAGGTTTGTGTGACATTTAAAGGTTCCCTCACAGTTGAATGTCGTGTGTTGTTGTTTGAGTTTAGGTTTAAGAATAATTAAAGCTGGTAAAGAGCAAATTATGTTTATTATGTCCTAATGCGTAGAATTGGATGTAGGTATATTTCTTTTTAATAATGTCTGGGTCTTTATAGATCAGGAACTTGTCGTTTATCATCAAAACCGCAAAAAGTACTTTTTCTGTCTGCATTTTGGACTGAAATAATCGCTTTATTTCAATGAGTATGTAATTTGGAAGCAGGAATGAGTACTGTTAAAATATTCTAAAAAGGAGTGAAACTAGGCATCCACAAGACATGTGGAAAATCTCTACAAAAAAATAAATAAAAAAATCAGTGGATAGCAAAAAACAAAAAAAAGCAATTTCAAGGCAGCCTGCACTTTATAAATTATTGTAGCAAGTGAAAAAAAGAGCTATTTCACCTGATTACGCTAAAAGAATTGCACAAAGATTTCAACCTTAAAACATATATATATATATATATATTATATATATGAGAGCATCAGTAAGAGTCAAAGTTATACAAATCTAGGCAGAGAATGGGATCCATATTTGAGGTTTTAAATCCATTTACCAGCTGATTGGAAAGGACTGATCGAATCAGCACAGATATGCTGTACAATATTTGTAATTAAAATCTGATAAATATAGATAGAATGTCTACTTTTCATAAAGCGAGAGTCCAGAATGGTACTGACCACTTCTCGTGGCAGAAGTGTGTCCTCCTGACGAAGCACCAACAGGTTCACCATCCCGTCCATGGGTGCAGCTCGAAGCAGGGCTACCACTTCCTCCTGGCTCTTTCCATTCAGGTCTATTCCAGCAACCTGCACAACATGTCCAACAGTCACCAACACAACCCATCCTTTACAAACGCAGCAGGAACCTGAACCGCGGTGCTACTCAGATGATTTGGTCTAGCTGAAAATCTGAATATTGTTCGAAATGATGATATCCTAAAGAGAGCTGGAGTATAACTGCAGAAGCCATGGACAATTAGTGTTTTAACACTCCACAAGCTCTACAAAAAGGTTGGCGATTAGTTGAAAGCCCTGCTTTACCTCCAACAGCCGGTCTCCAGCTTTCAGTCGTCCATCTTGGATGGCAGCGCCTCGAGGGAGAATGTTTTTGATGTAAATGGGTGCACTACCTCCAATAGGGACATCTCTAGAGGTGATACTGAACCCGAGACCCTCAGGACCTGGTCAGATAGAGAAAAAAAATAACACAGAAATGTAATGAAAAACTCAAAAATGGACAATATGTTTTAGGGGTACACAATATGTCGGCACCAACCTAAGTATTGGTCAATATGACTTATTTTTTAACATCGGTTGATATTTTATCAATATTTGTTTCCTGCTGTCCATTTGAATCTTGTTGCGATTTGCCTTTTGGAGACTGGGGGAGAAGGTTTTGTCATGTGATATTTGCTTTGTCATGTGACAGTGATGCAGCGCAGAATTGGAGTTAGGCTAACTAAAGGCAGTAGTGAAGCCAGTGGTGTGGCTGTGTTTTTTCAAGATATTGAAAGAATCGTGAAATATTTATGATATTAGTAATATCGGATATTGATATTGCCCCAAATTTCAGAGCATCCCTACTATTTTTCTTTTAGAGTAAGATATATTCTTTTTCTGAAACGTGTTAGAGTTACCTGAGATGTGGTGGCTAACATGCCTGTCAACACTTCCATGTTTTTCTCACCAGAGTCAGCAACGTTGCCCCAAAGTCTTCAGGTAAATCAGAGTTTCTGGTAGATCAGTATTGCTTTTTGCCTTGGCACTTACCCATGGATGCCATTATTGCCCAATCTAGTTGTTGAATCTTGAACATTAAACATAGCTGAGGCGCTTTAGATAGTGTTCTTGATTCATAACTGTTCAATTTGGTTGTGGTGTGCTGAGGTCTCAAAGCCTAAGAAGTGGTTGAAACCCTATTAAATGACATGGACTTTGTTCCTTTTTTACCATCCATCAGCCTGATCTCAAGCCTGGCTTTACATGGAACGTACTCCCAGTGCTTTTGTTTACCATTTTGTGTGTATGCTGTGGCTTCTCAAACCCTAAGTTGGTCATGGCAGATGGTTGTTCATAGGTCCTGCTGGATGTTTCTTCCTGTTAAAGGGAAGATTTTCCTCTCCACAGTTGCCACGTGCATGTTCAGTACAAGGGATTGCTCCACAGCCAACAACATAATGCAAGCAATTATCCACTGTCGCTCAGTGCCCATTCAAGAGGAATGAATATCCAAGTCAATGACGATTACAATCTGCTGGGTTTTCTAGTATAGAAAACTTTCAACCGATTGAAATAATCAACTGAATATAATACATTGTTTGAAAGCTAGAATCAATTTGAAATGTATGTAACTTGACTTGAAATCTACTGGTGGCCTAAACATGTTTTATGATTTGACTCTAAATAAGTCATAGGAATTGAATTCAATAAATCACTTTTAATCCATAGTATAAGAATGGAAGGTTCTTCAGTTTTGTTGGAGTCTATTTTCCTTGGTAAAATAAAAAAAAAATTAAAAATTTAAAAAAGATAAGTACTGATTGAATTTACTCAATCCTTCTGATAAAAGTTTAATTGGTGATCTGAACAACATTTTATTTTTACAGCAATGTGTGATCTATGAAAAGCCTGTGTCTTTAGGTTTAGCCTCGCCTTTAAAATTTGTTAAACATACATACACATTTAGTCTGGGAAAAAGAAGGGTACATAAATAGATAAAATCTCCCTCTGGTCTCGATTCAAGCTCAATCTTGATTAATCAGTCAGTGTGACCAGAGAGACGGTTAGAAGTCCCTAAAGACCAACCTTGCTGTGTATTTCTGGCAGTCTGGTTGGCAAGTTGTGTTACGTTGATTCAGTCAAGACTTTTCAAACAGCAGTGATTAGTATTCATGTCAAACTAGCTGCTCATTTCAGAGAGCTGTCAGCACCTCTGATAGTTCATCATGACCTACTTCCCCCCCATGTGTCTCTCCGGCAGTCTGTCGATCTGTCTGTCAGCCTGCTGACAGTGATGAGGTGATGAACAAGGAACACCAGGAGAAACAAACGAGGACGGCAACTTTCCTCCCGACTCCTTCACGCAAACAAACTTGCAGAAGGGTAAAGAGATTGCTTATGGGGTTGGAAAGTTGAGCTGTTGAGGATAATGACGCTCTCTGATCTCTCCATCAGTGTGTCGTGATAACTGAGCAGACCGAAATAGCTGTCATTATTTATGCCGAGCATCAAATATGCAGTCTGTCTTCATGACTGCTCAACTTTTAATGCAAGGTCACAAAGTTACTGTGAGAAGTTTGTCTCATCAGGGACAGTTTTCAGCACTTAAAAGAAAAGCAAATAAGTGCAGCTTTTTTTTATTATTATTTTGGAACAAAAAGGTAATATGGTTTTGAATATTTCACTCCAATTTATGGAGTAATTATATAAGCATATTTTTACAGTGGAATGATTATATAGCACATAGACTATCATAAAGAAGAAACAGCCAGAATACTGGTGTCACTGTGCAAAGCGGGTTGAACAAAGGATGTCAAGTCAAATGCTCTCCGGAGAAAACTTCTATGGTCGTACAAGTCAAACACCACTTTCACAAAACAACTTGTGTGTTATGTTTACATTAATGAGCCAGAAGAAGTATTTGTAAGTCATTAATCAAGACAGGAATAACCTATTAGCTTTCAAAAATCAGGGCAGCTTTGCAGAAATGAAGGAGAAAGAAATATGTAACATTTAAAATCTTTTTAGGCACCGTTTATACGGACCCACTCTTCAGTTAGACCGAAACATCTTTTTTTTTTTTTTTTTTTTTTACACGACACCAGTACTTTTTAAAACAAAGTCTCAGAGTGAAACTTTTCTGTAGCATTAAAGTGAACATGCACAAAACAGGCACATAACAAAAACAATGGCGGATAGCGTTGTGCTGTGTTGCGCTACTTAACCTGTTCAACTTAGCACATTTTCTGATAAGGAGTTTATGTGTTACATGCAACATGGGTTTCTGTTTACAATTAGGTAAAAGCAAAGGGTCAAAAGCGAACAGATGTTCAACGAGATGTAAAATCACAGTGTCATCTGGTGGCCTGGCATGACAACTACAGCTCACTCAAACTGTGTAACTGGCGCCATCTTTGTAAAAGTTATAAAACTTTTCCCCAATCAACATCCGAAAGTACATGCAGTTTCATGTAAACATAGCTTTAGTTTTGTTCTGTTTTCAAGCACATTTGGACCTTGGAGAACTGAACTTTTCTGATGTACAGTGATCTGTTCTGTCTTAGATCTGTTTCCGCGTGACTTGTATTTTTGTCAAGAAATAATTTATGTAAAGTGTGCAATGCTTTACACAATGTATCTGTGTGTTTTTATTTTAAATGTAAACACCTGAGCTGTAACTCTGGTCTACTCTTACTTGTTAGCTTAATGCAGAAACTGCATCTCAATCCTGCCTTAAATTATTTTCTAAAAAGGGTCAAATTGAAAAAAAAAGTATTAAAAAGGCCAATATTAACAAACTCTTGTTGACAGTGAGTGTGTGGAAACTTCTTCCCTCTTTTCAAACTTCAACATGAAATTCTTTGTTGTGATTTTTTTTTTTTTTACTCTAAATCCTCCACGTTCCTACTTCCTCCCAGCCCAAGACGCAGCTTAATGAAAAGAATCAAACTCCTGTCTCCATCAGTAGATACTGTCATTAATGGCCCAATCAGGCAATTAGGAGAATACATCACTAATAGGCCTTCAGTAATTAACCACTGACGTCTTTATTTTTGGGTAATAGAAGACCAGGATAAAAGTAATTGTATCCCTTTCTAGATTAGTTAGAAATCCTGGCTCCAATAAGCCAATTAAACAGCAAACACGAGGAGAGGCTGGGGGACATGACAACGACTTAATGGGCTGCGTATGTTGTTTTCAACAGAAGTATTTGATTAGGGCACTCTTGTTAATGTGCCATTCAAGATCTGCTCCTGCCACTTGGAACTCGGAGCCACTTAGGCTGAATCACAACAATTACATCGAGTCAACAACAAAACTGCCATGGCCCCATCTGAAAGCACATTAGCAGAGAGAAACTCTGGTAGTAATTAAATGGAGATGTCAAAATGATTTCTGGGCATGTTTCTACAATTTTTCTGATACAATAACATGTTGGCTAGAATTTGTTTTTTGTTACGCTTTTGGACGTGGCTGTGAGTTTACAGTGGAGGCAGTTCGATTCAGTGAAGTCCTGAATAAATAAACTATATTTTAGGCTTTGTATTTATAGGGTTGCTAAAAATAGATCGGTGCTGTTTCACCACTGTGCAGCTCACCTGCTTAAAATACACTTATTTGTGTGGGGAGGAAAAGGCAGAGAAAGTTTAGAATGTTAAAACAACTAGAGAGTTTGCCAATGAACTGAACTGGCAGGAGTCAGAAATCCTTGCCAAACATATTAGAGCAGCTTGCAACTTCCATGTCCCTCGAGTTTGCCCCATTTATCTGCCACTGTTGCCCCCACTGCCGTACAATTCCCTGAAGCTCACTGCACTCCAGACCCTTCCAGCTTTCAGCTACACATCTGCTCATTACGTCCAACACGCAGAGAAGCAAAGAGGAGGGGAGGCAGCAAGGGCATGCAACCTCAACACCGGTTCGCTTTAAGCCGAGGCTGATCAAACTGAAATGATCAGCCTCGGATAACGGTTAACTATTAGTTAGCCGTGTTAGCTTAATAGCTAACTACCACGGATTGGTATGTAGTCTGCAGGTGTGCGATGTAACAATTTGCAGGTATTGAACTAAAACCAAACACACTTTTATCCAGTCATTCTGTCAGATCTTACCTTTCTTCAGTTGAATGTTGAAGTTGCGTCCTTTTTTCTTTAGGTAGGAGCTGTTGGACGGAGTTGTGCTTATTCTGCGCTGCAGGGAGGGGGAAGGCGCTGAGGGGGTCCTGGAGATTATGGGGTGAGGTACGGCATGAGGTAAGGTGGCATACCGCCGACTTGGTTCTGGGGTGCTTCCTGCCAGAGGACCTTGGTGACTGCAGGAGGAACACAGAGTTTATTTCTGTCGGTGAAAACAATGTCTAGTGAATTATCGATCAAAGGAAGGGGAAACTTTTCAACAAAGATGTAGAAAACAAATATGACGAGGCTAATGTTCACATTTCTGTTTTAGTCGCGATTGACATGTTTCCATTGCATAATGCCTATCTTGTAAAATATTTAGACATGGAACCAGATTTAACAGATTTCACAGAAAATAAATGAATAATTAGGTCATACATACATGAGTGGCTTGGGAATATCAGTTAATTGTATTTAAAATTGCTTGAAATTCTTTTTTTTTTTTTTTTCTGCACTAAGTTTTATTCAAAACAGGAAATTGGACTGTGAGAGGTTTTGCTTTAAACTGTAGTTGTCTCTGCAGTTTTTCCCTTTTATTTTTCTATTTGTTTCTCTGATAGGTCCTCTGCAGTATCTGTTCAGCTGCTACTTTATTCTGTGCTTCACTTATTAAATGATCAGAAACGAATACCGGCATCTTCATGATCATTTTGAAGTTCCTGTCTTTACAGCCTACACAGAAAACAATTATTTTGTGTGCAATAATGTAGGACGCCATTGATTTTCCTGTAGAAAGCAGAACCAGAGGACCCAACATTTAAAGTGCTTCTGATCAAAGTACCAAAACGTAAAGCATTTCACAATATTCACATAACCTGGAACAAAGTTCTTGCTTTGTACAGCATCTTACTTTTATATCAGACAGTAAATCCAAATAGAAACATAAAATGAAAATATTATGATGGTTAAATGACTCATTAAACACAGTTTGTCTAAAGCACAGATGCATTTTTGATATCAGAGCCATTAGCGTCAGCCTCCAGGACGGACTGGACCTGGATTTACACTAAAATGAAAACGTTGAGAGAGTTAACTGTTGCTGGGAAAATATTAAGCACAGTTAACCCCATATAAAATTCTGAACTAGTCTTTCAACAAGATGTCTCGGGTTAAAAATATGACTTCCTGTTGTAGCTTAGCACATTTAACTTTGATGTATTAGTATTAAGACATTATTGGACAGTCGATAACTGTTGCAATGAAATCTGCGATAATTCATCGCAAGTAGATCTACAGAAAGTGTATTAAGTTATTAGTTTTGTATTTAATTCCATTCTGAGTGTCACACTTATGTGTACTGAATTAAGTGTAAGACTCACTCGTGGTTGACGGTCTCTTGTTGCCCAGATCTAGACGGTGTCCCTGCATCCAGACTCGACCGGTCCCCTGGATGCTGGGAGTCTTGGCTAAAGCGGACCCTGGTTGACTGGGGTGAACTGAGCTCGTTCTGGGCCGCAAGTATTTCATACTGTCTCTTCATGGAGGCAGGAACCACGTGGAAAAGAATGACCGGGCAACGCATCGCCTGCCTGAAAATGTTCTGAGCTCTGGAAGAAGAGCAAGACAGAAATGCATTAACTTTAACATGATAGGCGGTACTGCTGGGCTTTGCTGATAAATAGAGATATACAGAGAAAGCTGCAGTGTGTCATATGTTGAAGAGTGATGCAGAGAGTTGAGAGTAGCACAGCTAATCACGGGGGGAACTTTTATATAGCAGTAAAAGACAGACATTACATTATCTGTAATAACCAGCATCAGCACATGCTGGGTGAAGAGTGCATCAGTGATGAATGATTACCCAGAATTCCCTCTGTTCAAAGTTCACTCAAATGAGAGTTCCACTTTGTAATCTGCGTGAGTCTCCGAGTTGAGAGGACGCGCATTGGCTCAACAAACTGAGCAGAGAAGATGAATTGTGCACGGCGGAGGATGTGCAGAAAATAAAACCACCGAGCAAGCAAGCACAAATTGTTCTTTGCAAACGAAATATAACAGTAAAAACTCACACAAAGCATGATCAGTGAGATAAGTAAGCTTAAACATTTCTTGCACAGCATGCACCTACCATGGTATGAGTTGGTAACTGAAGTGAGTCAGTAGTAAAAACAAACATTGTCCGGTCAACTGGTGATAAATTTGCACTTACCCATGCTAGATGCAAAAAAAAAAAAAAAAAAAAAAAAAAAAAAAAAAAAAAAAAAAAAAAAAAAAAAGCTAGCTAAAAGTGTAACAAGAGTATATTAGCAACTATAGAGACTAAATACCATGACAAAATTTCATCCCTATGATGAACACATCTGAGGTCAACTTACATTCTTCAAAATAAATTCAAGACATTTTGAGGCATTCATTTTAGATATATGAAATTAAGACATTTTAAGGACAAGACGTCACCCTGTTCATTCACAGGCCTTTATGGAAGAGGGGTAAGAATCAAGACTTTGCTGAAATAAAGCAAAAATCTCACTTTTAAAATTTGGCAATAGCTTTGTAAGAGACAAAGCAAGCAAAAAGCAATAAATTACTCACAAATTTTCCAAAATGTTGTTTTAAAAAAAATTGGAATGTATATAATGTTTCATTCGACTTCATGTTCAAAACTTTTGTGTGTGTATATCACATAAAATCCTTTGATTCAGAGGCTAATGATGAGTTATTTTATATTTGTAAAATCCTTCAACTCCTGTAGATGGATGGATGGTTTATCGGAATAACTGTGGAAGGTTCATTTGATTTGTTTGTACTTTTTAAAAAAGTAGTTGGCTTGCATTGGGAAAAGTTGTTGGTTCAGTTCCAGGTTTCGCCAAGTCGCAGACAGAAGTTCCCTTTGGGCAAGACACTTAACTTGATGTTGCCTACTGATTTGTGTATGAGTTTATGAAAATTATGATGCTATTGTACAAACATTTTCAGTGGTCTATGTGACTAGAAAAGCTCTATTTAACAATCTGTTTACCATTTTAAATAAACAGAAGTTTCAGGTTACAGCATCATAAAACACAACAATGTTTTGCAAGGGAACTTAGGAAAGAGCCAAGCATTAGGACAGAAGCATAATTTGATGACTGTATGCAGATATTTAGACCTCCCACAACCTCGACAGTAACACCATACCTAACCTGCTGTAATGACAAGTTCTTAAGAATGCTTTGAGTTCTTTATTTACGCAGTGTCACAAAGGCGAACGCCTGAAAGCAGCACCAAAGCCTCTTCTGCAGGATTTGGACTCTCTCACGTCTTTATTTTGATGGTAATTTACAAAAATCAGTCACAAACTCACACTGAGTGCTGATGGCTGGATAAGTAGGTGTGTGCCTGCGTGTGCGCATAACGCATGTGTTTATATCCAAATGTTCCCAAATGCTCATATACGCTACCGACGCTCGAGCAATCAACCTCTGCGCGAGCCTGATTGAATAATAAATTACCCCCATCAATGCATCATTACATTCAGTTAGATTAAGCTCCTCAAAATATTTACCCATGCAAAACAATCCAAGAAGATTAGACTATCACTTTAAATTGTCACTCTCAGTGGCACGCAATCATGACAGAGCGGGGAGGGGCAGACGGAGCAGGGGAGGAAAGTTTAGCTCCATTGTCTCGTTTTCACGCAGAATCACCCAAAACACGGGCATGTCTGTGATTGGATGCTGCGTAGCATGAGTCTTGTGTCTTGTGGATTTGGTTTATTTAAGCCTCTTTCACAGTAGAACAAGACTGGAGGGACTAACAATAGCGTTGTAGATTTTGTACAACCACCTTTCACTGCAATTAAAGTTGAATGTCTGTTGGGTTTGTTGCTACCAACTTTGAATTGCTGAATAGCACAATCTGCCAAATCATTTGTGTTCAGTCCCATCACACAACACATCGCAGAGCTTTTCGGGCCTGGTGTTGAGAAGGGGAGGAAGACAACATGGTGCCATTTTTGTAATGCCACTTCCTCAATAAAAGCCAATTTTGACGCTTCAGATAAAGTTTGGGAGAACCGTTACAGGTTTCTTTCTAAGATCCTCCTGTATTTAGCTCCCCATCAACTCTCAGCAGTTTCCCTGTTTCTCTTGGTAACACGGAGTTGCCAGCAACTTCAGTTTCTTCACCTTGTTTCACATGGAAAATTTAAGGTAGAGTTTGTAAGGCTTCCTTTCAGGAAGTCCGTTCTTCGTACCACTCTTCCATAAAGGTGTCTTCAGACAGTCTTGGTTTATAATTTTGGTGGCGATGCAGTTATTATGAATAATCTCTTTCTGTACAGTTGAAGTTCTAAAATCTCCTGCACTTTAGCCTTCAATAGACAAAAACCTGTTCCACTGGCTTCTGAGAAGAAATAGAGAAGAAGTGAACCCCAAGGACGCCAAGCTCCTCGGTGTCATTGAATCTGTGTGTCAGCACAAGTTTAAGTATGTGAGTCCACACATTCAGCCTCGTGTGAGGGAGAGCGAAGGTGGCTCTAGGTAAATGGAAGTGGAGGAGTGCCAGCCTTATATCTTCCTCCCACTTTAGGAAATGAAGGGCAGCAATGAATCGCTGGAAATGGATCCAGAGGAGAATGCGGGCGGTGTTAGATCAGAGGCCAAAGCAGCGCCGAGGCACTGCAGGTCAACGAGAGCTATTACAGCGCGTCCAACAAGTCGTCAATATCTCCAGCTTTACAGCGGCTTCGCATCGCGCTGTTCCGACAGCGATGCAGTTCACTCACCAGCTACAGGATGATGATAATGAAGGTGTGTGTTAAAACATTTGAAGGCAGAACAGCACTGATAAAACGGGGTGGGGGGAGAAAAGTGTTCGGAACTCGACAATTAAGGGGTCGCGAGCGCTAATTAAAGCCAGTGAGCATTCATCTTGTGTGCCGCTGCACCAAATGCATGATACGCCCATCGCTATCAGCAGCTTACTGTTCGAAGCGCAGGTTGCGAATGTCTCCCTGATTAATCCTGACGATGCAGTCGTTTTCCTGGAAGAGACGCTCGTGCTCAGCTTTTCCTCCGGGCTCCAAGCGTTTCACCAGCAAGCCCTGAGTCCTGTAAATGAGCACATTACAGATTAGTACCTAATGGATATGCTTGAAATATTAAGAGGGGGAAAAGAACTACGGAAATTATAAAATGCAAGTCAACAGATTTTGCAGCTGAATCAACCTATGTCAGGGCAATATTTGTGAATTATTATTATTATTATTATGGAACTTATCTTTAATGCCTGACTGATTTTTTTTTCTAAAGAACTTCAATGTAGTTTTTGGGGGATTTTTTTGAGTGCGGGTTTTGAAATGAGTGAAGCATGCTGAATCAACATTTTGCAGCACAATGTTTAGCTGTAAGAATGGTTTCAGGTGTTTTGGGTTACGTCTGTAACATGATAGATACAGACATTGAATTTTTCACCTTGTTTTCTCAAAACAAACAAACAAAAAAAATAAATCAGATTGAGAGTGTATGTGCACTTACATTTGGTCGCCTTCCTAAAATAATGGCCTACATTGTTTTTTTTTCCAAAAATGATTTTGGCAAAAATGTCACCACCTATTTTTTTTTGCAAAAAGGAGATTAAGACAAAAAAAAAAAAAAGACTTTATGTTCTGAAGGTGATTATTTTTAACACATATCTTATATATATATATATATATATATATATATATATGCTTAAGCTATATGCTTAACAGTCAAAAATTTGCCCAATTTGCTCTCTGCTTGATGTATCCCCTGCAGCGTCACACAGGTTTTGTATCAACTTTTTTTTTTTCTTTTATTTTTAAAGTAATTTTTGTTGCAATGGGGCGAAATGAAAAAAGTAAGGGTTTTGAATATGTAATTAGACTAACAAGGATACTTTTAGCCCTACTTGTTGATGAAAAAATTACACCTTTCACATTTTAGGCTCGAGTAAAAGCAGAATTTTATTGAGATCTGGAAAGACGCTGCAGCTGGGACTTGATTCTCGGCTCCTGTCTGCCTTTTCCTTTGCCATTCTTTATATGTGTTCAGCTCTGAGAGAGTGACAGGCAGGTTTGTCTGAAATAATCCAAACCACAAACTAGGAGATGATCTTTGGCTTTGAGGGAAATGCTACAGCTTCCTTCCCTGGAGCTTAAAGGTAAGAGCTCTCTGGGTAGAGAGCCCAGAGAGTTTTACTGCAGTGCCATCTCAGCAATCCCTTAAAAAAAAAAAAAAAATGGAGACCTTTACCTTCAAATACTTCCTCCTTTTATTGCTCTTGGAATAAATACATCCGTCTGCACCTTTGGGCTTTTTCTGGGCTCTACTGATAACTCCAGCTAATGTGAAATTGACTGGAAGGCCTGAGGTTCTTTTATCTTTGTTTTGTTCTGTTGATGTCTTTCGATTAAACCACAGATTGATAAAATACCAGGTGAAAAACAATGACGCATTCATGTCAAAAAAAAAAAAAAAGTAATCAACCAACGCCGCTGTGAACCTTCGGACGATTCGGCATTGTTTCAGTTGCGAGCCCAGTTCACGGTGGACGTCAAGTGTAGATTTAAAGAGCTCTTTAGCATTTGAGTCAAACAGGACCACTTTCAGAACATTACAGTAATTGGCTGCATAATGTGGACATCCACGCTCACGCCACGGACTCGTCTCAGCCGATCAGCAGGGGGTAAACGGTTCAGCCATAAATTGAAACGAGGATCAACCAATGGCCTGCCTTTCTCTCTCCCCTCCCTCGCCATCTTAGCCTTAAGATGCCGCATCATCTTAAGGCTGCTGCGCTCGGAGTAATTGCGGGAACCGTTGAGGCAGAGATGACATTGCTTTTTTTCCAGGCTGTCGGCTTGGAAACAAAAGAGTTGTAGAGATTACGGCGTGGACACACTCAAGATGACTGTTGATCTGCTAACAGGGAGTTTTAAGTCGATCGGCAATCGGTAATCAAAGCTGCAGCAGGCGACGGCGGGGATAAAGCAGCAACTTGTAGAGATTTATGGAAGATGATTTTATGTAAGCACTGCTACTGTGTCGACTGTAACGCAGAATGTGCATTGTAGCAATTCCTTCACATCTCTGGGATTTTTTAATAATCTCAT
This sequence comes from Poeciliopsis retropinna, assembly GCA_010277075.1. Taxonomy (NCBI): domain Eukaryota; kingdom Metazoa; phylum Chordata; class Actinopteri; order Cyprinodontiformes; family Poeciliidae; genus Poeciliopsis; species Poeciliopsis retropinna. The sequence continues at coordinate 18,140,901 of VMRM01000011.1, read as the reverse complement.
CAGTGATTTTCAGACACTTCCCAAGTAAATTCGAACAAAGTCTTAGAAGATCAAGCTGTTTCCACTAAAAATCTCGAATTAAAATGTCTCAATCTGCATCAACGGTCTGTGCTAGAAGGCCAGGTTTCCCTATTTGCGTCCCTTACTAATCTCCAATGATGTACGTACATCTTACTACTGCTCGGCTCCACTTCCGAGACAATATGAATCTGTATCTAACAACAACAGCAACTCACGTTTTACATCGTCTCGCAGATCGGCAGTAATCTGAAGGAGGCCACCTGCTCTCATCAACTGCTGTTAATCAAATAATACTCCAATCAAGATCATTTCTGCACGGCAATTATGTCCTCTATTTGTTTACAATCGAAACTGGTCATGGAATTAGAAGTTCATTAGGCACAAAATTCGTGTGGAAGAGGCGAGCGGGTTTGTATAAAGTGACGACTTATGTGTGTGAATGCCTGACGGTTTGCATGGGGAAAGACAGACGCTTGATTCCGTGTGGGGGAGACAACTCCACAGGCCCATATTTCTCACAAAGTGATTGGATGTAGGTTCATTTTCAGGTGAGGATAGGTGCATCTGGATGTGTGTGTGTATAAGAGAGATACTGTCAGCTGGAGTGACAGAGACTCTAAGCTCTCTCCTGCAGCTGTCTCCTCCCCACCCACCACCCCGGATCTCGTTTTATGTCAGTGCAGTGGAGCAGAATGTGGACAGCCGACGCTGGAGTGCCCACAGTTCCTTGTTTGTTGCCTGTCTGTTTTTTTTTCCTTTCTCTTTTTTTCCCCCCGCTTGCTGTCTGACCCCTCTGGCCCTGGTCTAGACACTAATGACAGCCCACTGAGCTTAATGCCTCCTGTCCTAGCATACAGCAAACAGGAAAGAACTGGGCCAGCCCATTAGCATCAACCCACTGGCTAGACGAAAGTCTTATTATGGCTGAAATTAATTGAAGTCTGTGGTAGCTATTAGTATCAAGCTAAAGCTGATGGAAAGGAGACCAATACGATGACTTTACTGGAATACAAGGAGAGCTTTGAGGGATAATTAGTCTGTCAAGGTGGATATGGACTTTATTCAAGCAGTATAGCTCATGATTTTGAACGCCTCTATTTTTAAATGCAGGTTATCCGCCCTTTCTGGCCGAGAGAAACTCCGAGTGCCAGAGCTGCGGGGTGAATTAGCAAGAAGTCAGGGCTAAATATAGCTTTCTGACACGTGCTAATAAACACCAACAAGATTACTGTCTCCAGTGCTCAATGACAGCCAATATCTCCACCCCTTCAAATGTCCTCCCAGTTCTTCCCCATGCCCTGTCTTTGCCCCTCGTCCTTCTTCCCCAGTGCTGAGTGGCCACATTCACCTTGGAGGTGGGCCAGTCTGTTGGCATTCAGCAGGGGTCTGTGTTTTACACAGGCTTTTAGTTTGATTACATCTGGACACTTTCTTGTGTCCTTTAGATTTTTTTTTTTTTTTTTAAAGGAAAAACCATAAACTGAAATTCTTTCCTTTTCTTCCCCACTCTCTATAAGCAACAGTCATCAGTTAAAGGTTAGGTAAAAGAAAATGGGCAGAATCACATATGATGGGAAACAGGGGTTTTTTAAAGTACAACTTTTGACACCTTCAGAAAGGTGCAGTGATGAAAATAAACCTGCTTGCACTTTATTTTTTATTTAGTCCTGTACTTTTAGGCTAGTCAAACTAAACGGGTTCATTAGTTTTTTTTTATTTGAATAGTTTTTCTTATCAAAACTGGTATTCAGTATCTGTCTCAATTATCCCTTTTTTGAAAGACAATTTTGTTTACTGAGATTGTATAATTAATTGTTTTTATTGTTTTAGTTGTCTTGTTAATTTGCTCTATGGTAATTATTAGCTAAATTAATTAGGAAGAAATTGAAACATTGCTTCCACTCTCAGTTTCAAGCAATCGGAATGTTGAGGTGAGTAAATCTTCGTCAGTGCAGACAGGGTTGGGGTTCGTCTGCATAATGTAGCATGAAATTATTTCATGGTGTTGTTACGTCATTGCTGAAATGTCTGATTAGCAGTAGCATAATTTCCACTGTAATAAATGTTTCAATATTTCTAAAAGTGTTTTTACTGAAGATCAAACTTCATCTCAGTACCTTCCTAAAAATAATGGCCTAAGCAATATTTGGCCAAAAGAGATTTTTTTTTTTTTTTTGCCAAAGTTATTTTTTGACAAAAAAGAGGTGATACACAACAGTGTGACAGGGACACACTTGTGATTAGAAGCAGTGAATTTCCAACTAATAAAATAATTCTAAACCTGCTATGTCAATCTGTTCACACTATGTACGTATGTCTGTATATATGCAAATGTTTATATATTTATGCAACTTTATATCACTTCTACAATAATTACCAAAATAAATCTTTGTGTCAGTGTGAGACTAAAATAAAACCTGATTCTGATTCCAATAGCATTGATAAACATGAACATGTCATTTTCACAGAGACTTACCCTTGAATTAACATATAAAGGATACACTGACAAAGAAATTCAATAGGAACAGATGAACAAAAAACAGGCAATGAATGAATTAATGAATGAAAAGATAATATTAAAATGTTGGGGTTTTTTTACCTAACGTCATGTGAACTGAAAGAAACTACGTGTATCCCCAGGGGCCCTCCTTCGTTGGACACTTCGACCGGCTTGAGCATGCTTCTGCAGGACGTTGACAGATGACAAGAACAAACAAGGAGGAGGAGACATGCATGAATAAAAATAATAAAGGTGACAAGGACATGTAAAAAAAAATTTAAAAAAATGAAAAAAGCAGTGTGTGTAAAAGGGAAATACAGTCCAACACGACAAAAGCTTGATGGCAGTGTCGAGGATGGAAAATTGCTCTGCTTTGTTGGTCGGACCTGTATTGTGTTGCCTATACAAAGACATCCATTACAAAGTCTGACAAGTGGACCTCGGGGTCAATTAGAGATCCAAATGGAGACTCCAATTAAGTGATTAAGATCAGACTGCTAAGAGAGAGCGGATTAATTGAAAACATGTAAGGGAAGGGAGGACGGGTTGGAGGAGAAGGTTAATTTGAGCAGATAAAGACGTGAAGACAAATGAACATGAGCCACCATCAATGCAGATCGGTAGGATGCGTCTCATGAAAGAACACCTTGGCATTTGATGTGTGCTGAAGTAGTCTTCTCACCCCCAAATTAAATGGTGCACTTTTCCACCTCGCACCAAATAAAGAAGTCGTGCAAAGTTTTGTAAAAGTCTTCACACCCTTTCATTATTTTTTTCACATTTAGTCACCCCACAATTGACCTACCATACCTGAGAAGTTAGTATTTAGACTTAGAGTCAAGATGTTGCAGTACAGTCACTTATTGTGATTGCAGCTTCAAGTCTTTTGATTATGTCTCAATCAGCTTTGCACATCTAGACATTTAAATTTATGCCCATTCTTATTCATGTCTGTACTTTGACTAGGCCATTAAAAAAAATAAAGATGCTTTGATCTAAACCGTTCTATCACACCTATGGCTTTATTGTTAGGGTTACTCTGGAAGCCTTTGCAGCTTCTACAGCCCCTCTATCCCCCCACGCCGAGCTTCCAATCAACAGCAAAGGAGTTATAACTTTTTTCAGCAGTTGCTTTCTTTTGCCACTTTTCCATGAATAAAAAGTGATTCATTTACTTATTCCAAAATAAATAGCTGCCCTGTTGATATATATTTCCAACGGTGGATATCTGATACTCATCCAGAGTTACTATGGATGAACATGCTGCTTCTCAGTTTAGGTGGACGGCCATGTCTTAGTAAGTATGTAGTTGTGCCATACTGTGCTTATTTTGGAAGGTAGATAGAACAACGCTCAGTGATGAGCACTGAAAAATATACATCATTTTCCTTCGACTGCACAATTACACATTTTATGTTAGTCCATTACTAAATCCTTTTCTAGGATATATGAATGTGTGGCTACAATGTAGCACACATATAGGTTCATTTTTAACAGTTTACCACATATCATGTCCACATATCTGTGAAGCTTGGAAAATAGGAGACTCATATTACTAAAACTGTAAGCTGGTGAACCAGTTCACGTTCTAAGCCCAGTGTGGGGTGGAGGTGGGTGGTGGTAGTTTTGTCAGTAGGGCCACTCACTCAAGACTTAACACAGGTGAACGGTCCAGTGAAGAGTCGGCCCTCCCTACAGGCTCGATTCGTTCAATCCTCCTTTCGTATTGTCTTTGCTCTGCTTCTTCCTCCTCCTAAAGAAAAGAGAGAGGGGAAAAAATATTAAAACACAATCACTACAGTGCCTTTAATGTCTAATGTCTGCAATGTCTCTAGAAAATTAGTGCTTACATGCTAAATCGGTTCGAGTTCAGGGCATATTGGAGGCTTGATACCTCTCCAGTATAACCAGTTATAAACGCCACCATTGACTGTAGTAGTATAGACCAGAACCGCTCAGGTTTCATCAGTTACATTTGATCTGTGGAGTGGCACCGATACCAGTCGCTGAAATGATTCAATCGAGGTCTAGAGTCAAAGGAAAGTGTTGTTGACTGTCTCTCTCCAGCTCGCTGTTCCAGTAACTCCTCGTCCTTCAGGGCCATTAGGCAGGCGGTGGCTTTTCCAGGCAGGCCAGACATCTGAGGACTTAACTAGGCACTAGGATAAGACGACAGCTTCATGCTCCCCTAATGAGGGATAAAAATCTTCATTTAAGTTCTCTTTATGGGGATGCTACCAATTGAGCCTTGCACTCGCCCGCAGTTGTGTGAGTTGTCGTCTTCCACGCAACAGAACCGGAAGACGCATCAAATAACAGAGTTCGTTTCCACTAACCAGCTGCTGAATCTCTCATCAACAGCTAACAAGCACGCTGTGCAGCACAGTTTCTTCCTTTTAATTTCACTTTCTGCCTCCAGCTGGGTTGGGGACTGTGGATAGTTGAGTGTGTGTGAGCAGCATCCAGAGAGTGGGTTGTCTCCTTGGGGTGGGGGAAGATGCTTTGTTAGCCACTGCTATTTGCCCACCCTCACCCTTCACCTTTCGCTCCCCCCCAATCTCTCTTTTACTGAAATGTCAAGCAGATCCAAATAGGTCCGGCGCCTTTCTGCTTTCTTTATGGAAATAGATTCAACCCTTTTCATTGACCAGGATATCTTAGAAGACACTCATAGGTCCCACAGTGAGACTCTGTCTTCCATTTATTTATTACAGTCTGCTGGTGAGAAGAAAGGGAGAGTGCATGAAAATTTCATCACCTTAAAAGACCTCGTCTACAGCCCCTGTCTACCTCCTTTCTCTAACCATCCGATATGAAAATGAGTCAGTCAGCCGGTGACCTCTTCCTTTAATTACATGTCAGCTAAGGTTGCGGGTGTCTCAAAGGGCCTGTTATCCACAAAGCTTTTTTTTTTTTTTTTTCATGAAAATACCCCACACCCCCAGGCGAAAGGATAGCTTTCAATTTTTCTTCCTCAAAGTAAACTTCTTATACCACCTTTAGTAATTCATACATAGATATGGGAGGAGAGAGACTCAAAAGCCTCCTACAAAAGAATAAATACAGCCTGAATAGTGCATAAAGTAAAAAGAAAAAAAGAGGTAAAAGAGCAAAGAATGCATTGTGAGTGTGAAAACTGATTGTTTTACTGTTGTGGGAAAAAAAAACCCTGAATTATATGAAAACACGGTAAATAGTTTGCCGTTTCAGGGCAGGTAAAGCCAAGCAGGGCACGCGTAATTACTTCATTGCAACATGTTGCATCAATTTTGTAGCTTCTAGTTTACGAGAACATGTTGCCAGTGTTTTTTTCTGCACAAATGCAAGAAAGAAACAAAAAAAAAACAACAACTAGAAATGTGCAATGACAAACAGTAGGGTCGGAGTTAGATGGTTTTCAATTCTCCATCCCATATAGTTATTCCCATTTTTGTGTTTGCATGTCATATACACAAACCGCAAATGTGACCCATTTCAGATATTTTTGACACCTATTTTAAACTTTACATATCTTTGTAGTCGCAAATTGTCTGATGGTGGTCATGTTTAAATAATGAACCAGAAAAATAAATAAATAAAAATTAAGGACGTCTGCAAAAATTTGGAAGTGAACACACGACTCAGTTAACTAGTTTTTAGTAAACCCAACTTGTGTTGAGTATAAATCATAATAAATGGAACAATATCCATGCTCTTTAAAATAGCTGCAGAACCCCTCACACTATGGGTCTAAAACCAATATTGCAGAAGCCATATTATTTGTGATCAGGGGAGTGACAGGCAATTTATAGCTGGAGCCAACCCCCCCTACTGACTGTCCTTGAGTCAGTGGCAAAGTTCAGCCCTGAGTGACAGTAGAGGAAAGACACAAGCTAAATACACATCTCCCTCCCAATTTATTCCCACTTTATGCTCTCTTTCTTCATCTCCCCATCGCTCTGAATCCCCTCTTCCATCCCCCCCCCTCTAAAACCCATCCACTTCCTCCTCCCCTGAGTGCTTTTAGCACCCTGTTGATCCTTTGGTAACCAGTGAAGTGGGGATGCAACAAGGCTTTTCAACTCTCCTGCTGCTCTTCCCCTAGCTTGCCCTCTCGCTGCGTCCATCTATCCCTCCTCCAATTTTTTCCTCTTTCTCTTTCTCTCCTACTCTCATGAAGATTCTGAAGATTCAGATCCCGGAAGGTGGAAGGTGAGTCCAGGAAAACCAGAAATGCATCCTTCTAAGTAATATTAACAATTTCACTAAGGCATATTACAAGGTTAATTAATTCCCCTGTGGGCGCCACTGTCATTTCGACAGATTCACAAAAAGAAGCGATGACAAACTGCCGTACAAGATATGATACGCGGTTTAATGGATCTTCTAACACCAGATCTCTGTGAAAACAAAGGTTCTGTGTTGAGGAAAAAGTGTTTCCATTGCACTTGTGCAAAATACATCAATTTCAATATGGCTGAAAAATCACCTCATTCAAGCGAAAAAAGTGAGTGTTTTCACAAATGCCGTGTTTCCATGAAGCAAATTTATTTTTGTAATTTCAATTAACTCAATTCTATAGTTAATGGAAATGCAACTTGTGACAATAGTTTTAACTGGTTGAACCTCAAACTCCCTATAACACGTTTCTCTCTTGATACTTGTACCTGATGCTACTCTTGACTGTCTGTACATTGGGAATGACTAGAAAGTTGTGCAAGAAGCATCAAATACTTGTACAGAAACGTATGCTGATGTGTAGCCTATATCAGGAAGGAAGCCAAAAAATAAAAAAGATTCAATCAACCATGAATAATGTTGACATTAACAGTTGGTTTTCAGATTTTTTTTATTTTTTTTACGTGCAATATTAGAAACAACAGAAAAAAAGAAACTGTAGCCATATAAAGGAGAGGCAGCTACTAAGTGCAGAATCTTGTTACCTTCAAATAAACCGACAGGTTAGAGACTGTTGAGGGAACTAAAAGGAACGGAGAGAGGTAGCAGCTGTTTGGCTGGGAGACTGGGGAGATACTCTACACACACACACACACACGCACGCGCACCCCCACACACACAGCTTTTAAAGGCTGGGGTGAAAGCAGTGTGTTGAGGAGCTGTCATTCCCCATCACCAACTACCCCTTTAAAGTCCTACTGTAACCATAAATGCGTGCATGTGTGTGTGCGCTCATAGGCAGGTACAACATGTAACTGCGGGGAGAAATAGGTGGAGGGGGAAGGAGGGTTTCTCCTGAGCCCATCTTTGACGTCTGAGGCTAACAAGGACAGGTTCAAAGGTCAGACTGAATTGTGTTGTTGGGCTCCAATCTGGGGCCCACATCTTGTGACAGCTTTATATGTGGAACAGACATTTCCCCCCATACACAACAACGAGGGCTTTGTTTCCACAGTAATTTCTACCTGAGCTGAACATCTAATAATATCTCAACATGGAAAATAAATCTCTTTTTTTACTTACTTTTTGAGTAAGTCCAGAATATTATTTGTCCCACAAAAGTAAACAGTCCCGCATTTATGAAAGCAGACGTCTGAACTGCTTAAATTAAGGAACGCTAATTACGGAAAAGACCGTACACCCCTTACAGAAACATCCAACCGGCCAAAGGTAACAGTTTTGTTTATATTTTTCCATTTTGCTGGCAAGGTGTAGTAGAAAGATTTTTTTTTTTTTTTGCAGAGAGGCCAAGTCCAAGAACAAGTGAACGCTGAGGTCCTTCCTGTGGCTAAAAAAAGAAAGGCCGAGGAGCCTTAATTGCGCCCCAATTACTTTTGCTAAATGCAGTTTAGCTGAACGCCGAACAACCTGCAGGACCAAATTGAAGTTCACTGCGATGCTGCATTGCACAATGGCATTGCTATACAAAGACAAACCGGCGGTAATAACTCCTAATAGTACCATTAATGTTCATTTGACCTTGAGACATTTACCTATGCTTTTCCATTTTAACTGGAGCCAGAAGCTTACTGTTTTTGCTCGGCTCTTAAAAGAAGCTTTATGGTGTCGGACAAAAAGCTTCCTTACCCTAATTTAATTCCTAATGGAGTTTTCACAAGCCACCTATGTAAGCCAGAATACGTGCAACTGTCTACTCTGAATTGTTTAAGGCTGCAGATGCATTTTTATTTTTCCTCATGTCAAATAGGGCCCAAATTATCTTCGCTGATAAGATTTGATATGTTGGTTGGACCCAACAGCTCAGCTTTAACAAAGGGTCATCTACCCCCTTTACTGGACCCCAGTTCACTGAACTCCATACCCATTAAGACAACCAATACATCCCCATAAATATGGTCGCGAGACATTTTATTTACATTTATGTAGGCAATAGTTGTGCATTATTGAAGGCTGGGTAGAAAGTTAAACTGCTTAGAGGAAGATGAGCGGGTCATAATGACCTTCACCCTAACCGCATAATCTCTAAAATGCAATTAATAACTTGTCAGCAGAGAGGCCAAAATAGCTTTGATGTACTTTCATATCAGACTTGGCATCTTAAAAATGACGGACAAAGCCAGTGATAAGACTTTGTAATAAAGCATGGGGTTTTTAGCAATAGTAATTCATATTGATCAGCATTTAAGAAATATTTAATTTGTCTAATACCACCATGGACCCTCCTTTGGAATGGAAGCTGTTGATAAAAACAGCACCATCTAAAGGTGTCTACGGTTTAAACTGCTACAGGTTTTGATGTGAAAAAATATAGCAGGCTGATTAAAATCCTGCTGATTGCTTTTGAAAACAGCCTTTTACTTTTCAATTCCTAAGGACTGATCCAGCATAGTGGTCATCAGTCGTAACCAGAAATGGTTGGTTTCCAGTTTTACTCATCCCAAACTTCAGCAGTCTTCAGTGCTGAGGTTGTTACTGAACAAAGATTTAAGAGAGAACTGAAATCTAATCTGAAAATATTGGCATTGCTTGAAAATCATTTAGTAAAACACATTACAGTGACCCATTTCTTAAACCTAAACTTAAAGAACCTGTTTTTACCATTGTTATCAGTAAATGCCAAAGTGGTGTCATGACATCATTATGCCTCAGCCAACCAATAAAACTGGTTGTTAGTGGAAATGTAATAAGCAGCTTTTGTTGTGTATGAAGAAATACCCCAATACTTTATGGGAGTAAATAATATGCAACCATACCAGCGTGAACCTGAACCATCAGCTGGATGTCCAGAATCAAGTGAAAACTCTTCAGATTTGGATTCAGATGATCAGGAGCGTCACGGCTGACAAGACGACATGCATAGTAACTGAGTTGGGAACTGGAAAGGTGAGAACTGATTAACATTTGTAATGTACAATTTATACACATGTTCATAGAAATTTCTATTCTGGTAGTTATGTGCAGCACAGAGCTATCTGTAGGACATCAAGGCGTTTTCGCTCGAGGTAAGACACTCTTTCCGTTTTGTTGTCTGTGGTGATATCTTCATCTCCTTTGGCCTTTTTTGTAAGCCTGGATAGTAATTTTTAATTCTGAGCCTACTTATCTAAATATTTTTATCTTTACGGAAGCTGAACAATGAAACTAAATTAGCGCTTTATGAACGGTTGGAGAAATTAATTGCAACGAAACGAACCACATTGTAGCCATATTCATTCGCTCGCTGTTCTAACACTGGATGCTTATGTCACACATCAGTCCAGTATTTTTTTTAACATTCAAAGTTAAACTTTTTATTATCATTATTGAAAAATTTTACAATAAGCATTTCTTTCACCTGATGGTAGCTTAAAACGATACAAGTTCTCCTTTGAAAATGAGCAACTCTAATTATCGATGTGTAAATTGAAGTTAGAAGGACAAAACTGCAAGTATTTCTAACTACCCATAACCATTTCTCAGTTAAAATCGACAGAAAACCAAAACTTTAAAACTTTTTTTTTTCTCGTTTCGCTTTAAAAAAAGGAACGGTCTCTGACTGATAAATGTTTCACTCTGACAGAAACGCACTTGAAGTGGGTTATGGGGACACACGGCTAATGCTGTTAAGAAAATTAGATCAGAGAAGCAAGGTTGGATTTGTCCACATCAGCATTGAGCAGTGAGATGTGTAGGGATTAATGTAAGATGGATACATTGTAGTGTATCTCTTCTTACTTCTATGATGTTACTTCTCTCTCTGTGTGTGTTTGCGTGCGTGTGTGTGTGTGTGTGTGTGTGTGTGTGTGTGTGTGTGGAAACCCTAGGAGGTGGAACACACGTGCCTGTTTTATAGCAAGCACAAGCTGATCTATCAGTGACACAGCTGCATTTCCCTTTGCCTACTGTAATGTGAAATTGCACTTTAATTAAATTAGGCGAGCTAATTATGAGGCCCTAAATCCATCACCGGGTCAATAAGCAAGGCACAAAGTGGACAGAAATGCTCGAGACCTTTTTTTTCAAGCCTCATCAATAACAGCTGAAACAGGAGCAGGCTGCTCATAAGCCAGAGAGCCGGAGGTTCAAACCAGGGAGAGATGACAGCAAATTAAGTTATCATCAGCGGTGACTATCCAGACAAGATTTTAAGATCTGAGATGTCTAAATATTGCTTACAGAAAGACTTAAACACAAAACCGTACTTTTGTGGGGGGGATTGGGTTTGTTACTGAGAGTAGCACTTGGTTTTGTGTTTCTGACGCAGAGGGACACCATTTTTTTTTTTTTTTTTGTCTTCTGTCTTTGTTGACAGGAGGTAATTGTGAATAGCCAATCCTGAAGGATGAGTGCGCGGCCCCGCCGAGACGATGGTCCCAGCTGAATCCAGGGTCTTTAACCATGCATTAAAAAGGAGCTCTGCGGTGCTTTTCGCAGATTAATCATCATTTTGAGCTTATTAAGTGGGCGGACAGTCTGCTTTCCATTGCACCGAACATTTAATCCATCTTTCAAACTGTGAAGGTCAGTCACTGAACGTTACCCCTGTTGAAATAATAGCAGTTGCCTGAATTTAAATGAGAGCGCCCCGTGGATCTGAATCCAATTGTAATCAAATACAATTTCTCTTTCTAATTATTTTTTTAGTGGACGCTCTCGCAATTAGTTGTCGAGATCGTGCTGGTTTATGGAGTCGCACGGGAGCTGCCAACAAACTACATTTCTTACTTTGCCAAATTTCTATTTAAACCACTTTGTTCGACAGTTACGTCATCGCAAGTGGTCCAGCGGGCAATAATGGAAAGATGATGGTAGACGCACCTGTTGTTATGATAGAGGTTTACAAAGTGACTTAAAAGCTGAAGTATGCCCAAAATGAACAGATATTAGGATGAGTTTGAGCAAACTAAAGGCTTAGTACACTAGACTGTTATTAGATGGTAAATGCTCGACACAACAGCCATTGTTGGCTGCCTTGTTTTTAGAGGGTCCTGAATAGGGGGCTCATCTGGAGCATCATGGGAGTTGTGTGGTGTGAGGTTTTGTGAAAGGGGTTGGGGAGGGCTTT